>JAOQMS010000006.1:37842880-37871623 GCA_027563885.1 Erythroxylum longipes
AATGAATTATTTTTAATTAATTAATTATTAATAATATTTTAATTAAATTATTTTTAATTAATTAATTATTAATAATATTTTAATTAAATTATTTTTAATTAATTAATTATTAATTAACAAGGCAGGTATAGACTTGGTTTGACGGAATAACGGCGGTTGATAACTTGCTAAAATGATAAGTACTTATTTTCTTACGTGTTTGAGATTGCTGTTTAGTGACTGCTAAATATAAAAAAGAATTTTTGACAAGTGCGATTGCGGTTACTGAAAAGAGATAAAATAACTAAAATGTCATTGATTTAATAAATTATTAATTGTTGTATAAATAATTAAAAATATATATTATTAGTCATATAAATTTAAAATTATAAATAATAAAACATTAAATTAAAAACAAGAAAATATAAATAAAATGTATTTAATAAATAAAATATTTCATAAAAATATATTATTAATCATATAAATTTAAAATTATAAATAAGAAAATAAAATATAAATAAAATAAATGTAATAAATAAAAATTTAATAAAAATATTATTAATTATATAAATTTAAATTATAAATAAGAAAAAGACGATACATTGAACTTGTTTTCTATTAGTTCAGGATATGATAGAAAATAATAATTATCAGAAGGTTATTAATGGAAAGTAAAATTTTGACTACAAAAGCACTTTCTTATCTAACTTTCTTTCTGCTTATCGATTTCTACAATAATATTGTACTTTTTTTCTAATCTCTAATTATTCGCCAACAAATCTAAACATATATTTAAAATTTACGGTAAATAGATACTTATCTCTAATGTACCTCAGATTCAAATGTAACTGTAATATAAGATGTGCTTGAGTTACAAAATAAGACAGAAACGCGGTCTTTCCGTGTCTGTTTTCTTGATTCCCTTTCACGTTGATCCTCTTACTTTGCTTTTCCATTGTCTTCGTAAAGTTCGGTAGTACCTACTTCTTACCTTAATTTTTAAATTATTGGTAATAACCAAACAGGCACTCGAAATTCCCAAAAAGGGCATAATCGACAGCTGCAAGTATTACAATTTACAACGCAGCCATTCAGTTCGTACGCGTGACCATCTAGTTGTTTGGATTTTATCAAAAATCACATATTAATTAACCGTGTCGTAATTAATAAACAGATTTTGTCACACTCACCGACCAACCCGAAACGAGGCCGAGGTGGCACCGTGGACCCCACGGTAATACCGACACGTAAGAACGGGGACCTTGTAGGGCCCACGAAGGGATTTCGGGTGAGTCGTGGTGGGGACCACAGGGTGGATAGTGCATGTGGAAAGCGACGGTTTCTTAGGCGGAAATCTGATCGTTAGAAACGAAGAAGAGAGAGAGAGAGAGATATATATTGAATTAAAAATTCAATAAATAAAAATAAAAAAAGAAATCTGATGAGAGAGAGAGCCAATTTTGCCGAGACTTTGTTGCTTCTTCCGATGATTTTGTTGTCTGTCACTTTCTCTCGTCACCGGCAATAGGCGGTGGTGGTACCATTACCCGTTGAAATTGAAACTACAAATTGCATTATTTTTAAATAAAATGGTGTGACATTTAAGCCCCTATTTGGTTCATTTAAAATTTTTTTTTGGTTGTTTTTGTAAAATTAAAAATGAGTTAAATATATTTTTATTTTATTTTTAAAATAACCGCAATAATTTTAGATGTAAGAATAAGGTTCGTATTATCAAACCCTTTCAGTCTCTGTGATTTTACGAGATTTCAACTGAATGATGATTAGAATATTGATTTATTTTAATAATACAAAGTAATAAGTAAAAAAGAATAAATAGAAAATGGAAAATTTGTACAAATTATGCCTCTTGTTATTACTTTGAGGAAAATCGTTAGGTACGAATATGTTAAACTTCTGTAACTCCCGATCGCCCTTTCAAAAGGTATATGTTTAATTTAATTTCATAATCTATAAAATTTGTTGTAGCATTTAAATTAAATTTGTTATTTAATCTTAAATTAATAATTTATTTAAAATATTTACTTTATAAATTATATTATATATACAGAATAATTTTTTGTACTTAAAAGATAATAATATTAATATAAAAGATATAATTATCAAATATGGACATAGTAAATAAGGGTAATAAAAAGACAAATGACTAACATGTAACAGCTCATACTGTTACCTAAAACTATCACTGCCAGCCCATTCCAAAGATGTCAAACATATCAAGTTAGTTAATTTCAGGGCCGAGTTGACCAGTTTAGCAAGTGACCGGTCATCATTACCAGGCTCCATAAATTTCAAAGAGGACTGACTAGAAATGCATAGGCCGTCTCTTCTGGTTTGCTTGCTTTTTCTCAGGTATTACCAAACCCAACCAACTCCAAAACCCACACATACTATAAAGCAGCCGCTGTCTCTCCCTCTCCTTTCGTGTCTGTGATAAGGGTGTGAAGTTTCTCGTTTTCTGATTATGTAAATCGTTCTGAAACTTGCATTCTGGAACAGGGGTGTGTCACTGGTCTGCCAACTTTTGACTGTTTGCTTGACCGTCCAAAACCCAGATAGCTCTTTACTGTATCCATGGCCTTGATACGGTTTTCGCCTTTTGTTTTGGTCTACATTGCTCTGTTTTCAAGACTCTGTTTTGCGGCTGACCCAACCGTTTCATTTGACTTCAAAGTCTCTTACATTACTGCATCTCCTCTCGGCGTTCCTCAACAGGTTTGATTTCCACTCCCTTGTTTCTGATGTGTCCGTGTCTGTGTTTGTTTCCTGTGCTTATTCGAGAGACTTGTGAAGATTTTTCATTTTTGGTTGGGAAGTTGCTTGCTTTTTTGTGGGATTTGTTCTTCTTTTCAGCTTAATGATGTAAATAGCTCTTTTGGGGCTCTTAGTGGGTAAATATATGCTCTTCTTCTTTGTTTTTTCTTTTCTCGACTCGTTGGAGTTTTGTTGTAAAATGATCGTGTAGTTTGTACTCTATTCTAACGGTTGAGTGGAAAAAGGGTCTTGCCATTGTTGATCAAGAGTCTGAACAAGAAAAAGTTTAAGGGGTTTAATTTATTCCGTTTTCTGTAACTTCTTCTTAGCAGTAAGTTCTGACCCTGATATAGAATGCAGTTGATGAAGTTTGCTGTTGGGTATCTCACGTTCTACCATTGTTTCAAGCATTTACCTTAATGTGTTTCATCATATTTGTGATGGCAGGTTATAGCTATTGGAGGGAACTTTCCTGGTCCTCTTATTAACGCCACTACTAATTACAATGTTGTTGTTAACGTGCACAATGGACTGGATGAAAATTTTCTGATGACTTGGTAGGTTTTAACATGTCCCCTTTATTTGCTTTAAGTCTTGGTTCATTTATAAAATGTTTCTCAAGAAAAACATCAATGGTTGGCTTCGACTTTTTCAGGCCTGGGATCCAAATGAGACGTAATTCGTGGCAAGATGGTGTTCTGGGAACAACTTGTCCCATTCCGCCGAAACAGAACTTCACTTACAATTTTCAAGTGAAAGACCAGATTGGGAGCTATTTTTATGGTCCATCACTTAATCTGCAAAGGGCGTCTGGTGGCTTTGGTCCTTTCATTGTTAATAATCGAGAAATTATTGCAATCCCTTTTGCACAACCAGATGGTGATTTTGTCATTATGATTGGTGATTGGTATACTCGAAATCATACGGTTGGTATTTGTGCTCAAAAAGCTTTACATGTGTTTTGAAGTGTTTATAAGATTTTAGCTTAATGGTTTCATGACTCAATTTTGGTGGTGATTAAATTTTAAGGCTTTGAGAACTGACCTTGAATCTGGGAAAGAGCTTGGAATGCCAGATGGAGTTTTAATTAATGGGAAGGGGCCGTATAGGTACAACACAACTTTGGTGCCTGATGGTATTGACTATGAGACCATCAATGTTGATCCAGGTAATGTTCTAGTTGTACCATTGGGTTTTGTGTGTATCTGTTGGTGGTTTGATAAAGTAGATAATAAATTCTATTTCTGGACTTAATATTTCTTTCGTTGAAATGTCACCGGCACACTGCATTGTTTTTCTTTCTATGCTTTTACATGGCAATGATGACATCCTTTTGTTTGGGGGAATATGGGAAGGCTTGAGACCTCCATTCTAGATTTAGGGAAAGATATACGCTCTTCTGCTACAGAGCCTTTACAATGACATCCGTTTTGGGCAAGCAAGCGACCCAATTCCAATTGCTTTGTTTTGCAGGCAAGACTTATCGTTTTCGAGTGCACAATGTTGGTACATCAACAAGTTTAAACTTCAGAATTCAGGGTCACAATCTGCTTCTTGTGGAAACAGAAGGACGTTACACTGTACAGCAAAACTATACCAACTTTGATATCCATGTTGGCCAATCATATTCATTCTTGGTTACCATGGATCAGAATGCAACTAGTGATTACTACATTGTAGCAAGTGCTCGCTTTGTGAACGAGTCAATTTGGCAAAGAGTTACTGGTGTTGCCATCTTGCACTATTCCAATTCAAAAGGACCAGCAGCTGGTTCTTTGCCTGATGCACCAGCAGATATCTATAACCAGTGGGCAGCAATGAATCAGCCAAAATCCATCAGGTGAAATTTCTTTTTGAAGTGCATTAAATGTTATTTTATCAATGTTGTTTTCGTGTCTTTCACTAATATATATTTATCTTTACCATATATTAATCTTGATTCTGTTGTAGATACATATTAGGTTTCTCATACAAAATGAAATTTAGTTATTTCAATTTAGAAAGAGAGGTCAGAAGCATCAACAAGGAATGAAATCCTCATCTTCAAGGCTCTATTTTTCATTTTGGTTATAGGGGTTTGCTTTCCTACAAGATTTGAAAGCATGATTTTCTAACTTTGCTTCTGTTATGAACCTTAACTAGGGCATAAATTTGGTCAACCTAGGGTTACTCTACCTCTTTCCTCCAGACAGAAAATAAATAGCACTATTGATAATGCAAGTTTAGCTCTATTGTTTTTAACGTTAAATTCAAGGATGAGGCTAGAGGAATGATAACATTTTGTGAGTTCTCGGGACAAACAGGGCTCTTTCTTATTGCATATAACAATGGGTTACCTGCATTATCTTTTAACTTGCTATATCTTGAGTCAAGTTGCAATAAGGTTAGCTCTAAAAACTAAATCTCTTTGGCACTTTACATGAACTAGGCAAAATACTACTGCAAGTGGAGCACGACCAAACCCACAGGGGTCTTTTCACTATGGTTCAATCAATGTGACCGATACATATGTGATAAGGAGCTTGCCACCAGTTACAATTAATGGGAAGCAACGTGCAACACTGAATGGAATCTCATTTGTGAATCCTGATACACCAATCAGGCTTGCAGACGTTCATAAAGTGAAGGGAGATTATAAGCTTGATTTTCCAAATCAGCCACTTAATAGATCTCCTCGGTTGGACACATCTTTAATTAATGCTACATATAAAGGTTTCATCGAAGTTATATTGCAGAACAATGATACCAGAATGCAGAGTTTTCACATGGATGGCTACTCATTCTTTGTCGCTGGGTAAGCAAGCTTTGGTTTCTTATTGCTTATTGATTCTGATAGAAATGTAATGTACTAAATTTTGGTATAAATTTCTGAAAATAGAGAGTATTTGACATGAATGCAGTATGGACTGGGGGATTTGGACAGAAGACAAGAGAGGTCAATATAACAAGTGGGATGCTATTTCTCGCAGCACTGTAGAGGTATCTGTTAGCATACTCTGAAGTGTATCTCTTACTGTGATTTTTGTTACTTTCCTTTGTCTAACTGATGGATAGAACCTGTAAGGTGTCAGTTGGTTGTCATGCTTTTGAAGTGTATATGACGGTGCCAGAAGTTACTCTTTAACTTTTGGATTATGCACTGTTGTGATGGGCTTGAAATGTCTGATTAGTTGTTCCATGTTAACTCTCTTTCTTTTTGGTTTTATAAAACTAGGTTTACCCTGGGGCATGGACGGCAGTCTATGTTTCGCTCGACAATGTCGGTATATGGAATCTTAGGATCGAAAACTTAGACAGATGGTATCTCGGTCAAGAAACTTACATGTATATTGTCAATCCTGAGGAGAATGGCAACACTGAGATGGGTCCTCCTGATAATGTCAGATATTGTGGTGCTCTTGCATCCATGCAGAAGTATATATCTGATACTCTATTTTTCTTCTTGAATGTATATACTTCATATAATTGATAGCTAATACATTCTTTTATCTTCAGGGATAAGAGCACCAATGCGGCGTTATCCGATCTGGGTGGCCAGACCATGCTATTTTTGACCCTTCTGATGACACTTCTTACTGCAATTTTCATTTCCTACTAAACTCTTGCGCGGGTTGGATAAGACAGTTGTTTTCGGTGGTTATCCTTGTATTGTCTCTGACGTAGACTGCATATAACAATTGGATTTGTTTGCATTACATACTTGGTTTAGCTGTGAAACTTTTGTCATGTTAGTAGAATTAGGTGTCCATGAACACCCCACAAACTTGTATTTAGTTCATTGGGGATCCATCATTCTTTATTCTTCTTTAAACTGGATTGATGATTATCACATTATCATTCTAACAGGTGATAACATAGAGTTTCTTCAATGTTTTTTCCTCTGCAGGTTTCACAGTTCATTTTCTACTGTGAATATGAAACACAAAATTCTTCCCATTTGATGATTTGATCCACTTATTCATTAGTTAACCATATAAAGCTTGCTGTCTGATCACGATTCTATCAAATGGGTTGGGCCTGGAATTAATGTGCTAGCACCAACTGGATTAAAATGAAGCAATATTCATAGAGATCACTATAGAAAATGTCAAAGTTGATCATCCATAAGCCAAACCTGTGATAGACCAAAAGAAGAAGACAAATACAAGGACAGTAACGCTAGTTCCGGTGGCCAGAACTATATTAATCCGGAGTAGCATAAAATAGGAGGTTGTGTTCTTGGGGATTTGTGGATTGAAACATGATACAATAATAGTAGTCACATGGAATTGTCTGAGGTGGGCAAGCAATTATGATGTTTTCTTGCAACACAAACAACAATTTTTAATGAAGACCTAATTATTCACTCGCACTTCCTCATGCCCTTGTTCGTTTCATGCGTATGGACAACCGTTGACTTTGCAGGGCATGCACAGAAGCTCTATAATGAACTTGGTCCGAACACGGATTTGTCCATGTCAAGATTTTGACCCCCTTCAAGTTTATAGCTTCCATTCCTCCTAGGATTCCTTCTGTTAATGACTGCTCTAGTTTAGTGGTCATGTCTTGTCTCACTGTCTGTGCGTTAATGAGTATATCATGTCCCTCAGAAACTTCCATTTTTGCTTTAAAATGAGCATTCCAGCTTGACTTCACCTCGAACAAATGGAAACTTCCATTGAGGTTTGTGGAGAGACCACTAGAAATCACAGCATTCTCATCTTCCTCAGCTCACATGTCAGTAGTCATTAGGAACCTAAGGATCCTTTTTGAGTTCTATATATCCACTTAGTGTTAGCTCTCTTCCATATTCCGTGAAACTTCAATTTTCATGGAGTCTCTTCGCTCCTGCAGTTAGGCATATATCTGTAAGTGGTAGATAAAAGCTTCTTAATTTCTATCTGGTACATGAAGGAAAGAACTTTTAACTAAAACTTCTCTGTGATAATTTCTTTCTCATCTTCTTTGTAATGGAAAATAATTACCAAGACAATTTTATACAGCTAAAGTGTATATCTTATAGTGAGAATTCTTTAACAAGTCCGTAGCTAGGAATGTTTTGATGATTCCCATGAGAACGCTGTTAAGGTCTGCGTTATGTTTAGCAGAATTGAGTTTTTTCATTCCTTTCTTATAGTGATGAGAATAGAGACTGTTCATGTTCTCAATCACTCTTCATTGTCAAGTAAAAAGAGCCTACACATGACTTTGGGGACTGGCTTTTGTTCTTTGCATGGCTCATAACAAAGAACCGATTCTTCAAGATTTCATGCTTGGTTGCCAAGGAAATCTTCCTTCACCAGGTAAAACTCAAATCCTACAAGTATGATTACCGGTCTCTCATCTCATATCAGAAACTAAATTATTGCTTTCTTGAGTTATAGAATCTAAAAAATGTTTCAATATCGAACAATATCATTAGCTATATCTTGTAGTGGTACTGGTTTTGGGATATTTGGAGTGCCTTCTAAGCTTCAAAAGGCAAACATTAACATGTGTAGATGTGGAATTGCCAATCTTGGAAGCAAAGTATTCTGAGTCACCAATGATCAAAATTTACATCTCATGATATATAAAAAAAAATTTAGTCGTACTATAAAAAATATTTTTATAAAATAAAATTTCTTGCTTAATAATAATAATTACCCATAACTAAATGATGGTCACATAGTATATCTCATATAATCCAATTCATCCGATTAATTCAGAAAATGTTTGTTTAAAAGAAGGTTGCGTATAATTGATATCCCTCTCCGATCTTCACAAAGCAGAAGTCTAGTATTCAGAGTTGTTTTGTTGTAATTATTTTGTAAATTATTACTTTAAGATGGTTAAACTAAGAAATGAAAGAAAAGGAAGAAGTAGCAAAAGGGTATGTTCTAAATAACAAGAAATATGAAGTAAAAGGTTTACTGATACCATAAAAAGGACTTTAACTAATTATAATGCTTCATTAAGTTGAAAATACATGCATATTTGCAACCGACTCCTGGTCGATTCCATAAACAACACAAGTGGCTGCTAGACCACAATAAGCTACATCAAATTGCCTTTACACATAAAAACAAGAGTTGCAACTCCAACTCCAAGAGCAATTCTGAGCTCTGGAGTACTTCCACCTAATTAAGATCATGATCCCTCACTAACTAGATTGGAGGTATTAACTTAATTTCTGGGACAACAACAGTTAAAAGGTTATAACTTCTCTTAGTTTTATTATGTACAGGAACTTAAAATCATAAATTCCCTTTTCTTTCCAGAGTTGAACATCCTATATATGATTAGTATATACCCTTTGTATCGGTTTTGTACCAGACTTCACTTCCATAGATCAATCTGACAACTTGAGGTTGATGTCGAGGCATTCTCTGGCACATCTTCTTGCTTGTCTAAGTGTTTAACAAGTATATTCGTTCGATCCAATGTGTTAAAGATGTTGTTTGAAGCATTTGAGTAGTTTTCCTTAGACACATCCTCTTGGCTTAGTTGAGAAGCAACGAACTTGTCTAGTACCCTCCAATCTGTGACTTGATCAACTGCTTGCTCATGATTATTGCGGCCATAAACAGAAGGCAAACTAATTTGTTCATGTGTTTGTTGCATATGTTCTTCTTGTGTGAGCGTGGAGGTCTGTAAATTGCTTGTCTGGTTTATGTCAAGCCCGTATGGAACAAGAGGGTTACAGTTCAGATTGGCAGCAGAATTCAGCATTTTAGGGCTTTGCAAAAGTGGAAGTTGCAGGAAGTGATCTGGAGGAACTTGGTATTGCAAGTCTAGCTCTTTCTTGCAGGAAAATGCAAGGTTATAGGGCAAATCAGGGTGGTGGGTTGTTTGCTTTGGTGAGTCCATTTCATGTATGAAAGGGACGTGATCTTCATACCAACAAGCTGATTCATGCTCGCTCACTTTGCGCATGGTTGTTATTCTCTTCTTGAACACCCTACAGACAACCCAACCTTCTTCCTGCTTCAGTTTCATAAACAACATGTCAGTCTAGTTTATCTGTAATTCCATGTTTTGCAGTATCAATTCTGAAGAATTTTGGACTTAGAGATCTAGTCCATAGAACCAGTTAAACGAATGGTTTTTCTCAGCTCATGAATATTTCTAGGGTTTCAAGAAAGAGTTTCTTAATTTTCACATATAAAAGTTAACATTATTCCATGAATCCAAAAGATTTACAGAGGCCAATATATCTAATGTAAATTAAAATTTGTTCCTAATTTCTATGTAATACTTCATTCATTTAACACATGATCATCATCACTATACCCGGTTCGAGTCCTGCATCAAAGCAAATCTGGATAGGTATGATAATACACATATAAATGATAAAAAATATAACCAATAGATATAACCAAATAAAATTTTAATAATGATGATGTTAAAGGCCATGTAATTAGAAAAATATGTAATATTGGGTTAAATAACTTGTTGTTTTCTTGTTTTTAACACATTTGCTTCCATTCAATCTGCATAACCCCCAAAAAAAAAAAAAAAAGGAAGGGAGAAAGGTCAATATGTTCTCTTCAACTTGCTTCTTATAATTATGAGTTTACTGATAATATAAGAACATAAATTATAAAGACCTAGTGTCTGTCAGAAATTCGTAAGCATTGGAAATGTGGATTACTTCAGGAATATGGATAATAGAAATGAGTACTTGCCTGTGGAGTCCCATTTTCATCTGTTTCAAGGCGGTACTCGTGCATGATCCAGTCTGATTTCTGTCCATTCGGGGCACGACCTTTATAGAAAACTAATGTCTTCCTCATTCCAATCAAGTCATGCTTGGAATAAATCGATTTGTCTCTTCCTGTTGCCTTCCAGAATCCAGCTGCTGTGGCTCTATTTGTACGGGTTCCTGTTGGATACTTCTTATCTTTATGGCTAAAGAAGTACCACTCGTTTTGCTCTTCTGTTCCTATTCGACATATCTCTGCTCAGAAGTTTTAAGTAAACAGTAATTACTACAGGATTGCCAAGTTTCGCTAATATATTCAACTTAATCACCCTGTAATATATTACCTTGGAGATCCCACGGCTCAATTTTGTAGAGGTCGACGTCTTTAATGACATCCAGATCAATCCTTCTTGAGTTTATTTTCTTCCTAAGATAGTAATCCACAAGTTCTTCATCTGTGGGATGAAATCGAAAACCAGGAGGGACATGCGTAAAAGTATTCATATTCTTTGGCTTAGGTCTTGGTCCTGCAATGAAGTAGAAGAAAAGGTAATGTTTCTCCAGTTAACATATATGAACAGCCTTGTAATTTGGGGTTCCATCATCATTTCTTGTTTGAGTTTGACCCATAATTTCTGACAAACAATGAGGGAAAACACAAGCTTCGATATTTAAGAACGAAATGAAGAGAGAGACGTTTAGTCTTTCTCTGTAGATTTGGAAGGCAAGGGTCTGACTAGTGCAACTTCTTTATTATGTACAGTATGAAAATGCAAAGTCCATTTTCAGATTCTTATTTGTTTCTTCATACCCTATTTACAAGGAGTTGATGCATAATCAGCTACAATGGCTAAATAAGAAAAGATTCATTTGAATATTAAAACTTAAAGCTTGGAATTAAGAACTGGATGATGAAGAATGAACTAATCGACGCAATACTCCTTTCCTTCTTTGTGACCTTTGTGTCAGGAGTTTCTCTATGTTCTTACATGAAAATAAAGGGGTGATGATACCATTTGAGGTCAAAAATCAACATGGGTATTGAATATTATCAAGAGAAAGTAAAATATACTCATCAACTATTCAACTGATTGAATGGATTAGATCAATTTGCTTTTCATCTCATCACAAATACTCAAGGTAAAGAAGAATGATTAGTTCTGATAGAAAGTTGACTTTAGAAAGGAAGGTTAAGATGGAATCTCTCACAGTAGTGGAAGATCATCAAGGCTTCAGAAACTTTCCCATTTCAATTTAGGAACAGTCACCGCTATGATTTTTCTTGGAGACATCTCACATGCAGCAGACATGATTCACTACCACTTTTTTATAATGGAACGTCCAGCGAATGAATTGGGACATAATCAAGCTTTTATGGGTCACAAAGAGGAAGATAGGAGATGAAATGCAGGTTGGCTGGTGCTCGTATTAATACGTAGTATCATATGAACTGTAGCATAAGAAACTAAAGAACTCTTTTGACCATTCATAGATCAGAGGAAACAAAGTTCATCCGATTTCTTTCTCCAACAAGCATCATTCGATTTTTATGTATGTGTTGACATAAACTAGAAAACATGATAACACATTCGTATAGAGAGAGTGTGTGCGTGAAAGAGAAATGAACCTTCTGATTAAACCTCAGATCTGGGTTGACTGAATCTTCTGTCAGCAAAAAGAAACCAAACCCCAAAACTTCACTCCAACTATGGAGGAAGTCCTGAATCGGTTAGAGAACAAGAGAGCAAACCAGACAGGAAAAGCCTGTTACTATGTTTTATCTCCTCGGGAGTTGAAACAACCTTTTTGGTAACCCAACAAGCTGTGTCAACTTGTCGGATCAGATCCCAAGGAACACAAAAAGAGGTAGAGACAAGCTAAGAGAGGAGTGGAAGTATGGAAAACAACTAGGGTTAAATAGGAATTGCCAAAAAGGAAAAGGAAGAAGAAGGTAGAAAAACCCTAATGACCAAATATTGTTATCAACATCAAAATTACTTTCAACATCAAAAAGCTCTCGCTTTCTAATATCTCACTGTCGGTTCAAGCTGAATTGGTGGACAAGACTTGGGGGATAAAAATGGTGGCGCAAGTATAGCTCTCTCTGTCTCTCTCTCTCTCGGAGGGATATAGAAGCTAACTCATATAAGGTCCTCTCTTCTCTAATACTGCCAACCTTGCTCTCTATCTCTCTCTGCCCACAACTGATAGAGACTGAAACGAGAAAACCCAGATAACGTTTTTGCTTCCTGGGTTCCTGTTTTGGCGGAGAACAAGAGATAGAGATAGGGAGAAGCAGTCAGAAGAACTAACGGCACAGACCAATCAACGAAGCTTAAAAAAGCTTGCGAATGACCCCAAAAAGAGAGAATAAAAAAATGGTGGTGACGTAATGGAACAGCGACCAGCCCTAAAGTTGCACTGAAAGAGAAAAGAAGAAAAAGAGAGATAACACTATAAACCTCTCTAGCTCTCTATATTTCTCTCTCTCTCTAGTTCTGTATCTCTGAACATGGCATGGTGGACCCTGTCTAGCCAAAACTCCATTCCTAGACCCTACCATTTCTTTGAAGTCTTAACCGTAATAAATTCAGAATGATGATGTTGGATCTACCCCCATGGTCTTTATAAGATTGTGGTCCGTCACCAGTAGGTGGTGGCCATATAGAATTGGCTTCTTTTTAACCTATCTACTAAACAGATTGGTAAGTCCTATCATTACCTTCATAATTTTATAGCTTGATCAAGATGTGTGTTTTACTTGATTGTGTGATTCAGGAACAAAAGTTTTTCCATAGTTGAACCATCCAAGTCTGATGTCATTTAATATCTTACAGAAAAATATATATATTACTACTGAGTTAATGCAACCTCTATCAATGGAGTCAGGAGATTGTTGATTGTTCCCTTTCATCGACTTCCTCGAATGAACAAAGACATTACATATGACTCACATGCCACACCTTCCATGTTAACTCCAACACGCACTCAATGAATCATAATACAAATTGAATGGTTTCAGAAACTTCAACCTGGTCTATAGTTACTGATATGATTTTTTTTTCCGGGGAAGTTCAGTGATCGGAGCCTTATAGTATCCCCACATAACCACCACAGGAACACTTACCAGCTCTGCACTCATGAACCTACGCATTCCCTATAACAAATATTATGCAACGTGCCCCGTCCTTGCTCGTGACCGATACGTTTCCAAGCACAACCATTATGACATACACACACACACACCCATGGTTTTTACATGCCACGAGTCTGTCAGCTTGGAAGCTCAAGCCCCGTTACAACAACTAAAGAGCTTCCACTTCCACCCTCCGTTCCGTATCGATTCAAGACATTCTTCCAAAAGTGATGACTTGCCTGTAGTTTATCTGTTATTTTCAAATCATAAGCTCAGGTCACCCAGAATGTCCTGACCCCAAACAAAAAGCGACAATCCTCCAAATCTATGTAGACCGAAGCCGGCTAAGAGGAATGCAAGTTCAAGCTGAGCGGAGCTCCACGACAAGGGTGGAACGTGGGACCCACCTGAAGGACCGAGAAAACTGAATGATGGCCTCTCTCTGGCGTCTCTGTAAGTGGCGGCTTGCGGTCCGGCGTGGGCTAGCCACTATCATTAAGCTCGCAAGGTGGGGGGTGGTGTGGTGTTCCTAAGCTGGGTTGTTCCCAACGGGTCCCACTCTCTGGTGGTCCCAACTGGTCCTACCACACTGCCTAATGCGGGACCAGAACTAGGGTCCTCAGAGAGCTACCGTACTATATTATTAATCTAAACATAACAATTTGGTTTTTGTTATTACTTATTAGTTACATTTTTTAATAAAAATAAAAACCCTAGTTGTTAATTTCCCTATATTTATACTTTTATTATTGATAATAATTAAATATTAAATAAATTTTAAAGATAAATTATTTTTAAATAATTGGATTTATTTGAATTATTAAATCCAAATTTTATTTAAAATTCATATATTTTGAACATATTTTTAAATTTAATTATATATATTAATAATTTTCAATTTTATTTTACTTTATTTTATTACTAAAATTAAATTATTCATAATTTTAATTAATTAAATATAATATTACATTAAACTATTCATAATTTTATTAATAATTAATATATTAAACAATTATATATTACATATTTAGTTCATGGTAAATTAGATTATGAAAAATAGAAACAGAAAACAAAAATAGCTTTTTATCGATTTCATAAATTTTAAAAACAGGAAAAATCAAAACAAAAAAATCTAAAAGCTCAAACATCCTGGTTTTTATTAAAATTGAAAACAGAAATAGTGAAATAGAAAACTATAAAAAGAGAAATAAACAAACCCTAAATTTTGTATTATATTAAAATTTTATTACATAAAATTGATTTTTTAATATTTATAATAGTAACTAAGTAATAGTCGCTAAACTTTTTCTTAATACTAATTTATGTAAAAGATTTATGAATAATTTTTATAATTTAGAAATATAAATTTTAAAATAATATTTGAAAATTTATAATTAATTTAATAAAATTGTTTATATTAATCAATTGAATTTTTCAATTCTTTATAATAGTAATGATCATTGATAATCACCAAGTAATTGGAAACAAATTTGTTCTTAATATAAATTTATGGATATTATTTACGAATATATGCTATAAATTTAGAAATATAAATCTCCATTTTATGTTTGAAAATTATAACTAATTTATTAAAATTATTTATATTCATATAAATTGAAATTACTTTTTTTATTAAATGAAATGTTTGTTGAGAAGAGAAATGTTAATAAAATTATTGAACTAAACTATCGGCCATGTATTTCTTTCTTAATTTGTGTTGTTATCATAAATAATCAGGTTACTTATAAAAAATCTCAAATTTTGCTCAATTTTGTAATTATAACTTAAACTTTAAAAAGTGACAATAAAATGCTCAAATTTTTAAATTTTTTCAGTTTGAGCCCAAACTTCAAAAAGTTACAATAAAATGCTCAAAATTTCAAAATTTTCAATTCTAGATTGACATTAGTGTCTTTGTTAAGTTTGTTGACCTAAATCAGATTATGCAGTTTCAACAACCTCACCCTTTGATTTCAGTTTTCCTTTTGTTTTCAATTTATTCTCTCGATGCTCTCACTCTTTAGTTTTTAGATTACGCAATTCTGACACCTTCACGCTGAGAACATCAAGAAAATAAACTAAAAATGAAGAGCTTATTGATGCAGTACGTTGCAATGTGAGAATAGTTTGAAGCATTGAAAGAATAAACAGAAAACAAATAGTTGAAGGCGTTGAGAGAATAAACAAACAACGAATAGCTAACGCTACTTAAACTGATTTAAGGATTCTATTTTTGACAACAACATTGTTTCATTATTCTTCATTTGTTGTCTTAATTTTGGCCGGTGCGTATTAATAGTTAAAGTTTCTAACGTCGAGTTAGTATTGAAAAAAATTAAAATTTTAAGCATTTTATTTTCACTTTTTGAAGTTTGAGCTAGAATTTAAAAAAATTGAAAACTTGAACACTTTATTGTTCTTATTTAAAGTTAGGGTTATAATTATAAAATTGAGCAAAGCTTGAGGTTTATTATAATTAACCCTAAATAATTTATGATGAAAACTATTTACAAATATTATTGTATAATATTAGCGATTAGAAGAAAATAGATGTCAAAGTGTGCTATTTTGGCAAAATAAATTGGTTTATGTAGAATTATAAATATGAATTTTTATGAAATAGTTGAATTAAAAGCATTTTTGGAGTTTTCTTCAATTTACAGTAAATTTTTATTGCTTCCTACAAATCAATAATTAATAGTAAAGATGAACTATTAGAGATTGTGTAATTTTGAACTTTTCCAAACTTTGCGATCAGCAGACCTTTAACTGAATTATTGTTGTTATTGCAACCATACATGCATTTTTAAATTCTTAAATTTTCTCACCAAATTTAATCTTAAAAAATTAGAAATTACTTTAAACATAATTTTGCAACAATTTAAATTCAAATCAAACTTTGATATTTTTCACATAAAATTGAATATACAAAATTATTAAAATAAATAAACCATATAATAATCACCTATTTTATGTTCCCTAAAGGTTGTTGAGCTGGTGGAGTAGGGGGTATGGGGCCAAAAGGTCCTATATTCAAATCCTCCTATTTTCACTCTTTTAATCAAGCCTGTCGTACATGACTTACCTAGTGTGGAGTACTTAATTGGCGTAATTTGTAGGCTATTACGTCAATCTAAAGATTTACTCAGTACGATCCAAAGCATAATAGCTATGGGTTCCTCTATTTCAAAAACAAATCACCTATTTTATGATCTATTTTGACCCGTTATCACATGTGTTAATGACATTATTAATTCATAATCAACTCGTTTATTTTAAAATTATTTGTGTTGTTTATAATTTATTAAATAAGTAATAAATAATAAATAATTATCATTTCTTAGTTTTTAGTAATGATTTTTTTATTAAATGAGAAATTTTATTTTTGTAAAAATAATATTTATTATTTATATTAACGTATAACACAAACGAAGTAAGTACTGTTTTGTTGTGAGTGGAGCTGAGATTAAACCACGTGGGTCCTATGGCCCTCATCCATCGGCCTGTAGCAACATCATTGTTGTGGTCCGCACGTTTCTGGTGGGAGACTTTTATGGTTCCACGTGGCGATGTATGGGTGGCTGAACTTGGCCGCAACCAATAGGGATGCGGCTTCCGTAATACACCTCGGGACCCACAAGAGATTTGTTTCACTTCGCTGTCATGATTGGCCATACCCCTACATACGCGGAGCACAGAATCCATAAACAAAAGCTTTTTGTACATTCAAACTCGATCGGGGGCCCAAATTGGAAGTTTCTGTTGGTGGTTTAGGACATATTGCTACTTACATTGTGTTCAGTTTAATGTGGATTTGGAATCCTTTGAAATGCCAAAACTGGCCTTTGTTAGTGAGATTTGATTGGGTTGAGTATCTTGTTTTACTTCATACAAGATTTGTTTAACTTGTAAGACTTGCTTTTCAAGGAAAATAGTAAGCTTTTTAGGTTCATATACTTTTTGTCATGATTGATAGGATAAAATCTTTCTTTATCTGTTACGGGTTGAGAATTCCTTCTTTGCCTTGTTCAAACTCCAATTTGTATTTTTCATTCAAGATTTTGTGCTTCATCGAGACTTCAATTGGGTGTTGATTGTGATAATTTTTTATAAAGAAATCGCTTTCGTCATGACTATTCTATAAGAATGTATATGAGTTAGGGTTTTTATTCATAATTCAAATAATAACTAAGAAAGTATTGGAGAATTAAACAATCAGCCTAATAAAACTTAAACTATATTGATAAATTAAGAATAATTAAATAAGTTGGAATTTCATGTAGTTTAACATTTTTTATTTTAGTCTTTTATTCGTATAATTCTTTATCAATTTGTTAATTTTTATTCAAAATAATGTAATATAACAATGTTTTAGACTTATAAATTGACGAATAAGTAGCAAAATATGATGGGAGGAATTTATACAACAAATAAAACTAATATCGACCCAGAAAAAATTCTGCTAAACGTGAGGTTTGAAGAGGTTCAGTATACGCAACTTTACCCTAACTAATAAAGAGGATTTGTCCGATAGATAAATGTTAGTGAATATATAAAACTAATTAAATTGGCCTCACACAACAATTTAAGCTTTTAGGGTGAGACGGTCGTTTAACATGGCATCAGAGCCTCTGTGACCAAGTAGTCATGAGTTCAAATCCTATCACCTACCTATTATTCAGCACAAAGTAAAGTGAGTCTATGCAAGTTTCAAGCTCAAATGACTTTCACTTGGGGAGTTGTTAGTGAATATATGAAACTAATTAAGTTGACTTCACACAATGGCTTAAGCTTTTATGATAAAACGGTCACTTAACAATAAACAGTACTATTAGAAAGTAAGTAATAATTTTTAAAAATAAAAATGTCAAAACTACAAAATAGTAAATATAAATAACCAAAAAAAAGTGTAAATAAAATGATATGTAGACATTATTGTGTGAAATCATTGTGAAGTTAAATATCTTAGCAATAAGGGCAAGACCAACAAAAAGTTATAAATATCTAAGAGTATGTATGATGTACCTGCTAGAAGTATGAAATACTCAAACAGATAGTACGAATACACAGCTAGGGCCACAATTGAGAGAAAGAACCATGATAATAATATTCAAAGGTCTATACAGTTGAAGCAGAGGACATTCCACCGGTTCTTTATACCCAAGCAAAAGATCACACACACACATATATATATATATATAAACGAAAAGAAATACTCCTGGGACCTCTTCATAGCAAGGAAGGGTCAATCCATTAAGGAATTATGTCATATTCATATGTATCGATCTGAATTCTTTGTAATGATGAAACTGAAATGGTCCCATGTTATAGTGTACATATATATATATGTATGCCAAGATATTTTCTTGTAAATATTATTTTAATCTTCTGGATTCTTAAAAATATTCGAATGAAGTTAGTGACGCGCGGTATTTCTCCCAAAAAGTTAGGCTATATTTGGTTGGAAGTAAAGTTTCTAATAGAATGAAATAGAACATAATAGTTTCTAATAAAATGAGATATAAATTAGGCATGACAATTATAGCCGGCTTGGCCTGGCTCGTTTTTGGCTCGGATTGATCTAATAATCTTCTGGATTCTTAAAAATATTCGAATGAAGTTAGGGATGTGCGGTGTTTCTTCCGAAAAGTTACTCTATATTTGGTTGGAAGTAAAGTTTTTAATGGAATAAAATAGATCGTAATGATTTATAATAGAATGAAATATAAATTAGGCATGACAATTATAGTCGGCTTGGCCTGGCCTGTTTTTGGTCCGGATTGGCCAGGCCATGGTCGGCTTGGCCTGACCTGTGGCTCTTCCATTTTTTTGAAACGACGTCGTTTTGAATTTTTTCTTTAAAAAATTAATGGTCGGGCCAGACTGCGAGCCAACTCATCCCGTCTCGGCCCATTGACATGCCTAATATAAATTGATGTAATATCAAAAAATTATTGTTTGGGGAGGGATGAAAAAGTTTGTAATGTAATAAAGTGAAATGTTATTTGGAAAAATAGTTTATAATATAATATGATAAAAATTGTTTATTATTTTACATTTTATCCTAAACTTTCCTAATCGTAGGTTTATCATTATTACTGTTTATGATGGAATGAAATATAATATGGAACCCTCCTCCTCCATCTTATCTTATTCTATTCCATTATCAACCCTTATTCTAAACGATGTAATAATATTCTATTCTATTCTATTCCATTAACAAACCCTCAACTAAATATAACCTTAGGGACTAAGGTGTTTAATTTCTTCATATCATACATTTTATGTCCTAAGGGACATTTATTGAATTTTGATCTTTAGTAAATATTTTCAACGTATTAAAAATTGGATCGAAAGTTTAATTGATAAGATAAGAAGTTTAAGGTTTAAAAGATTCATTCAATATTAAACTGTCGTAAATGTAAAACTGACTAAAGATTGAATAAAGTTAAATAATTTTAAATATGATTGAAATAAATTGTTCTTACTCATCGAAAATTTTGAAGTTTAATTGAAAAAAATTGTTATATAAAAATTAATTGATTTATTTTAATTTATAAGAACTTATCAATTTACAAAAATTCGACTAGTTAATTAATAAACTGATTAATTTTTAATAGCAATAGTTATTAAAGTACGAACTAAAAAGTTAAAACCTGAACCAAAAATTGAATTGAACGAACCAATTGAATTTTTTAATCAATAGATATTTTGCTTCCCAACTCTAAATAATTGGGATTTGAACATCCAGGATCGAACTTTTACCATATTTCAAATTATTATTGCTTAAAGTCACTTTTAAAATACTTTATAATATTATATTAAATTTATGTCAAGTTATTTAATATAATTTCAGTATGCTTTTTAACATTTATGTTTGATTTATTTTAATATCTTTTGTTGTTACAAAATGATCAATTTATTAATTAATCAATTAATTTTTATAAATTAATAAATTTTTATAATCTAAAATGAATTAATTGATTTTTATTTAATAACTTATTTTTAATTAAACTTCAAAATTTTTGAAGACTCTTTCAATCATATTTAAAATTCTTTAATTTTATTAAATCTTTAGTTAATTTTATGACTAGTTAATGCCTATTAAATCTTTAAAAATTTAAATCTTTTTCCTCACCGATTTAACTTCTGATTCAATGTTTAAAACATTCTAAACAACTCCATCCCAATAAATACGAGCCGATTTGATTTTTGGAATCATTGCAACTTTTGCAAAAAGAAAAAGAATATTGTGAAGAATCATTAATCTTTTCAATCACACATGTGGATGGGCAAGCTCTAAATAATTTAGTTGACTTAAGTAACAAACGGTACCAATAATTGTGATGCAAGTGTCTATTAATTGTTGTTGATCTTACTCTTTCTTTCTTGCTCACCGAAAAAAAAAAAAGCCCTCACACCAAAAAATCAAATAATTAAGTTAATGGGAGATTTTATGATTGCATTATGGTTTATATGTCATCTTCAAAGTAATAATTAATGCTAATAATAACCATAATTACATGAATGAGAAATGAAAACGAGTAAAGAGGTGGAAATGACATGATTAAGATCATATTTACAGGCTATATGGAGAAATGACCTAACGTTTACGATGTGCAATGATGAAAAAAAGATTTTAATTTTCAACTAGTGAATTGCATCTTATTAAAAGCTTAGATAGGATAGGGATTGGATTAATCATATATAGGGAAAAGGAAAATTACTTAAAAAGTTGCATGAAGTTACAGCGACGTCATGCCAACTTAATAATTTTCACAATAACAATTCGTTAATATAAAAATATCCAATTGAGGTCGAAATTAAGGACGATAAATATAGCCTGGATTAATTTGTGACTCAACGGAAAGGTACAAAATAGCGTCATTTTTTAATTTTTTAAAAAATGTAATATCAGATTAAGTCGGTATGATCTACCGGTGACATATCAGAGCCGAGATAGGAATAGCTTGAGGGCTTACCCATTATCATCCCTAGTTGAAGTAAATATGATCCTTTAATTGTATAGTACAAATATTTTCAAGCATTCTTATTTTCGTTCGTTACTCAGTTGTTAATTTTGATTTGTGATTAAAAATAACAATAAATCGGACTGAAGCAAAGTTAGTATCATGCGACGTCGTTGTACTTGAATGGGACTTGGGTTTTTAAATCCAGTGTTACGGTCCCTGTTATTAGTACCACGGGCCTTGTTGATTGGTCCAGTTATGAATCAATATATATTTTTATTCTTAAATTAAGTTTACAAGTTTTTATTTTTTGAAACTGATAAATCTGGAGGCGCTATTTTTTAGAGGTGCACTGGGTAAACTTCTGAATTAAGATAATAGCCTATAAATCATATCAATCGGGTATTCTATATTAGATAAGCCCTGTACGATGAGCTCGATCGAGAGAGCATATGTAAGAGGATTTAAACATAAGACTTTTTGGCTCAATGCTCCCACTCCATCAACCCGATCACCTCTTAGTGGGTTTTAATTATAAATTCATTGAGTCTTGTTTTTTCATTTGTCAAGAGTAAATGCAATACCTTTCACTAATGGCTTACTTCGTTGGATAGGCATTAATAAGTTAACCATAAAGTTTAGTGCTTAGATTTGATCATATACTTGTAAATGGAGGACAACTCAAACAATGAAAAACTTATTTTATAATTTAGAATAAAATTTCGTTAATCATGCGATTAGTTCAGGAGTTATTTAGTTTCACTTTTGTTTTTCTGTGGTTGTTTTTGAGTTATATTTTCTGTTTTAATCTCTATTTTTTAAAAATAAAAATAAAAACGAGTTTATTGTTATTGTGGATGTAATTATATTTTTATTACCGGTGATAATTATATTATAGATAAAATTTAAATATAAATTAATTTTAATTAATTAAATGTATTTTAAACTCTTATATAATATTTATTAACAAATTATCAATAAAATAATTTTATTTTATAAATAAATAATTTAAAATTAATATTTATTTTAAATATGTTTTAAATATTAAATAAATTTTATTTGATATATATATATACTGAAGGTATTTTAAATTTTAATTATATTTATTAATAATTATTAAATAAAATTAATTATAAAATAAAATAAAATAATTCATATTTGTTAATAATTAATTTTAATTATATTAAATATATAATATTAAATTAAATTATTTATAATTCTTATTAATAATTAATATGTTAAATAATTAAATTATATATATTTAATCAATAGTAAATTAGAGGAGGAAAAATAGAAAAAAAACAAAAAATAATTTTCGCTTGATTTTCATAAAATTTGAAAACTAAAAGAAACCAAGATAAGAATAAAAAAATAGAAATAAATATATTAAACAAAATTTTTGCTAAATTTTAAAATAAAAGCAAACAGTCCTAATTTTAAAACTCTCTAAGAAATCGGATGTATTATTCTGATTATAGTATTCTTATCATGTTCCATTAAATCTCATCCATACATTTATATAGGCCATACATAAATATATGGATAAGATCTAACAGAACAAGATTGGACAAAATTACTAAAGCAGAAGATTTGATGGGCTCGACGGAGGACAATAAAATTGGAAAATTATCCATTTTTTCCCTCTTTCTAATTTCTATTATTATTAAATATTCCGGAGAATTATTTGCTAATGATACAATTAAATGTATCGAACTGTGGAAAGAACAAACAAATTGATTTGAAAATCTTCCTAAACGAAGTCGTTCAGAGGCCGGAAGTGAAAGGGACACTAGTGGCTGGTAGCCAAGACCGACCAGCTATGAAGTTCGTAACCGTGAACCTCGACGCTTCGGTCGCGCTTGTAATAACCCTGTAACCACGCCACTTCACTCTCCTACTAGTCGAAGCTCCAGGGCCTATGTTCCTGTATTCACCATAGTACAAAGTGTTGAGAGCGAAACTACCGTCCCATTCTAGCCACCCTGCAGGGTCTACGAGGGAACCCAGATAAGTTTTCATGAAAACAGTCCTCGAGTACTGCTTCCATGGCCGACCCAGGTAGGTTTTGAATAAGTTTTGTACTGGTGTGAGGTCAGAAGCAGCCATGACACGTGAGTTATGGATAATAATCCCCGTGTTCTGATTTGGGTCCGTCCTGCCTTGTGCGGTCACCGCAATCTTCTGTTTAGCCATTGGTCTCCTTGCATATATCATGCAGTTTTGGAGAACCGCAGCTGCGTTACCAAAAATGAAGTCTACTGTACCGTAGATGTAACATTCTTTGTAGAATTGTCTCTGTGAGTGTACGTACAACGTGTCTTGGTAACCTTCGAAGCCGCAGAGGTAAAATACTGAGAAATCGGAGCTTGAACGGAGGGCTACGGCTTGGTGGTTTTGTGGACCTGCAGTGTTCCGGAATGTGATGCCTCTAGCAATGAATCCTTCTCCGGTTACCGCTGCAATTCGTTAGGTAGTCGGGATTAGTTTTGAGCTTAACAAATAATCATATGAGTTATTCAAACATTCTAGAAATATATTGTAAATGAATAAACAATGTTTGACTATGTCGTGGTCGACTAAGGTTTAAATGTTTTCGCTAGTTCCTGTCTCGATCAAGACGCCCAGAGCTTGTAAATTTCCTTTATAACTGACCTAATACACAAAGACTTGGAAAAGCAGAGATCAACATTGTCTTAATCTTTATCATTATGAAGAACAACCACCTATTTATTATGAATTTGACAATGTCATTTGAAAATATCAATCTATGAACAACTTCTTGGCAAAAACATGGATGACATCTTTTTGGATGGCTAATGAATTAAATTACTTGTATAACTGACCTAATACACAAAGACTTGGAAAAGCAGAGATCAACATTGTCTTAATCTTTATCATTATGAAGAAGGACCACCTATTTATTATGAATTTGACAATGTCATTTAAAAATTTCAATCTATGAACAACTTCTTGGCAAAAACATGGAAGACATCTTTTTCGATGGCTAATGAATTAAATTACCTGTATAACTGACCTAATACACAAAGACTTGGAAAAGCAGAGATCAACATTGTCTTAATCTTTATCATTATGAAGAAGAACCACCTATTTATTATGAATTTGACAATGTCATTTGAAAATTTCAACCTATGAACAACTTCTTGGCAAAAACATGGATGACATCTTTTTCAATGGCTAATGAATTGAAAAATATCTTAATTAGATAGAATATTTGACTGTACAAATTACCAAATTATGTATGTAAGTGTACCAAATTCTACCAAATTTGCAATGAGATGCAAACAAGAAGTTGATCAGGCAAGAGTAGAGAAATAGACTTCCTTACCTACTGTTGCTGAGTTGAAAGTAGTGGAGCCTCCTCCGACGCTCCGGCTACCTGTGATAATGGTGTTCCTCAAACCGTCACCGACCAACATAATGTTCTTCAATTTGCTAGGAATGTCGACATGCTCTCTGTAAACACCCCTTTTGATGTGAATAACAAACCTGGCAGTCCCGCTCCTCTTAGCTGCAGCATCAAGTGCGGCTTTTATAGTATGGTGATTGCCGGAGCCGTCTTGAGCCACCACGAGATTTGCCCTGGGTGACGATGACTGCAGAAGCTTTCTATCACCTGCTTTGACCCAAGTAGGGAAACCGTCCTTGTAAGTTTGAGGCAACACCGATGAGCCATTGTTCATTGCCAAAGTATTGCAAATCAGCTTCGAGACATTGTTGGACATGATGGGCAACTGAGAAACTGAGACTCCAAGCTCTGCAAACCCTGCTCGACAGGTTTCAAGGTTTGTGAGAGCTGTGCTGAGCCACGTTTGCTGGTCAAACTCGGTGCATTTCGTCTTGGTGTCTAGAGTGTGATTGAGCTGAGCAATGGTGTCCTCGTAGAGCTTTAAACAGTCAGCCCACACAGCCTTTTCCTTCTCGTTTCTGCACTTTTGACCTAGCCACTTGTTGTGACTATGAGCGTTGAGAGCTCTTTGCATGGCCAATTCGACACTCAGTTTACGGAAATCAGACTTCTGCTTGGGAAAGTAGTGTCTGGGACTTCGTTTCATGAAGTACTTGCATGGTTCAGGATACGGGGTCTTGTTGCACCACTCATCAATGGAACCTAAAGTTGGTGAAAACAATGAGAAAGCTGATATGGCAAGAACAAGCAAACAACCAAGATTGATCTCCATTGTAGAGAAGAGGCTTGAACTGATCAAGATGTGACTGAATGTGGGGTTTATATAGGATAGGAGAATTAGCAAGAAGGAGCTGGTGGTGTGCTTGATCGATGACAAGACAAGTTGGCTACTTTTGAAGTTTGACTGCCAACGGAATCAACCCATGGAAAATTCAATAAGAATGTCCCGTTGCAATAAATCTTCTTGGAAATTATAGAATTTTATCCTTTTCAATCAAGAAAACCAGAGAATTAATCATGATCTGATCCCTAATGTACTCAGCTAGATTGACTTTTGATGTTTTGTCGTATTCTGCAAAGCTATTTAATCAGTTACCCTGTATGCATATGTATACATTTACCAAAAGGGTATAACATAGGAGATATTGGACCGGGTCTTATGTTCAGATGTTTCAATAATGTTCATTAAATCTTATCCACACATTTACGTAGACTTTATATAAATATATAGAGATTAAAATGGAGTAATTTGAACAGGGAATTTGATGTGAGATATATTATATTGTAGTTTAATTAATTTTTGAAATTAGTCTTTAAAATTATCTATATTTTGTATCATTTATTTTTTATTTTATTTAACACATCTAATTAAAATTTAGATGGTTTTTATTTTACTTTTGAATTTAATGATACTGATTTATATTCTTGTTAGAATAAAAAAGGGATAAACACAGAAAACATTTTTTTATATTAGCACTATAGAAATGTTTCCACTCTTTATATTTAATTCATTTATTTTAATTTATAAAAAATGATGGATTAATTAATTAACAAATTTTGTAATTATTATTCTTTTGGTAAATTATGGTACGTATTTTAAATAAATTATTTAGTTATTAAGATTTTAAATTAAATAATTGTTCTATGTTAATTCCACTATACTTAAAATTATAATACTATTTATTAATACTTTAAACTGAGCGGTTAATTAATATAAATTTTATTATAAAACTATAAATAATAATTTATAATTAAATGACAATTAAATATAATCAATATTTATAAATCTAAATATGCATTGAGTCTTACTCTGAAATCATTATACTGAAAAGTAAACAACAACAATAACACCTAATAGAAAAGGGGTGATAGCTGTGATGTGCTGGGCACGGCCGCCTTCAGTTACCGTGTTTGATTGTTCTTCTAGTGTGTTGGTGATTTCATGTTTCCTGATCCGCCATGGAAATGCATGCATGGTCCTTTTGACTCTGTAGCTTCCATGCTTGAAAGAACTGTGTCATTACGCAAGATCCGCCATGGAAATGCATGCATGGTCCTTTTGACTTTGTAGCTTCCATGCCTCTTTTGAGCAACATGAAAGGACCGTGTCATTACGCAAAGTTGAATGCTCTTATCATTTTTCTTTTTTAAATTCTTTTTGTGTGTTTTTGAATGTTTGACTTTGAAATTTCGGGCCACCGAAACGCGTTCTTCTTGTCATAAAATTAAAATCCTAACACTGCTTCGCGAATGGGTTAACGTGCGAACCAATCACAGCCCATTGATCTCGATACCTTTCAATGGTGTGACTGTTGTTCTTCAACGAGCCGTATATAATATTGCTAGGGATTAAGTTGGATTGAGCATGTCGAAGTTCTGAATCGAAAACAATCTCTTCCGAGATTTAAGTGTAAGAGTTTGGGCATGTTTATTAGGTTTGTCCCGAAAGAGTAGTTGAGCCGGTATAGTGAAAGACATAAAGACAGAGGGCTAAAATGATTCTGTGTTTGAATCCTCTATTTATACTCTTTCGATCGAGTATATCGTATAAGGTTTGCTTAGTGTAGAATATTTGATTGGTGTAATTTGTAGGTTATTGCGTCAATTCAGATATTTATTCAGTGCGCATCTAAATAGTAATAGCTGTAGGTTCTTCCATTCTAAAAAATGTTTACTACGATTAAGTTTTAAATTCCTTTTAAATTGAATATAGAAAGAGTAAACTAATCCTAATTCAATAAAAAATTAATTAATTAAATTTTGAATTAAATTAAAGCTTATGATTGATTTAAAAATTGATTAAATTTTTATACAAAATGTCGTTATTTTGAAAAATAAAACTAATTTAAAATTGTTTAAGATAATTTAATTAAATAAAATCTAAATCTAAATTTTAATTCGTACTATTCAAATTTGATCAGATTTTATAAACTTAATTTAATCATGTCCAAATTTAGGTCAAAAAAGAAGAAGAAGAAGCTAAGATTAAGCTTCCAATGGGATTTATGTTAAGGCCAAATTAATTCACCATTCTTAATTAGAACTAATTATTCAAGCTAGTTATTTTTAATATACACGTGTATTAGATAAGCAATAAAAATATATAATGAAATGTAATTATATATTTTAAATAAATTATTTAAAATTTAAAAATTTAAAATCAAGTTTTTTTTTTAATCATAAAGTTACAGATGTAAGTTATGAAAACAATCTATTTATAAAAATATAAAGAAAAAATTGCATACATTATAACATTCCTCGAACTCCCACAAAGGAGAGAGACTTGTGCGTGTAAGTTTAGGGAGCGTTTGTTTCTATTTTTGTTTTTGTTTTCAATTTTAGTAAAAAAATATAATTTTTTTGAGTTTTTAGTTTCTGTTTTTGGTTTTAATTTCTTCCAGTTTTCAAAAATTATGAAAACAAAAAAATTAGTTTTTATTTCCTATTGCTATTTTTTCACAATCTGATTTATTATCATTTAAATATATATTATTTAATTATTAATAAAAATTATGAATCATTTAATTCAAGATTATATATTTATTAAATTAAAATTAATTATCAATAAAACTATGAATAATTTAATTTTATTTAATTTTTATAATTAAATTATATGTAATTAAAATTTAATAATTATTAATAAATATAATTAATTTTAAATATATAAATATTCAAATATAATTTGATTTAATAATTAAAATATATTTCAAATAAATATTAATTTATAAATGAAATTTTAATTTATAAATTATTTATTTTATTAAAATAACATAATTTGTTAATAAATATTATA
>JAOQMS010000006.1:37907580-37923481 GCA_027563885.1 Erythroxylum longipes
TAAAATTAAGGACACTGTGAGGAATTATACCGAGAAGGTGGCTCAGTTAACGAGCAATGCACTAGCTCTCATTAACAAGCTATATTAGTAATCTTTCCTTGGAAGTTAGTCTACCGTTGATTATGGTTTTCTTATATGCTATTTCTTTGTATTGCTCCGGTGTGTAAGAAAATTTAGTTTTATTAAAATTATATATATGGAACTAAAAACTTGCGGTCACTATCTTTCGGATACGCATCAGATAAATTTTCGGATTGACACAATAGTTTACATTAAACTTTCAGATTAATGCAATACATTAATAAATTTAAATTAAATAACAAACTCAATTCAAATAACGTTTACAAGTTTTAAATTCTCATTGGAACGTACCTCCATTCCTAGGTTTCGTGGACCACAAATAAACCTGCACATGTGTTGCTTAAGCAATGATATAAATGGGGAATGAAGCATACAATTCTAAGTTGTCGTCTTGTATGAATGCGTGTTTGAGTTCAATTTGCCTTCCATGAAAAGTGATTGATATGATCATAACTTAACTACCAGAGTTTCAGCTTCTCATGAATCTGACATTTAGATTTACTCTCATCAAAATACGAGTGAAGGGTCTATGTATAGTCGTATTTCTTATAGGTCCCTAACCCGAAGAAGTTGGCCATCTCCATGTGCTCTCTCTCTCTCTCCCTTTCTTTCTTTTCATGTGTTATTTGAAAACAATTTCTTTATTAGTTAAGAATAATATTTTATACTATTAGACCTTCCTAGATTTTGCGTATTAGCGAGATTCATAATAAGTATTATTATTGTTGTACAATACTGACGTAAATATTTATATTGAAAATTGATATAAATTTAATATATTGTCTTATTTCTAATATTTAATATTAGATTTTTTTACTAATTAAAAATAATAAGAACAAATTTTTGAATGAATAGGTTTTTATCTTTTTACTTATATCTAAAACAAAAGAAACATTGAAGTTCTCTTGATCACGTGGGCTATAAAAATTCATGCCGATTGTATCAACTCTAGTTCTTAAAGGTTACTTAAAAGAAATGAGTTCCAACTTATAGATCATGCGAGTGAAAAAATGCTGATACAGTAATAATTGGTATATATGATACTATTAGGGAAAATACCATTATATCGGATCCTGGTTGTATCTAATAGCCCAAAAATATTAACAAAAATTAAAAAATGAGCAAAATAAATGAGATACTGAACATAAAAATTTACGTGGTTCGGTTAATGTGACTTACGTCTACGATTAGAGGGTGAGCCAAATTCACTAACATGTAAAGAACGTATAAAAATACAAAAGCTAGAACATAAGACTTTTAAAACTTATACAAAAGAAATGAGGTTGATTCAGAAGAGAGAATAGAAGAATTGGTTTAGTGCACAGAAGGCTCCAACTTCTATTTATAAGAAAAACTTGAGCATTTATGCAAAAACTAATTTCCTCAATTCCTGCACAATTCACGCTAGAATATGAACAACTTCAATGTTTGTTGGCGAGGAGGGGCCAAGGTATTCATTAATCAACAAATCTCCATCTTAATTTGGTGCCAAATAATTAATAATTCACTCTACCTTCTTCAACAATGCCTCAAAAATACTATATTACCATCTATAAATACATCAAATCTTGAACTTTATGCTGCTTTACTGGTTTCGGACCTTATTGTGCAAAGAAGATGGGATGCTGAGCGGATTAGGAGTTTATTTAACAAAAGAGATGTTGCTTGTATTCTCTCCATTTCTTTGAGTAATCAAATAGGAGATGATAGAGTTTGTTGGAAATTTGATACAAAAGGCAAATATACAGTCAAGAGCGCTTACAATTTAATCCGGAACAACCCTATTGTGCTGCAATTTATATCTAGTTCAAGTTGGACTCGGTTGTGGAAGATGATGATTCCACCCAAAGCTATTAACTTTATTTGGCGTGCCGTTTGTGATGTATTACTCTGTAGGTGGAATCTATGTTCTAGGAAGGTGAAGGTACAAGATATTTTCCCTCTTTGTCTCGGAAATTCTGAAACTAATCTTCATATTCTTGTAAGTTGCCCTTTTGCTAAGCAGGTTTGGACCCTTTCCTAACTTGGGTTCCGATAGTCTTCAGTTGTATCCTTTACGGAGTGATTCCAGCAAGTTTCAACGTCCTTGACATTGGAGAACTTGTGCTATGCATCAATGGTTTGTCCGGCACTATGGGTGAATAGAAATGATATGGTATGGCGTCAAAGAAGTAGAAACCCTGGAGCAGTACTTCTGCTAGCTACTAGTGTATGGAATGCATGGAAGGATGCTAAGCTTCATGGTTCGATAGTTTCGTTTGCAGTAGCTTCTCACCGTACTTGGATTCCGCCGGCACCCAATTGGTTAAAAGTGAACATAGATGCTTCAACAGGGTGGCTACTGGCTATGTGGGTATTGGTAGAGTGGCTAGGAACTCAGTTTCTGAGTTTATTGCTTGCAAAGCTTGGAGATTTTCTGGTTTCTTCAGTGCAAAAATGGTTAAAGCCACAGCCGTGAGAGAAGCTTTGAGTTGAATTAAAGAACAATGATGAACTATGTTTTATTGGAAACCGATTCTCAATTGGTTGCCAATGCTATCAACAATGATTCTACGAATGACTTGTCTGCTTTTGGCTCGATAGTTTAGGACTGTAAGTCTCTTTTGTCTGAGGTACAAGTCGCAAAATGTCATTTTGTCTATAGGTCTGCAAATGTGGCAGCGCATACGTTAGCGGTTGGAACAAATTCCAGGCAAGCTTGGGGGCTTGGTATTCTATACCACCTCCTGTTTTACTTGATTGCTTGAATTCCTAATAAAGATAATCTCATTTTACCCAAAAAAATAAAAATCTTGAACTTTAAATTGAAAACGGGAAAGATGATACGGAAACCGGGAATAGGATTGTTGGAATCTCCACGGAACAGAAAATCTGTTCCAACGAGATCGAAATCTCCGCTGACTTCGGCGCCGGTGGAGCATCGTTCCACGGTCGTTGGAGCCTTTAGGCTTCAACACACGTGAGATGCCCCAATGTATTTGAGTTTATTACGTGACTTATTTGTTGAAAAATCATGAGACGTGTACCTATATTATAGGGCAGTCACATGGCCAAGCTTTAAGCTTTTGACCTTTTAGTCATATTCTGTGGGATTATCTTATTGACGGCTGTATCTAATTATGGTTAAAAATATCACAATATCACATAACATAATATTAATTTTTAGTTTAATTTTTAATTTTTAGTTTAATTTATTTTAATAAATTTTTTAGTTATCCAAGAGGTGTTTTAAGCGAGTCCCAATTATAAGAAGCAATCTTTAAGTCATCTACACCTAAACTAATCCTCGCTCTAGTTGGATAAGTCCCTTACAAGAGGTAAAGCTCTAGCTTCAAGTTTTAAACAACTACATAAATGAGGGGATTTGAACCCGCGACCTCACAATTTATTTTAATAATTTAAAACTAAGGAGAGTCTTTTTTTAATTTTATTTTAAAATTTTAAAATTAATTTAATATTTAAATGATTTTATAAATTTTAAATCTTAAACCCCTTATCTTATTGATATAATTTTTGCCCGCTATTTACAACATTGGTATTTAGGATATTATGTTTCATGAGACATAACAGTGAAAATTGGTATTCTTTTTTTTATTTATTATTTTTGCCCTCGTTCAAAGAATTGAGAAAAACAAGTTATGTCAATTGCTTAATGGGTTCGAGACTTGGAGCCGCCAAGTCACTAAAGAACGAGTTTTGGTTTGTTGCACCCTCAAAATGATTTCTAAATTAGATTTTTCTCTTCATATATAGTTGATTAGGGTTTCTTGTTCTCTCTTTTAGAGTAATTAAGTTCGAATTTCACTATCTACACTATCTCAATCGAGCCTGTCGTATAAGGCTTATTTACTACAGAGAACCCGATTGACATAATTTACAGGCTATTGCGTCAATTCGAAGGTTTACTCAGTGCGCATCTAAAGGATAGCGATCGCGAGTTCCTCCGTTAGAAAAAAACTAATTTATAAAAAATTATTATCATTTTAATTATAATATTGAACCTTTAAAATACATAAGAAACATAAATGTTTACAAATATAATTTTCAAATATTTTTATAACTGAAAAAATACATTTAAATGATTAATTAGATCAAACTAAAAAATTATATCACACATTTTTAGATATTTTATATTCAAATGTCAGTGACTTCTTTTGAAAATAATATTTTATACTAAAAATATTTGAATTATTCAAAATTACATTAATCTAATTGAAAAGTTATATAAAACATTTTAGATGTTTCATACACTAGTGAATAACAATAACAAAAATCCGGCTGAAATATGGAATTTGAGATGTTCAATTATATGCAGTCTTACTCTTATATAATAGAGAAGTTGTTTCTAATAAACTAACATGAAGTGCAAATTAATAATAATGTAAAATATCAATAGATATATATAACTAAACATTTATAAATATGTAATAAAACACATATAGAACATGGTAAAGACTAATAACACAAGATAAAATACGTAAATAAATATACAAACTTGGCCAAAAAGAGATAAGTATAAGAATAAATCACACCAGTCATTATAATAAGATAAATAGACTAAGTAAGAACCAACTTAGGTCAAATAACTAGGAGAAAAGTACTACTTAATTAAAATATAAAGGCTACCTATAGAAAAAATTTAGAAAACTTAAGAAAATGATAAAGACCTCTCTAAATAAAATCTTTTATCTGTATTCTAGTATGTCAAAATTTTCTATTGCAGGCAATGTTCTCGATTAGTTCCAACAAAGTCATATCATTTTAAATTACTTTACTTTAGTTAATCTTAGGTCTCTCTTTTTTTCTTTAACAATTTTTAAATACTATTTTCTCGCATCTCCTTATTAGAATGTCAAAGCGTCTTCTTTTAAAATGTTAAAATTAAGTCTCGTCTCTCTTAATTTATCTTTAAAATTGATGGCATATGATTTTTCTCTTACTAATACATTTAATAGTTTATTTAGTATGTATCCAAAAAATAAAGATATTTAGATTCTGCTGATATAAAAAAATAAAAAACACAGGTAGGATAACATGTATTAATTAGTTGCACCGCCGCAGCCAGCAAATACTGTACATATTCTTCTGCCAAATATGGCTATTTCGCACTCATCTCCACGTTCTAATCTACAAATCATCATCACGTGCAATTCCATCTCGCACAAACGTATCCTCCTGAGAGCTTTCCCCATAAATTGGAACAAAAAACGCACCTTTCAATGCAAAACAGAAATAGAGAAATCCATGGAAACTACTAAATCCATTACAGGCATGAGTTCATCATCCTCGTACCATGTTCTTCCCTTTCTTCTTTCGTTTCTCTTGTTCATGTCCAGCAATATTCCGATATCTCTTGCATCAACTACTCCAACCGATACCTATACAAACTACCTCAAAACGGCTTGCAATTCTACGACATACCCAAAACTCTGCTACAAGTCCCTCTCCCCTTATACTTCCACAATCAAAACCAACGATCGAAAACTTTGTGTCACGGCCTTAAAAGTAACTCTCCAGGCTGCTACTAACAGTTCTTCGATTGTGAAAAGCGTATCGAAGCAAAAAGGGTTAAGCAAGACTGAAGTTAACATCATTAAAGACTGAAGTTCTCCTCGATGGGGGCAGTACCCACAACTTTGCGTAGACACGTGTCGCCAAATTCTTGAATTTTTACGGTCACTGCCACTCCTAATTTTTCTGTTTTGCTTGGTAGTGGTGAACGCCTTTGTTATTCGGGTGTGGTCAAACAAGTTCCACTTATCATTTAGGCTCAGGAGATTCTCGTTGATTTTTATGTGTTACCCATTCAAGGGTGGGATATGGTTCTTGGGGTTGCCTGGCTTGCTACATTAGGTCCCGTTCTTACGAATTATTCTTCCTCCATATTTGAGTTTGACTACAACGGTAAACGGATTCGTTGGATAGGGGATACTACACCTTCGGCTCAACCAGTTCAATTTAATGGGTTGCGTCACCTAACTCGGATCGATGCCATTTCAGAATTTTTTCGTTTGGAATTAGTCCCTGATCACACGACTACAGACGCTGATCATTGTGCAGAAATTACAGATTTGTTAGCTATGTTTGAAGATGTATTTCAAAAACCCCACTGGTTGCCACCTTCACGCTCTTGTGATCATAGTATTCCTTTGCTGCCCAACAGTGGACCGATCAATGTTTGGCCATATCAGTATCCGCATTTCCAGAAGCAAGAAATGGAGAAATTAGTGGCTGATATGCTTCATGATGACATTATTCGTTTGAATATGAGACCATTTTATTCTTCGGTTTTGTTGATCCGCAAGAAGGATGGTATTTGGCATTTTTGCGTGGACTATCGGGCTTTGAATGCTGTGACGGTTAGAGACAGATTTCCGATTCCCTCCATCGATGAACTTTTTGATGAATTATATAGGGCGTGCTACTTTTCGAAGTTAGACTTGCTTGTCGGTTATCATCAAATTCGGATGAAATTTGGGGATGAGGAGAAGACAGCTTTCTGTACACATGACGAGCACTATGAATTCTTAGTCATGCCTTTTGGGCTGACGAATGCTCCATTCAGAGCCTTATGAATGACATTTTCCTACCATACTTGCAAAATTCGTATTAGTTTTTTTTAATGATATTTTGATTTATAGCTAGACTTGGGTAGATCATATCACTCACATTGGATGGTGCTTCAATTGTTGCGTGATCATCAATTGCTTGCCAAGCGGTCTAAGTGTATTTTTGGCCACGTTTCTATTGGGTATTTCGGTCATGTCATTTCTCAGCATGGGGTAGTTGTCGATCCAGATAAGATTATTGCCATTCAACAATGGCCATTGCCACGTTCGGTCAAGGAGGTTTGGGGATTCTTAGGACTGACCGGGTACTATCGCCGTTTTATTCGTAACTATGCTTCCATTGCCTAGCCCTTGACGGATTTATTACGCAAAGACAGTTTTAAGTGGACTACAGAATCCACACAGGCTTTCGAACAATTGAAACAAGTTTTAAGTTCTGCCCTTGTTTTAAGGCTGTCGAACTTCAACAAATCTTTCACTCTTGAGACTGATGCTTAGGGTAGTGGTATTGTTAAGAACGATCAATCACAATAATCAAAGAACAAGTGCGGAAATAACAAACACACACAGATTTACGTGGTTCACCAATGTTTGGCTACGTCCACAGGCGCCTAGGTTTTTTTTTATTTTACTGTGAATGTTTTTCAACATGAGTACACTAGGAGAATAGAACGTAGTTGTATGCCAAAGAGAATACAAAAGACATAACTGCCCTTTAATAACTGATCCAATTTTTCGCTAAGTTGGATCTGCGATTGTGGGCCTAGTGTAAATTCTAAATATATTATCAGGCTCCATATCTCAACAATTCTCCCATTTGGAGACTAATCCAGTCAACCCAACCATCTTCATTCTCTATGCCAATGTACCTAACAAACTCACCTAGCTACAACATCTCCCACGCTAAGGTAGAAGACCAACTGAGGCCTTGCACAGCCCCAGTTTCTCAGTATCAAGACCTTTAGTCAACATGTTTGCTAGATTCTTAGCACCATCAATCTTCTTCAAACACATATCACCTTCTTCCACCAAACTACGAGTGAAATGGTACCTGCACCGGATGTGCTTAGTTCTAAAATGATACACTGGGTTCTTCACCAGTTGTATGGCACTCTGACTATCAGTCAAGAGAACCTTATCATGTTGCTTCTTGCCCAACTCTTCCAATTAATCAGTCAACCATATCATCTCCTTACCAGCTTCAACTATTGCAACATATTCAGCCTCTGTAGATGATTATATAGAGACACACTTCTGAAATTTAGACATCCAGCTCACTGTTGTCCCATCTATAGTGTAGACATACCTGGATGTACTCTTGCTTGAATCTACATCTCCACTAAGATCAGCATCTACAAAACCTTCTAGTACTACCTTGTCATTCCCATAACAAAGTGAGATGCTAACTGTTCCTTTCAAGTATCTCAAAAGCCACTTCACAGCTTCCCAATGCTCTTTCCCTGGATCTAACATGTATCTGCTCACAGCTCCCACTGCATGTGCTATATCAGGCCTAGTACAGACTATAGCATACATTAAACTCCCAACTGTAGAAGCATAGGGCACTTTTGCCATGTTCTCACGTTCCTCAGCTATCTTGGGTGATTGCTCCTTTGACAATTTGAGATGGTTAGCCAAAGGTGTGCTCCTGGGCTTAGCATCATCAACTTTGAACTTGGATAACACCTTCTTAATGTATCGTTGTTGGGACAAATTTAGAATTCCAACAGGCCGGTCTCGAGAAATCCTCATCCTAGAATCTGTTTTACTGTACCCACGTCTTTCATCTCAAACTCTGACGATAGTCTCCCTTTAAGATTATCTCCTCCATACTTGAACCTACAATCAACATATCATCCACATACAAGAGTAAAATAACAAAGGAGTTGTAAACTTCTTGATGTAGCAACACTGATCCTTTTCACTCCTGTGAAAACCGTTTCTAAACATGAAAGAGTCAAACTTCTTGTACCACTGTCTTGGAGCCTGCTTCAATCCATATAAGCTCCTCTTGAGCTTACACACTATGTTTTCCTTACCGGGGACCTCATATCCCTCAAGTTGCTGCATGTAGATTTCTTCTTTTAGATCTCCATGTAAAAAAGTTGTTTTTACATCCATCTGCTCAAGGTGCAAGTCCTCTCTGTAACAATACTTTGCGAAATTCTAATTGTAGTTATCTTCACAACAGGAGAGAATATTACAGTGTAGTCAATACCTTTCCTTTGTGAATATCCCTTAACCACCAATCGAGCCTTGAACCTAACTGTACCATCAGTTTCATTCTTGATCCTATAGACCCACTTGTTCAATAGAGCTTTCTTCCTTGCAGGCAACTCAGTTAACTCCCAAGTATCATTCTTCTCAAGTGACCATATCTCATCATCCATCACTTGCTCCCACCTGATTGAATCCTTTACCTGCAAAGCCTCATCAAAGGATTCTGGTTCCCCTTCATCAGTCAACAACAAATAATGCAAAGATAGTGAATACCTTTCTGGTGATCTGGTAACCCTGGTAGATCTTCTCAACACTGGCTCAGGTGTGACTGGCTGCTGTTCTGGTTCTGCAACAATATTTTCTGGATTTTCCTATGGTCTTGCTGCAATATTTCAAGGTGAAATTTCCTCCAACTCAACCTCAGCTCCCACTTCTTCTCCATCTTTAGATCGCACCCTAAACTTGTCCTTATACAGGACATTCTCATCAAATGTCACATCACAGTGTCTTAAGATCTTCCTATTCTTGTCATCCCAAAATCTGTATCCAAACTGATCCGAACCATACCCAATGAAATAACAATTTAAAGCCTTTGCATCAAGCTTGTCTCTCTTCTCTGGATCAACATGAACATTAGGCAGCACACCCAAAAGTCCACAAGTGAGTAAACTTGACCTCTTTACCCGACCAAACCTCTTATGGCATCTTGAAACTCAAAGGAACTAAAGGTCCTCTATTTATCAAGTATGCTGCTGTGCTCACTGCATCTGCCCAAAACGTTTTTGGCAGCCCAGCATGTAGTCTCATGCTTCTTGCTCGCTCATTCAATGTTCTATTTATCTTTTCAGCAATCCCATTCTGTCTTGCCTTGCCAGGAACTATCCTGGTGCACCTGATTCCCTCATCAGCACAGAACTTCTTGAATTCTGTAGAATCGTATTCTCCACCATTATCAGACCTTAGGCATTTGATTTTCAAACCAGTTTAATTTTCAACTTCAGCCTTCCACCTTTTAAAGGTAACAAACACACCTGACTTATGTTTTAGAAAGTAAACCCATACCTTCCTACTGAAATCATCAATGAAAGTAATGTAGTATCTCGAACCACCAAGATAGGAGACTAGAGATGGCCCCCACACGTCTGTGTGTACTAGTTCTAACCGTTCTGCCTTTGGTTCTCTGCTAGCCTTTGTGAAACTGACTCGTTTCTGCTTTTCCAGAACACAACTCTCACAAAAACCCATATCAACAGATTTCAAACCTTGTAGATACCCCTTTGAAGCTAGCATCTTCATCCCCTTCTAACTCATGTGTCTTAGTCTGTTGTGCCACAAACTCGAGCTCGATGTACTATCAACTACAACAACCATGTTCGAACACCCTATAGTAGTGTATAGAGTTCCAGATTTTGTGCCCTGTGCTATCAACATAGCTCCCTTCATAATTTTCCAGGAACTCTCCCCAAACACTGCCCTGTAACCCGTGCTGTCCAACTGACTAATAGAAATCAGATTATTCTTCAAGTCAGGAATATATCTGACATCCTGTAGCTTCCATTTACTCCCACCTGAGGTCTGGATACACACATCTCCCTTTCCAACAATCTCCAAGGCTTTATTATCAGCAAGATACACCTTCCCAAAATTTCCAGACTTGAAATTGTGGAATAACTCTTTGCTCGGGGAAGAGTGGAATGATGTACCGGAATTGAGTATCCAGGAGTCAACCGGACTGTCCACACTAAGAATTAAGGCGTCATCAAATGTCTTCCACAGAACATACAGAATCATCATCTTTATGGGACTTATTGTTTTTCTGGCCTTTCTTCTTCTTAGGTTTAGAGCAGTCCTTCTTGAAGTGTCCTTTTTCACCACAGTTCCAACAAGAGACCTCGTTTCTGCCTTGAGATTTTCCCCACCCTTTTGATTTCGATTGACCATGTTTACTATGGCCTCCTTTCGACTTTCACCTGCCCCTTCCCTCGACATTAAGTGCATTACCAGAAGAATCCCCGATTTCCCTTTTGCGAATGGTCTTACTCAAAACAACATCTCAGACTTCATCAAACTTTAGCTTCTCAGACCCACACGAATTGCTAATTACGGAAACAACAGTATCACATGACTCGGGTAGAGAGGACATCAAAATTAGGGCTCTAATCGCATCATCAAAATTAATATCAATAGAGCTTAATTGACTGATAGTCATATTAAATTCGTTAATATGATCTGTGACAAATCCACTTTCAGACATCTCCAGATTAAACAAACGATGCATCAGATATACCTTATTTATGGCCAACGGTTTTTCATACATGTTTGCCAGAGCCTTCAGTACTCCTGCAGTCGTTGTCTCCTTAACGATGTTGAAGGCAACGTTTCTCACCAACAACAAACAAATCAACCCTAGCGCCTGCCGATCTTTCAGATCCCAAACCTCCTATTTCATGGTTTCTAGTTTCTCCCCTAACAAGGGTTCGTGAAGGTTTCTTTGATATAGATAATCTTCCATCTACATCTTCTAGAAACCAAAATCGATTCCATCGAATTTCTCAATTTGAATTTTCGTGCTTTCCATCTTTTCAGATTGTTGTGATACGAACCAAGCTCTGATACCAGTTGTTAAGAACGATCAATCACAATAATCAAAGAACAAGGGCGGAAATAACAAACACACACAGATTTACGTGGTTCACCAATGTTTGGCTACGTCCACGGGTGGCTAGGGTTTTTTTATTTCACTGTGAATGTTTTTCAACGTGAGTACACTAGGAAAATAGAACGTATTTATATGCCCAAGAGAATACAAAAGACATAATTGCCCTCTAATAACTGATCCAACTTTTCGCCAAGTTGGATTCACGATTGTGGGCCTAGTGTAAAGTCCAAATATATTATCAGGCTCCATATCTTAATAGGTATAGGGGCTGTGCTATCAAAAGACAATCATCCGATTGCTTATTTTAGTCAACAACTCAGTGGGCTTATGCAACAAGCTTCTAGTTATCAAAGAGAAATGTTTGCCATTACTCAAGCCATTGCTAAATGGCGACAACATTTATTGGGACAGAAATTCATTATTCTTACCGATCAAAAATCACTTAAGCATTTAACTGAGCAAGTTATTCAAACTCCAGATCAACAAAAATAGCTTGGTAAGCTAATTGGTTATGATTTTGATATTGCTTATCGCCCAGGGAAGCAAAACAATGATGCCGATGCCTTGTCTCGAATTCCATCTTGCCAATTCTTTGCTATCTCACAAATTGAATTTGATATTGTTACTGAGGTACGTGCTACTAATCAGACTCATCAGGAATTACTGGCACTACAGCAGTGTTTGTTGCATCATTCTAACAGCTTGTCTGATTTTATATTCAAAGATGGACTTTTATTGTTTCGTGGGCGATTGGTTATACCTTCGGACTCTTCTTTACGTCTACAATTGTTGACTGAGTTTCATGCTTCTCCAACAGGAGGTCACGCAGGTATTACTCGTACTTTTCAGCACCTATCTTCGAATTTCTATTGGAAGTCTATGCGCAAAGATGTTAAACGTTTTGTTAGTGAATGCCAAATTTGTCAACAAATGAAAGCCTCTGGCTTGAATCCGAGTGGGTTGCTTCAACCATTGCCTATTCCGAACATGGTTTTTGAGGGCATTTCCACGGACTTTATTGTGGGGTTACCATCATCCAAAGGAAAAACTACTATTATGGTGGTCATTGATCGTCTTTCTAAGTATATTTCTCTACTGAGTACGTGGCTGCTGTCTTTTTCCTGGAAGTGATTCGTTTACATGGAGTTCCAGCTGAAATAGTGATAGACCGTGATGCTCGATTTTTGAGTGATTTTTGGCGCGAAGTACATCGTCTCCAAGGTACTACGTTACTCACTGGTACAGCTTATCATCCTCAAACTGACTGTCAAACTAAAGCCCTTAACAAGTATGTCGAAATATATTTACGCTGTTTTGTTGCGGACAATCCCTCTTCTTGGATGCAAATGTTGCCGTGGGCTGAGTATTAACCTCTACACAAATGACACCATTCGAGGCTCTATATGGCGGCCAGCCACCCTCCAGTGGTAATCCTTTAGTGAACAACTTCCTGTTGGACCATGATAGAGTGTTATCTCTACTCAAGCAGAATCTTAAGAAAGCTCAGGCACGTATGAAATGTTAGGCTAATCAACATCGTCGAGAGGTTTCCTTCAAGGAAGGAGATTGGGTTTATGTGAAGTTGCAACCATTTTACCAAAATTCGGTTCGTTTACAACGTCACAGAAAGCTTGGTCGACGCTATTTTGGTCCTTATAAAATCACTAAAAGCATTGGTGAGGTTGCTTATAAACTCAAACTTCCTGCTTCTACCCAAATCCATCCTGTGTTTCATGTCTCTTTACTTAGAAAGTGTATTGGGCAGCCTAATCAGCAAGTTACACCTTTGCATCTGGTAGATTCTACCTCCTCGTTAATTCTGCAACCAGCTGCAATTCTTGAGAAAAGGTTAGTGCAACGTTCTAACTATTCTATTGAACAATGGTTGATTCAGTGGGAAGGATTACCAAGGTCAGCTGCATCCTGGGAAGACAAAGATAATGTCCTTAAGTCTTTTCCTACCCTGAACCTCGAGGACAAGGTTGTTCTTGATGGGGATGGTACTGTTATGAATGATATTCATGAGCAGCAAGGGCCTATGATGGTAACGGATCTTAACAAACAGCAGGAGCCTAGAAGAAGCTTAAGGCCAAAGACTTATTCTAGAAGATTTGATGATTACATGATGAATGCCATGTCAGCAACATGAGAGTGTGCGGACGCTACTTATAGGAAACAATGCACCAAGAGTTAGTTAAGAATTATGCTAAGCAATAGTTTGTTATTTTCTTCTCTCACCACATCTTCTGTTATTCTCCTCCTCGTCTTCTTTGTTGTATTCTTACTATTTGTTGAGCTACTCAAAAATTTCTGGAAATATAATCATATAGAGTAAATTTTCTTCAATTTGCTGGATTGTTCTTATTAATTCATAACATGGCTCGTGAATGTACAGTGTTGTTTCAGTGGATTTGTTACCACCAGACATGTGAAATTGAATTATTGATTTTGTGACTTATGCACGTATTAATATTCGAATTGAATGGTAATCACAATCTAGTCCTAATTAGGTTTCGCTTTACTTCTGATTAAACGAATTGAGGTACACTATGATTATATGGAATTGAAAGTAAAACGACTCCTATTTTACGTCGACTACCATATTTTATGTCGACTACCATGTCGACATTCCTTCATTAATAATGTTTAGAGGTAAATGCTTTAAAAGTTGATTTGGAATAAAACGATAATATGTTTAAGTCCAATTATGATGACAAATGAAACTACTTAGGTTTAAAACTGAATGGATTGCCTAGAGCATAAAATGAAAATCGTTACAAAAATATCATCGAACACCTTACAGACATGACAAAATCATCCCAAGAAGCAAGTTTAGAAGATTTAGTAGATATTGCATTGAGTTAAATACTTTTAATATGCAAATCGTAATAGAAATATCATCGAACAGCTTACAGACATGACAATGATATCCCAATATTCAAATGCAAACCTTATGTTTCCCCTTCCATAACTAACATTAACACAGTCCACGCTCCCAACGACAATGTGCAAATAACATAACACAAAGAAATTAAAAAAAACAATTACAAAACATAAAGAAATTAACTTCAACACCGCAAAAAATACCTTATGTATACATCTACATAGATCTACACAAAAAATGTCCAGATCTATTGTAGAAATATAAATATCACAACTTTATCACAGAAACTTGTCAAACAAAGAGTCGATCTATTCAGTAACAGATTTACAAAATCAAGATCACCTCAAATGAAAATATAGAACATAGTAAAAAAGAAGTTAGAGCATTATAGACCGTGTTTTGATCAAGTGAATAGCTTTGATACGTGCGTAAGATATCGTAGATTGCTGATTTTGGGATGAGTTGTTCGAGATTACAAAAGGAAGAAAGGTTTGGAAATAAAGGTCAGGGTTTTAAAAGAACAATAAAGAAAGGCGTTCGCGACGTTTCACAAAATGCGTTGCCAAATCAAACTTTTTTGCGACGATTTTTCGATTCGTCAAAAAAGCAACAAGTTTTCGCGACGATTTGGCATATTCGTAGCGTATTGTTGTACATTTTGCGACGGTAAGAGGTAATTCATTGCCCAAACGTCGTATATACTGCAAGTCACGAAGTTTTTTCATTTTGTCGCAAAATGACGCATCCTTTTACGATGAATAAAGTTATCGTCCCAAATTGTGCCCTATCAGAATAATTGTAACTATGTCGTTTTTGCCTTATGCCAAACCATTTTGCGACGATTTGTGTATATCGTAGGTAAATGATTGTCTTTTAGCAACGACTTATGTATTCGTCGTGGAATGTTGAGAAGTTTAAAAAAATTTAAGTAAACAAACGACGTTGTCCAACTTTTACAACTTAAACCCGAAAACAGACCACCCCCCCACCCTTCTCCCTCGTTTCTCTTCTCTCTGTTTTCTGCAAATTAATTTTTCGTTGTTGCTTCCGTCTTCTTCACCGCTTGTGTTGGGTATTGGTGTCGGTTTTGTGTTCCATCAACACCGACGTTCTCTTGTTGACGACATTGGGTAAGTTTCGTTCCATTTTTTGTGGGTTTGCTTTTAAGGTTTGTAATGGGTCGTATAGTATTGTGAAATTGTTATGGAGCTTGCGTTTTCTTCTATTGTTTGCATGTTGTGAGTAGCAAAATGGTTGGTATGTGTGTGTATTGTGTGAAGGATGGTGAAGAAAGGGGAAAGAATGAAGAAATTGGCCAAGATACGTGTGTGTTATATTATGCATACAAGGTGTTCAATGAAAATCCTCACCCAAATCCAACCAAGAAATGAATATATATTTGATTTTTTTTAAATGAAAGCCATTTCTTTCTTAGATTAAAATTTGTAATGGATGAAGAGGTACTGGTATGATTGTCACCTATACTAT
>JAOQMS010000006.1:37930825-37946079 GCA_027563885.1 Erythroxylum longipes
TTCTGTGGATACTGTTAGAGGCCGGACACTTGTGCGGCTACGGTGGTTGAGACGGATCGGTTTCGGAAACGGTTCGAAGGATGCATCAAGATAAAGATCAAGCTTCGGAATAAGGTACGAATTAAATTTCGCTTTATTATGATTCGTATTAATTATTTTATAGAATTAAATAGATCTTAGTTTTCGAGAAATCAAAAGTCACGAAAAAGTTTCGTGATTATTCTGCTGCGGTTGGATCAGATCCGGACTTGATTTCCCAACAAATGATACACATAATCAACTCATAACCTTCATCAATAATATTTAATTAGATTTCTCTTTTTCTTAGTCGAGTTTCAATGCTAGTTTTGATTTTAAACCAATTTGCGGCCGTTATAAACTAATAAATGTACTTGAAAATACAAAGAAAGGGAAAAGGAAGATTTCCCACTTGGATATATACACGTAGATGTATGTACAACAATAGCAGTGTCAAATTCTGAATATTTTGCACAACCTTGAATGCTTTCTACTCCACTGCTATCAAATCTTAACAACTGGTTTGTGTCTGAAGTATCATCATCTTAACAGATTCATCCTTGTAAAGTAGGCATTGAAAAAGATACCTTTCGAACATGGATTTACCTCAAGAAGATTTACATTCGAACTTCAGAAGGAAATAAAAGATACTTCGTAGGTGAATGCCAACATGTCAAGGAACAGAAGTTTTGGAGGCATCTGCTGCTTCCTTCACAGTCTTGACGACCATATCATAATTGATAGAAGCCAGCTGAGACAAGTTCTGTGAACACAAGAAGAAAATTCTCAAATAATATGATAATACAGACATTTTTTTTTGGAAAAATAATATGATGGTACAGACTTGCCTTGAATTATTAGACGGAATTGTTAAGAGTTTCTAGGAAAGTTGGGAATTACGAAGAGTTTCTAGAAAAGTTGCCAGTACCATACCGGAGCCTGGTATGACAACACGGTACAGTACAAGATAGTTTTATATTTTTTTCCGGTTAGTACGGTACGAAACTCACAACATTAATTTCTAGAGCTATAATCACAGCAGTAATTGAAGAGTATGGTTTAGTATGAAAGAATTAGTATTGACCGGATATGAAAGCCTTCCCAGTTAGGCACTACAAGTCCTTAACCAAAACCAAGGTGCTGTACTCTCACCTTATATGAGAAATTACTAAACGAATACTTCACAGCAAGAGTTGGACAGCTGAATTCAGCCAAGCTACCACATTCGTCTCCCTGGCATAAAACAGTTGGAAGTCCGAATAAAAAGACTAACATCTTGTAGTAAATGGATTATATTTAAAAACGAGTTACAGCTAGTAGATCTGCTAATTATGTAATAACTAGGTATTTGTCTTTGTTAAAATTTCACATAAAAAGATAAGAGGATGTGGCATACTAGCATTCATGGTTTCTTTAGTTACCAGCACAAACTTCACATCGACACCATGAACTATAACTTCCAAGCTCTTTCCCTATACTAGACTGCCATTCCTATTGAGAAATGTTCTTTTTAATTCAGATCAGATCATATAGAAATTTATTCTTACTATAACTTATTGACCTGAGTTTGATTAATCAAAACTTGAATGTTATGCCACCAGGAGTATTGATGAATGCTATAATTGAGGCTCTATCAAAACATAAAGCCAAATGTGAGGAGGGCGACTGATTTATCAGAACTGAAATTTATACATACATCTTCATCATACATCTTGCCGAATGAACCGCTACTGCTGCATGTGTCGGTCAAATCATCAAAGTCACTAGCTCCATGAACAATTTCTTCTTCTGGATTCCATAAATAACGGCTCATGAAGTAACTTGTGTCAAGAGCTTCTACTGACGGTATGAACATAGCCTGCAATAAAAGTTCGTTAGTGTTCCAAATATATATGACGCTAGTAGCCATAAAATAAAGATGTCTAAATCAAGACAACCTTTTGCCTTGCCAGTGTATCCCAGTTAATGTCCCTGAAGAAAGGGTGCTGCTTAACCTGAAAAACAAATGATCCAATTAGTTTCAATTATCTGCAGCCTTACTGCAACTCATAACAATGGTTGTCAAATGTACCTCAGAGGCCCCTGTTGCTCCTAATCTTTGAACTGGGTTTTCAGTCAATAATCTGAAAATTGAAAGGCCACAGATTTCACGGGACATCGTATCAATAAGAGTAAAACACCATTCATTCTAATGGAAAAAGTGTTAGGTCTAGGAAGTATATACAAATCTTACTTGTTGATCAAATCATAAGCTTCATAGCTTATTTCATCGGGCACCTTTGGCCAAGGTATGTCTCTGTTCATTATATTGTCAAATATTTGCTGCGATAAATAGGACGCATGAGGATGAAATTAAGTTTCCTGTAATTAACCAAGGCTAAAATCATGTGCATATTAAAATTCTCCAGAGGTCAACATATTCGATTTCAATCTTAAGCACGGATGAATGAATAGTACATATAACCATTGAGTTTGAACGGTGTAAGTTAACTAAAAGCAGTTTTAGTAATCATATCAAACATTAACAAGGGGAATGGTATTGGTGTTTTAATGAGTTAGCCGGTTATAAATGTCAATGGTCCTACCTGTGGAGTTTCTGCGTTGAATGGAGGAATTCCAACAAGCAGCTCAAACAGAATAATTCCCACAGACCACCAATCAGCAGTTACACCTTCAAGTAGGAAAGTAGATAAGAATCAAACCATTAAACTAAAGCTTCAACATTATGCTTTATGTTCCCCTTTTAGCATAATATTTACGAACCATGTCCCATGCCAAGAAGTATCTCAGGTGCCAAATAATCAGGAGTCCCCACAACCGAATGCTTCTGACGTTGTTCTCTCTTGGATGAAAACTGAACTTGTGTTTCATGATCGGCAAGAAGACCAGAACTACTAAATGACGAACCAGATAAGTCATCTGTACTGTTGATGAGACCAACCTTTGACAACCCAAAATCTGTCAACTGTATCAGAATAGATTAGAAACTCTTAAGTTCCCAAAGATATTATCACCATTTACTAATTCGTATTTATACCCAAGTAGCAGGTTGGCCAAAGGAAACAGTTGATAATTTTATGTGAAATTTTTATAATAGAAAGATTGATCTTTCCAGTGAGTACATGGTTTAGAAAAGATTTGCCAAATGCCAACCTTGATGTGACCATCTTGACCAATCAACAAGTTGTCTGGCTTCAGGTCTCTATGAATGATGTTTAACGAATGCAAATATTCCAGAGCAAGAACCTGAGAAACAATAAAAACTCACCACTAGTTCACCTTCGATGAAAGTTCCGTTGGTAGACTAAGAAGCAAATCCAAGGAAAAGCAAGTACAAATTTCTATTTTTCACATAACAGAGATAAGCGCTTACAACTTCTGCAATATATATTTGGGCCATGTCCTCATCTAAGCAGCCCAAGTTTCTCAACAAAGAGTAAAGATCCCCACCATTCAAGTACTCCATGACAAGATAGAGATGTTCCTTGGATGTGAAGGAATAGAAAAATCGGACCTGTTCATAATCAATTACAGAGAAATTAGGATAACAGTTCACTGTATCGTGCATGTCAAAAACAGTTTTAACATTTAAGGCTTGCGCACCACAAAAGGATTGCGAACTGTTATTAAAATGTCACGCTCTGCCAAAATACTTTCAACGGCATTTTTACGGATCATGTCAGCCTTCTTTAAAACCTGCAAAATCATCCCCATCAAGTCACTTAGATCAACACAAAGTGTAAGAAGGTCAGAAGGATAGAGTAAGTTAATACCATGTTATATGCTAAACAAATAGATAAATACTAACTATTTGAGTGGTAAGAAAAAACGAGTAAGGTTACCCAGAAGTAACTTTGAAGAGAATAGCGCAAGTGAATTTTCCTAGAAGAACGAAGAAGAAATTCATATCCATCATTGAAGAGAATTAACCTATCAATCTAATCACAAAAACAAAAACAAAAAACATATGGATGCTAACCTTTATAGCAAATACATCACCAGTCTTTCTTTTTCTGGCAAGGAAGACACGTCCAAATGCCCCCCTGCTTATTGGTTTCAGTATCTCAAAATCATCTATAGAAGTTCGGTCCTTAGAACCTGGATTAGGACTTGCACGCAAACTGCGAACAGGTTCATCTTCTACAGAAGTTACTTCATCAGCTAAATGATTTGATGGGCTTTCATCATCTATCTGCGAACACAACTGTACATACTTCTCCCTGTAAATTCCAACCATTCTAGTATTAACAGTAGAATTGGCAATGATAGCAATAAATCAAGTAAGGTCCTGAAATGTTTGTCTTATTGACAATAATATAAGATGGAAGGGCAACATACTGCAGCAATTTCTCAATGCGTCTGCCAAAAGTCTCAATAATGAGCGCATCCACCTTCCTATCCTGAATAGCATATTTCAGGTCTTCTAGAAGTTCAATCATAGACTCTAATGTGCTATAGTCATTGCCGTTTATCTTTTCAATGGAACGAGCAAGATCAAGTAGCTTGTGGATCTGTCATGCATTAGTACGAATAACAAGTGAAGCAACAAAGAACCAAAAAGTAGAAGCAGAATTAGTGAAATAACCAGATCAAGAGAAAGTCCATCACCAAAAATACTTGATTATAAATTAAACAAAAAGAAGATAAATGTAAAATTATAGTACCCATCACATTCAACAAACACTAGAGCATAAGAAGCTTTCTTATAAATGGTTATTACAGAGAGAGCATAAGAAGCTTTCTTATAAATGGTAATTACAGAGAAAGGGAAAGAAATCAGTCATGAAATACAGCTATAGTTATAAAAGAAGAGCTTTAAAGCACGGTTGTCTTTGGAAGCATCACTCCTGCATTTCGTCTCATGAAGTCTAATTTAACGGGATGTATCAAGAAAGTTATGCACAGACAGCTCATAAGAGAGTCTATGGGTAATATCAAGAACTTACAATTCTTCAACAGTCCTAATTATTAATTATCAAGGGATTCGCTTCCTCAAACTCTGTGCTCACAAAAATAATTTACTTCATTTAATGTGGTAAAATGTTATATTGGTGCATTTACATATTCAATTATCTGATATGTGAGAAAAGATCAGGGAAAGATCTAACCAATACCAACTTGATGATAAGATAATTATACGGATATAACTTGTCAAGAAAGAATCTATTCGTCCACAATAATGAAGGGCCTAAAGTTTATCATCAGTTTCAGAATGTGTTTTTAGCAACAACCAATACTAAAAGACACGATAAACTTAGGAACAATATTGAACACATCTACATACCTGATAACTATTCTCAAACTCCGTCATTGTTCTTCGTCCACTTAATAGCAGTTGAACTTGGCTTGTCAGTGGTGTTAATAACGGTGATATTGGTGTCAAACTCCCCGCATATGGTGTTTTTGCGTCTCCATCTGGTGTAAGAAAGGAATGAGTTTCACATGAAATATTAGGCATAATGTTTGGATCTCCCCTATCGGCATCAGGTGCAACATCAAGCATCTCCCTAGAGCAACAAACAGAATATCTGTTCCGCTCTGTCAAATTGTCTAGCTCCTCTTGGATACCTGCTCTTTCAGCCTCGGTACTTCTTCTTGGAGAGTCGGAGCTTTTTGGTGTGCTTTTTGGAGTCCACGATTCCAGTATTCTTTCAAGAGTGTCTGCAACTCTTTCAAGTCGTTCGTTTATAGTTAAGCCCTTCAAGTCACATCTGTCAGCAATTGTGCATATCAGGGAATGCTCCTCTACATGCACAATGGGTATATCAACTTCACAAATACGACATATCATTGAATTATCATATCCAACATTCTGTTGCTCCCCCCAGAAGCCCCAACCAGCTCTTCTTAAGGCCGAAGATGGGGGATGTTGTGGAGTCTCAAGACATTGCGAATGGTTATCTCCACCAATTCTTGCTGTGTCATTGGTATATAGTGACTCTGATTTGTCTTTGCTAGGTGTATCAACATTATCATTGACCTTCCGATTTTTCTCAGCAGGAGAAGGAAGCTTCTTCCAAGAAGACATCCTAAAGCTACTAGTTGTTGAATCAACACTTTTGGCAGTGTCAATCTCCTGGCCTTGCTGAATTTGATCATGCTTGGCCAATGGACCACTATAGTCCTGCTGCGCAACTTCCGGAATATGTTTCTTATAAACAGCGAGATTATTAAATTGATGAAGACCCATGATGCGATCATCTTCATAGCCACTCTCCTTCTGGAACTGAACAAGCCTGGTACACCTGGTGAGGATAAAGAGAAGACGAGTATGTGCTTGTTTTATGATCCCCATTGGTAGCTCTTGACGCCTATCATCTAATTTCTGAACAATAGGCTCACATGTCACCCAAAATTCACTAGATGACATCTTTGCACATTGCCTGGCTACAACCAGCAAGTCCTCCAAACACTTTCTCCATTCAGGATAAGTATCAGAAGTCTTTTCAAGTATGCCCACTAAATCTCCGGAAAATATACCCAAGTCTGAATCAACTTCATCTTTTAACTTGTCAAATTTTGCCCTGATTGCCTTCGTTACTCCCTACAATAGTAATAATCAGGTGAAACCAGTTCTGTCGACCACCAAAAACTACAACAGAACAGAGGATAAAGATATACGCACATGAAACATTAAGAAAGTGGAGTGAATGACAAAGAGTATACCTCCATATGACCGAAAGCTCGAGATTTCCGTGCGGGAAATGGTCGAACACCTTTGGAATTAAGCTCGTGTGAGAAACTCTTGACATCCGGGACCTTCTTTCTTCCACTCGTAACTCGAACCATAGCTTGGAATCGCGGTGACTGAAGTTCATTGAAAAACGTTGCAAGATTACTCTGTCTATGGAGGGAATGAGAGAAAGAAAAAGAACAAAATAGTACATGCTCACAGATAAAACTGAGCTTATAGAGAAAATCAGATCACCACGAATCCAATACGTAAACAGAGAACATACCTCCAGAGTTGGGTTGATCGATGATGAATATTTCAAAGATTTCGATTGGCTCCAACACGTCCTTTTCCCTGCTGAACATGTTGAAATATAATTGCGAGTTTATCAGGGGTGAAAGAACATATGACATTAATCATGCCTACAAGTATCCAGAGTCAATCTTTCTATCACCAACTAATTTCAGGATAAAACCTTTCATATATGCTAGGTTTATTTAGGCCTAATTTTATAGAATTCAACATAATAATGGAACAAGTAGTTCTTAAATCCATTTTAACACGATAGATTTTATGAAATTTTAAATTTTAAATCAACCGGCGTATAAAAAAATTAAAATATAAGTGAAAGTTTGTCTGATATTTAGTATATGACGTTAAATATGCATACAGGTTTAATTTATTACTCCTTGTGTTATGAGACTTCGTTTAGACCTAAGTGCTCAGTTTATTCGAAGCCAGTCTTACAAAATTTTGCAGAAGATGTCCATAACCGTTTCTTCCATTAAAACACCAAAAGCTGGATACTCTTCACCAAAAGCAAACAAAAATAAACGACGATTACCTTGCTCAATTGGTGTAAAGTTGCTATTATTATTATTATAGAAATTCGAATCAGGCCCACTTTTTTCCTCTTTGCTTCTGCCATCGTTATTCCCAAGCTTCGAAGGCGTGCGAATACCTGCCGACGAGAGCCCCAGAGGCGACGGACACGCAGAAGACCGGGTCCGAATATGGTTCAACCCGAGACTCGACGCCAAGACTATCCCGCCGGCCTTTCCCCTACATGACTGCTCCTCCCCCTCAACCACCGCCCTCCCATCACAACGACCCCCCCGCTCGGGGTTGCTATCATCGGTGACGGGCCTCTGCGTCGGGCGAGTGGGTACCGGAGGAATCTTCCGGTGCTTGTACGACTTCGGAGTTGAAGACGGCGAGTCGGACATGGATAAGCCTTGCCTCTGCGACGGTTACGATCGAGTTTTCAAGCTCTTCACTGCATTGTGAGAGTATAAACAAATCACGACGTCACGAACATCACAATAAGATTGTTCTAGAAGAGAAACTAAGAATCAAATTGATGAGAGAGATATATATAGAGAGAGAGAGACAGGGAGATAGAGAGACAAAGTGAAGATTTTTTCGCGGGAAATGGAACATTAGAGGTTAGCACGAACAAAACAGAGGATTGAAACCGGAGGAGAGAGAGAGAGCAATTTAATAATTCGTATATTTTATTATTTTATTATTCTGATTTTTGGATTTAAACGTGCAAGCCTTGAACCGCCAAAATGTATAGTGTGAAACGAAAATGCTCTCCCTTTTTTTTATTTTGATATTAACACGATGAAATTAATCGAGATTTACTTATAATTTAAGGGATAATAAATATTTTATATTGTTTATTTTATAGATATTTACGACTTTTATGTAAGAAATCTTTAATTTAGTTTTTAAGTTTTATAAAAATTCACTCACTCCAAAACTTATTTTTTTGCAAAATGAATTATAAATTTTAAATTTTATAATTAAGTAAAATATATGAAACTAACTAAAAAGCCCTGTACCAGATTGTGGTACTAGTTGGTATTGGCTAAGGATAGCAAAATCGGCCTGGCTCGTTTTTGGTATAGGTTGACCGAGTCATGAGTAACTCATAGATCAGTCATAGTCGACTCATGTTAGGAGTTGGGCAGGGCTAGGGGACAACCTTGCCTTAGTCCCGCCCATTAACATTCTTAGTATTGACTCTTTCATTTGATATTAACCGGCATTCATCTAAAATATCGATTAAATATTGGCTAAAAATATAAATTTTAAAAAATTTAGGATTAAATTAAAAAGCTTAAAATTTTCTCTAATATAAAATAATAATTATGTATACATAAGAATATGATAAAATTGTTTATAATTTATTTATAAGAATTATTAAACAAAATGTTATACAAAGTGATTATAAATTACATAATTAAATATATTAGCTTAATACAATCATATTTAATTTTTCTAAAATTTACATGTTTTATATTTACAATATAACACCGTCAAAATTCAAAGTAACATGATCTAATTCAAAATTTTCACCCAATTGAACACGTCTAGCATATTTTTTCATAATAGCAGGATCCCTATAACGGACTCCAAAATATCAAGTGCTCGTTAAACTTCATGAATTGCGTGAAAATACGATACTCCAAATTCGGGAGTTCAAGAGTTTTATAAAACGTTCTTTATGGAAGCATTGATCCAGTCGCACCTTCTAGTACAGCTACGTTGTTACAACTTCACTCCAGTCACTAGCCCTACCTTTGGCATCCTCTTCCTTAAGGTTAAGGTAATGACTTCAGGCATGGCCAGCTCCTATAGTGTGACAGGCTGTGTGTACAAGACTCAGGAACAAATTCACCGTCGTATGGTAGATCAAAAAATAAGAAAATGTATCAAAAACTATGTACAACAAAAACAAAATATGAAAATATCTTTTGGTTTTGAGAGAATTGCATATGTATAGATAAAAAAATGAATCGATGTGATTCAGATCATAATTCATGAAATAGGTTGGAATGATATTAGTTTGGATACAGTAAAATAATTCTATTAGATCTAATGTACTTATTCGATCGAATAAGTACCATGTGTTAGAATTCAACAATTAGACCAGTGGGGTTATCGTATTCTTAATATAGGGTTTATATTTTAACCGTAAGTATTTTTTCGGGAGCAATCTGGGCTAATGAAGCATGGGGATCACATTAGAATTGAGACCAAAAATCACAACTTCTTCTACCTTTCTTGTATACTGTCATTTTCTTTCATTCCGTATTGGAATAGAAATTTATTAATAGACAAAATCTTACGAAAAATGTTATTCTTTCTATTCCTAAAAATATTCCTATAAGATAATATTCTTAGAAGATAATAAATATTTTTTAGCTGCAGAATTAGCCTATTTCTTGCATATCCCAACCGAAGTATTTTGAAATGAATTAAAGAATGAACATTTTCTTAGCAGGAGGTAAAAAATCCAGGAGTTTTCTTTTTTTATATTAGCTTAATACGATCATATTTAATTTTTCTAAAATTTATATGTTTTATATTTAGGAATTATATATAATAACTTTGAAAATATATGAGCCAATATTTGAAATTAAATTTATTTTAATTTATAAGAAATATGTAAAAATAATAGTAATAAAAACAAAGAAGTATTTGTTATATCAATTTTATATTATTATGATTTCTTAAGATATAATTGAAATAAAGTAAAAATTTTATATTATAACATATTAAGGGATTATTTTGCAATTTTTTAAAATATAAAAATTATCCAAAAGAATACTCAGTATTGATTGGTATCAATATTGCACTGTACTAAAACTAAATCTAGTATCAAGTTTAATACGATATTCGTAACACGGAGTTTAACTAATTAAAAAAAACTTCTAATCAAAATTTTTATAATTTTTAATTATTTTTAATTATATTATTTATTTTATTAAAAATAACAATTAAAAACACACATAATATTAAGAAAGTATGTGAAATATTCAACTATTAACGTCATAACAACTATATACATTTTGTTAATCTCTATTTAAATCAGTTAATGTCACAATTTAAGATAATTATAATAAATTATTATTTTTAGTTGAAATTTATAATTTAAAAAAATAGGCATCTAATAATTTTATATGCTTTTTTTTGTAAATTATATGCTACATTTTGACTTGAATACCCTTGTAAGTCAACACACCAAATCTCTAATTCATACATCTTTGGATTAAATTCCCAATCACGAAAGTATAAACGTGGAATAATTATGTAAAAACATAATTAGAATTTTAGAAAATGCCAAGTTTTAGCCATGTCTCTAAAGCATAGTGTTAAATAATTGCGTTGTCTTTACCTTAAAAGGAATGTTTGTCTTTGCCTTTACTACAGGAGTGGAATATTCACTATTATTGGTTTTTAACCTTTAATTTATATATTATTTAAATGCTAGTTCTTGTACTTGGGGCTCACTATTATTGGTTTTTATATATTATTTTTGTGGATCAACCTTTAGTTTGTATATTATTTAAAAGCCAGTTCTCGTAGTCAAGAATGGTAATGGCCCGAGCTGTGAACTCCTGCTACTAGGGGTCGAAAACAGCCCAAGCATGGGGAACCATGCTACTGGGGATCGAGCTTGACCCGAGACTCGATCCGGCTTGAGCTTGAGCCCGATTCAGTCTGACCCCCGTTAACTTTATGTCTACTTTAAGATAAGTTGGGCAGATAAGTTACGTTGAGTTCGGATCCTTTCTCTTTAATTATCTATTAACTTTGATATATTATATCGTTTGATATGTTAATAGAAATTATTAATAAGAGTTAATTACTATTAATAAGAGTTAATCTCGTAATATGATGTCTTAAGAATTCAATTTTTTTATCTTTTGTAGATGAAATTTTCCATAACTTTTATTATAAGTAAATTTGTCTGTTTTATTATGTATATCATAAATGTTAATGGTTCTATATGTTCTAAAAATTTAATTCATGAAACTCATATTAACAATTACTTTCTCAATGAATAAGAGATTTTTCAATGAGAGAATTGTTTGGACATCGGGCGAAATCTGATATTACATGCAGCGGAATAATTATGAAAATTTTTTGTATTTGATTTCTCGAAAGTCAAAATCATTTTAATTCTATAAAATGATTAATATATAGATTGTAATTCGTACTTAATTCCAAAGCTTTTTTTTTCTTGTTGTATCCCTCGAACTGTTCATTAAATTGGTCCATCTCAACTACCGTAACTACATAAGTATTCAACCTTTAATAGTATCCATAAACCGAATTGAGAGAACTTTGTAACTATTGCAAAGAGAGTTAGGCAAGTAGTTCTAACTCCCTTGGAGCTTAAGCTTATTTATAACATGTTCTAGACATTTTAATAATTTAATTAAAATTAAATTATAATTTCAATTGAATTTTAATTAAAATTACAAATAATTCTAATTAAATATCAGTTATTTAATGCCTCGTATTAATTTTTATTTATTAAATATCTCATATTTAATCATAACGTTTTTCAAACTTTACAATCAATTCCAATTTAATTAAAATATCTTTATCTCTTTAATTCGTTCTTTATGTGTGATATTTTAAATTCGCAAATATGTTGGCAATAGATATAAATTATAATCCTAAGTTATTTTAAGATTATATAAATTAAACTCCTTTAATTTATCTTTAAGTATTTAATTGAACAATTTGTATCCACAAATCAAAATTAACATTTAACAACACGTCATGACTACCTAAACATTTAGAAATGTCAAAGTGATTTTGACTAACCTTTTTTGTGCATGTTTTTTTCATCATAAAATGTTCCAGTTAGATATATAACATGAAATTAATGTCTACTCTATTTTTAGTTCAATCATAGTAATTCTCAATCATTAGTTATTGATCCAATTAATGACATTTGTGAACTATTTATAAAATGTCATTTTACCCTAGTCAATAAATTTTCAAATTAATACTAATCGAAAACAGTCAAACATTCTCCCTAATTACTTTAAAATGATAAATTATATCTTGATCACTCAATTTCCTTCATATAGTTCATGCTACATCCAATAACTACCAACTGAACTATCAATGATAAAAATAGGTCATAAATAGTATTAAAACATCACAATCCATAGACAAGATAACTTTGGAGATCGCAAATCAAATGATCACTTATACAATTATCACAATGGGAATTTTCATAGACACACAAGAAATAATCCAAATGATTTTTTCATGTGGGGTTAATTAAGTGAACTTATTTTCTAACAAGTACCAATATGTTTGTTTAAGTACCTCAATATTTATGTCTACGAGATCTACTACTTCTTTAATAAGAAGAAACATAACATGTATTAATCTATCAAATTTTAATAGAACGATGATTATGAACAATTTATGGATAATCCATAAATGTAATTGAATATCGTAATTATAATTTTATCACAATTTCATTTGCAATGTATATTTATTTCATGAATTTTATTACATACATCTTTGTATTTATAAGATAAATAACGTGTTTAAAATATTTTGTCACTAAAGTAAATCAACCAATTAACTATAAGGCATTAACTAACAGAAATAACACAATTTTATATTTCGCCTATATTGATCAAATTGTTTTAAAATTATAAGAATTTGAATATAAAATAGAGAGAGATGCAAGGAAATAGAAATTAGTAACAGGCAAAGTATTAGGGAGTCCAATTATAAGGTAGACATTAAAAACAAATAAATTACTGGGGAGTCCAATTATAACATTAAAATAATAACCAGGCTACTTCAGAAAGAAAGAAGGAGATTCTATTAATATTTAAAAGAAGACTTCAATATTTCAATATTCATGAAATTGAGTTATTTTGATTTATGTAATTTCTTAATATATGAGCTAAATTAAGATAAATTTAGACTAATTATGTATTTAGATTGATTATTTTATTTAATGACAAGCACAATTTTCCTTATGAATTATTCTTCTATTAATTTTGTGTTATTAAATTGAGATTTATTAGCATATTGAAATATAGTATTTTAAGAATAAAAATTTTTGACTATTTGAAGATAAAAATTTTCATAAATAAAAATAACTAACTTAATTTCTTTTATTATGGATAAACTTACTATTAATGATTCTATATAGCTTAAAATACGAAGAATTTAATAAATGGAACTTTTTAGTTACATGTTAATAGTTTTTAGTCCAAACAACTTTTCAATCTATTATAACATCTAACTCAATTTTGCAATACAAATTTAAATTTAAAAAATGACAATAAAATACCTAAACTTTTAAATTATTACAAAAATTGTTTGAAGTTAAGTTTCTTGTTAATGTTACTAATGTGATTAGCTACATCGAATTTTTATAATTCTTTTGAAGTTGTACGTGTCCCCTTGTCCTTTAACTAATTATTTATAACAACAATAAAAATAACAACATTTAGTAGATATTTCATTGAGATACAGGATTTGGAAAGGTCTAGTAGTAAGCAATCTTACTCCTAACTAGCAGAGAGGTTGTTTCAAAATGACCCACATGAATGAAGAAAATAAAAGAAAAAAAGGAAAAAAAAGGGATTAAAATTAAGATAAATAACTAAATAAAATAATATTAATAATAGGAAAAATGAAAATCAAATAAAATAGCTAATATTTACAAATAATTGAAAAAATAAAAAATATATAAAAAATAATAATAAGAAGACCCGTACTAACATTAATATTCATAAACAAAATAATAATAACAATATTAATGTCAATACAAAAGATCCTAATAATAATTATTATAATAACACTAATAGTAACAATAAAAAAGACTAATAATAATATAAAATAATAATAAGAAGAAGGATCATACTAACATTAATATTCATAAACAAAATAATAATAAAAATATTAACGACAATACTAAAGACGACGACGACGACGACACTAACAGTAATAATAAAAACAATACTAATAAAAATATAAAATAAGAAGAAGAAGAAGAATCATACTAATATTAATATTCATAAACAAAATAATATTAACAATAATAATGAAAATACTAAAGATCCTAATAATAATAATAATAATAACACTAATAATAATAATATGTATTTACCAAACATGCTAATTACAATAAAAAAAGTTAAAAGATATAGGAGAACTACCAAGATCTCTTTATGAGGGATCCTTAACTTGAATCCTATCGTGCTAAAGTTTTCTATTGTGGGTCATCTCCTGAGTAAGTTCCAACATAATCATATCATTTTTTATCACCTCCCTCCAATTTTTCTTAGGCCTCTCTACTTTTATCTTACAATTTCTAAGTACAATCATCTCACTTCTCCTCACTGAAGCGTCTAGGTGTCTCCTCTTAACATGTTTAAATCACCTAAGTTTTGTCTCTCTTAAATTTTCAGTAATATTTGTTACCTTTAGTTTGTCTCTTATCATTACATTCCTTAAATTATCCCTTTTAGTAAGGCTGCATATTCAACGGAGCATTCTCATCTCCGTTACTATTAGCTTATGACTATAAACTTATTTGATGGGTCAACACTCCCCATAAAGCATGGCTGGCGTAATCGCTAAACGATAAAATATATCTTTACGTTTATATTGTAACATCCCCTCACCTATGGGAAGGGCAATTGGGTAATTTGGAACGGGTTAGGAATGTTTAAAAGTGTATTGACATATTCATGCATTCATATATGCACATGAATAATAA
>JAOQMS010000006.1:37951197-37970222 GCA_027563885.1 Erythroxylum longipes
GAGTAATGAAAAGAGGAAGAGTTTGGTTTTAAAAATCTTGTCAGTTACAATTACTGCTTTAATTATTCAATTGATATAATGCCATGTGGAGTATTGTAGTGATTGCTCGTAGCGCTCCCTTGCCATAGGATATGTATCGGAATGACCTACGGGCGTCTCGGTGCGTACCCTATGATAATGGGGTGTTACATATATGGTATCTTATTGTCATACAAAACTTCCGAGGCACTTGTCTATTTCAGTCACCTTGATATGATTCGGTGAATTATGTCTTCATTAATTTCTCCGTTGCTCTAGATGATAAATCTTAAATATTCAAAACACTCGTTTTGCGGTATAGCTTCTAAACCAATCTTTACCAGCACATTTATAGCCACCCTAAATCATGAAAAGTTACACTCCACGTACTAAATCTTAGTCTTACTCAATCTAAAACCCTTTGATTCTAACGTATTCCTTCAAAGTTCGAGCTTGTCATTGACCCCCTTTTTATCTCATCCACTAAAATAATGTCATCAGCAAATAACATATACCAAGACACATTCCTTTGAATGTTCTTGGTGAGCTCAACAATTACTACAGCAAATAGAAAGGGACTCAAAGCAGAACTTTGGTATAGCCTAATATCTATAAAAAAAGGGCTCAATATCTTCTTCTTTCGTCCTTACTTTCGTTTTTACATTGTCATACATATCATTAATAATCTATATGTAAGTTATTGGATCTCCCTTAACTTCTAAACACTTCAATATGATTTCCCTCATAATCCTAACATACGCATAATCTAAATCAATAAAAACTATGTGAAGGTCACGCTGTCTTGTCCTGTAGTATTTCATTAACCTTCTAAGGAGGTGTAAAGCTTCTATCATAGACCTTCCTGACATGAAACCAAATTGGTTTTCCGATATATAAGCATCCTTTCTTACTCTCTTGTCGATCACTTTCTCTCATAATTTCGTAGTGTGACTGAGTAACTTAATGTCTCTGCAGTTACTGTGATTTTGAATGTCCCCTTTATTCTTTAATAAAGGAATTATCATACTACATGTCCACTCGTCTGACATTTTGGCATACCTAAATATCACATTAAAAAGTTTGGCTAGTTAAATAATACCCTCTTCACCTAGAGTCTGCCATACTTTTATGTGCATCTTGTCAGGTCCTACTATCCTACCACCCTTCAACTAATTATTTAATAGTTATTAAATTTTAAAACACAAAACCTAATATTCCTGGTAATTCTCTTCCTCTTTTGTCTCCGAATGTCCTACTCCGTCATGATAGAGAATTCATGGAGGTGTGGTGAAAATTTTGTCGAAGATATTGGTGACTTCTTTTTCTCCTGGCTCTGACTGTGATGCCAATTCCTTATCTACGCAAGACCTATCCAAAGACTGTCTTTTATGACAGAAACTCCCGAGTTTTCCTCGAAGCTAAGCATTCATTCCTAGTCGACAACAACAGTTATGTCAAGTCAGCTAATAAGCTTTTTGACCATCTCTTTTGGGGGAAGAAGTCTAATTATTGGGTGATACTTGTTTACGTCTTTATCCGGCATTATTGCATAATAAAAGTAGGTTAATATTGAATTAATTTATGTTCCTGTAAATTGTCAACTAAGGGGCCGTTTGGTTCCACATCTATTTTTTGTTGTTATTTTTTGTTTCTGTTTCTTATTTTTTACCATTAAAAAAAACTTGTTTGGTTAAGATTTGTAATATAAAAATTGAAAACAAATTTAATGTCATTTTCTAATTCAAGCTAGTATTAAAAATTTGGGTTTGGGTACGCTTGTATTTTTTTGTTTTTTTATAATTAACCCCAAATTTAATTTTCCAAAATTCATATCCAAGATCCATTAAAACGGGTCACCCAACCAAATGCCCGATCCAAAACTAATACCAGTAACCTGTTTGGAAGAACGAAACCTTCGCTGCGTTTTACGGTGAAACCACTCGCCGTTTTATTCCTTAAGTTTCGCTCCAACCTCTTCCGTCGGCGAGACTCGAAGAAGCACCGCCGTCGCCACCGTCTCCCGGAGAAAAAAAGTATGTCGGCGCTAATCCGTAGAGCCCTCGGAGAGCTCCGTTTCAGATATATCCCCAAGCGATGTACTTGGGATCCCACTAAGTATCGGTTCTTTAGTTCCCGGGTCCAACCTCGACCAGTCGGCGCTACCACCGGACTGTACGGGTTCGATTACTTAAAAACGGCAAAAGGTTTTCGGCTTTTTGTCGATGAAGCTATCGAGAGGTAAGATATAAGCTGCTTAGTGGACTCTTTAAGTGTACGTTGCGTTTTTTCTTTTTTCTTTTTCGGAAGCTATGAGAAGTGGAAGAGTTGAAAGTTTCTAAGTTTAACTGTTTGTTCTTTCCGTATTGGTGTTTGGTTTCTGGGAAATGAAGACAAGTTGAAGGAATTGTAAAATTCACGCTTAATTCATGGTAGTTGTAAAATATGCAAGTGTCGTGTGCGTTTTGATAGGTCGCGAGAATTGGTTGATTATATTTCAAGCATGCCATCGTCTGCAGAGATTATCCGGTCCATGGATGAGATTTCCGATACGGTAGGGTTTGAGTTTAGTGTTCTTACCGTGTTGGGATGAAATGTTCTTCTTCTTGATTGTTGGTGATTGGTTGGACAGGTCTGTTCTGTGATTGACTCTGCTGAACTTTGTAGGCATACTCATCCAGACAGGTTTTGGTTACTGAAACCAAAGAACTAATTAACATATTATGTAGCTTGCTACTTAACTGATCTTATCACGTGCATCAGGGAATTTGTCGAGGAGGCTAACAAGGCATCAATGAGGATGAATGAATATCTACATGTGAGGTGACCAGTTATTTGTTTAGTTTTGGATCGTCTTTGGCACTTCCATAGGGTTTAATCTATTCTTTCCCTGTGGTGATCTTAATAGCTGCTTGTAATCATGTTGTTCTTTCATGCTTGTGTATAGTATCTGAATACAAATCATAAACTATATGCTGCGGTGAAGAAGGCCGAGCAAGATGGCCATCTACTGTCAAGGGAGGCCCATAGGGCTGCTCATCATCTGCGCCTTGACTTTGAAAAGGGTGGAATTCATCTCTCTTCTGGTAAGTGTATTGTTGCTGTTGGACTGTTGGCCATTTAGTTATGGCACTGGAAATTTGGTTATTGCATTTTTTATTGTAAATACAATTTTAAGCATGTCTGGTTTTCCCTGCAGACAAGTTGGATAGAGTGAATCAGCTCAATATAAACATTTTCCGGCTCTGTAGAGAGTATGTTTAACATCATTTATTAATCTATTTTCTTTGGTTTTTTCTTCACATTTTCACAATTATTAATCTAAATGGTGTTGGAATCCATTTTGGTGTATCTTTTGTCACATTCTTGTCAGGTTTGGTGAAAATATTAGTATTGATCCTGGTCATGTGGATGTATTTCCAGCATCTCGCATCCCAAAACACATTCACCATCTCGGTACATCCATTGATCATGTCACTTCTGGAATTTCAACAAGATTATTGGGGTCATCAAATAATGTGAAGCAAAAAGGACTGCGGATAACAACAGAGCCACGTACTTTGGTATCTGTTCTGCAATGGACACCAGATGACGAGGTAAACAGGTAGATCATTATGTTGATCGTTAATGTTTGTTATTCTTCTAGGATTTATTAGACTTGTTTTAAGTACAATTATCAGCTAAGTTGTTCTGTTACAATCAGGGAATATAGGTGGAACTCCTTGACTTCCTTGTTGTATAAACATTATTTTTGTTCAAGTGGTGAAGTGTATATACCAACTCAGAGTTGCACAATCTATGTACCCACTCTTGGTTACATAATCTATTTATTATAACATGTTTAACCTTTTCCTTTGTTTTGATCTAGACTTAAGTTTTATTTTCCTGTTTTCTTTTCCAGGTTAGGAAGATGGCATACATTAAGGGAAACTCAGTCCCACATGCAAACCTTGAAGTTCTTGATAAGCTTATTGCTGCTCGCCATGAGCTTGCGCAGGTTATTTCATAATGCAACATGTTGACCATGATGTGTTTTTTTTTTCCTAAACTTATTGGTGACTAGATAATCTAGGATTTGGTATTTGTGCATGGGTATGATAATTAGATAAATCTCATTTATTTTTTGGGACTGCAGATAATGGGGTTCAGATCCCATGCTGAGTTCATGGTGAAGCAAAATTTAGCTTCGTCACCTGAGGTTGTGACGTCCTTTTTGTGTGAGATGAGCAAGATGGTGAGGCCAAAAGCTGACAAGGTAGTTTGTTCTATGTGCTCAGCAACTATGAACTTTTATTACATTGTCATTGAACTGTAGAATCTTTTTCTGAGTTTGAGGAGTGGTGAATTTCTTACAGGAATTTGAGATGATAATGAATTTTAAGAGAGAGAAATGTGGTCAAGAATCTGTTGCTTTGGAGCCGTGGGATGAGACATACTATACAGCAATGATGAAGGGTTCTGCTCACAGTTTAGACTCTTCGGTAAGCTGCACTCTATTTATAGTGCATGTAAATTTTGACCGAGGGACCATTTCAACATCTGGGAAGTGTTGATTCCTTCCTTTCTTAACTTTTCTTTGTACTTTGTACAGATTGTAGCATCATATTTTGCTTTGCCCCAATGTATTGAAGGGTTGAAAGTGCTGTTGAAGTCATTATTTGGTGCAACATTTGATAATGTCGCTATGGCACCAGGCGAATCGTGGCATCCTGATGTGCTAAAAATGTGTCTTCATCATCCTGAAGAGGTATATATGTGGCTGAATGGGAGATTAAAATTCTTGACTTGGTTGATGATTCCAAGTTCTGATATATATTTTTGTTCTTGTATTTTCCTTTTTCATTATTTGTGGATCCATTAAGTTGCAGTTATCAGATGAGTTCATGCCTGAGAATTAATGTACTTCTTTTGTTTCAGGGTGAGCTGGGGTATTTATATCTTGATTTGTATGCTAGGAAAGGCAAATATCCAGGTTGTGCCAACTTTGCCATTAAAGGTGGCCGTCGTTTGTCTGAATCTGAGTACCAACTTCCTGTAAGTTAAGTGTATTTTTACCAGCTAGTCTTTTTTATTTTCTTTACTTTTGTGGGTTTATTTAGTATTTGAATATATTATATAGTGAAATGCTGGAAATAAGTAAACATAAAATTATTGGCAGAATTCCTTTGGTGTTTGAATTATTTGGCCTGAAGTTTTTCTTTTTTCATTAACATATGGAACATGGAAATTGTGACACTCACTATTATTAATCAACTAGGACTATAAGATTGTTTGAGGGCGGGCCCTGGAACAACTAGTAAGATTACTCCTTTGTGATTGAAAGATCATGAGTTCGAGTCACGAAAACAACCTCTTTGTAAAATACAAAAGGAAGGTTGTGTACAATTGATGACCCTTTCCCAACTTTCGCCAATTGGGGAGCCTTGTGCATTGGGGCAGCCCTTTAGGACTATTAGATTCTTTATGAAGGGATGGCTCAAAAATGATTTTACATTCTATGTTTCATGAAATGTCAGTCGTAGTATTCACATTGCTCTATTGTTTGCTTTATTTCACTTCATTACCGTGCAGGCTGTTGCGCTTGTCTGCAATTTCTCAGGTTCACGTAGTTCATCACTTGTGAGGCTCAATCACTGGGAAGTTGAAACTCTATTTCATGAGTTTGGACATGCTCTTCATTCCTTACTGTCGAGAACGGTACTTTGTTGAGTTGTGTTATACTGTGCAAAAAATATTATGTGAATTTGGCCTTTTCCAGTCTTAGCTATATCTTGAACTTTCTTGTAGGATTACCAACATTTTTCAGGTACCAGGGTAGTTCTTGACTTTGCTGAGACACCTTCAAACCTCTTTGAGTGAGTAGAATACTTCCCATTTTATAAATCTGTCATCTACTCGTAAGATGGCCTTGCAAATTCCTTTTGCTTCAAATTCCTACATACTCTTATCCACTCAAAAGTTCTGTAAATTCATTAGAATCAGAAGTTTGTACCTTGCACTACTGCCAGTTAAAACAGAAATCAACCTGGTGTTTGCTAGGTACTATGCCTGGGATTACCGTGTGTTGAGGACATTTGCTAAGCACTACTCAACTGGTGAAGTGATACCTGAGAAATTAGTGAATTCCATTCAAGGTGCCAGAGATATGTTTGCGGCAACTGAGTTGCAGCGCCAGGTATGAGGGCTTGAATATAATGACCAAGTGGCACCTTTCACTATCTTATAACACGTGAAATAACTAATGACCATAATACTTTCCCATTTCTTGTTCGGTGTTAAATAGGTTTTCTATGCTCTGGTTGACCAAACCCTTTTTGGAGAACAATCCTCCTCGCCGAAAAGCACCAGCTCCGTTGTTGCAGATCTCAAAAGTGAGTATACCAGTTGGAAGCATGTGGAGGGCACACATTGGGAGGTCCGATTCAATCATCTTATAAACTATGGAGCGGGTATGTATGGATCATTAGATTTTTCTTATTGTGGTTTTTTACGCAGATCCTGCTCGTGTCTAGTATTGAGCTCTACCTTTGACTTTTATTTCATCTTATCTGTTTTTCCCGGGAAATGTTAGACTTAGAATGATGAATTCCATCTTCTGGTGCACTCTGCTGCAAAACCTCTCTCATTGGTTTTCCTACTGCTGAGATGGTCTTTAATCTTTGAAGGTTACTATAGCTACTTATATGCGAGATGCTTTGCTGCTACGATATGGAAAAAGCTGTGCCAGGACGATCCACTTTCATTGAGCACAGGAACCGCTCTCAGAACGAAACTGTTGCAGTACGGTGGAGCCAAAGACGCATCTGAAATGTTGAATGATCTAGCAGGTGGAGGGATTTTAAAGCATTGCAATGGAGGGGTAGTTCCTGATATGACTAGTTTTCTGGATGAATTAAAGGTGTTGAAAGATTAGTAGGGACGATTTTAGATATAGACAACATTCAAGAACGACTGAAACGAAAATGCCGAACATCGTTGTTGCTGAAACTGTACAGACCGAACGTTTATTGCAGAGCTGTCATCGCCAATGCAAAGTTTTTCCACTCTCCCATCATCTTTGATATGGAGCATACAAACATGTGAATCTCTGCAAGTCTGAGTTCAGTCCGGCAAGACTTAAAGTCATCAGGTAAAGTTTGGTCTAACCGGATTCGAGTATCTGAGGCCAAATCTGGTAAGGATCAGGTATTTGGGATCGATGAGGTTTGGGCTTCGATTTGATAAATTTTCTTGGACCTAGACTAATTATAGAAAATTGGAGCAGATTAACTTGAAATTAACCGGTTATATTATGTTTGATCTTTCTTAGATTTGAGTTCAGGTTTAGATATCTTTATTTGATCGAGCTCAGGTCTTATAGGATTGGAACTCGGCTCGACTTATTGTCAACCCTAATGTAAACATGTGACATTTGTGAGTTCAGCTTACTTTGACTTAATTTGTTATAATTAATTAAATTTAAAAAAATGTCAAGCTTTAGTTTGGGATAAGTTGAATATGAATACCCAAACTGAAATGTCAACCCTAATGTAAACTAATTTTGAACTCTTCATCTAGTAGGCTTGGCAAAATAGTTCGGGCTCATTCAACCCAACTTGACCCATCAGGTTTGGCTCGGTCTTATTGAACTCCAAATTAGGGTTTTTATTTATAAAACTTTTGGGTTTTTGATCTAAGTTCGAGTTCAGGTTGTCTGACATAGCATGGTCTAAAGTTTAATTTTTTTTAAAATGATATATAACATTGTTTTTTTGAATTTTAAATTAAAGAAAAGTTTGAGCCAAATTGGTCTCAACTCGATCCAATCTGGGCTTTTAATGCATCAATTAGTCCATTGGGGAGAATGGTAAGAAGCCGAAAGAAAAGGGGCTGTTTGTCTCAGCCTGACCCAACCCGGCCTTTTGGTGCATCAATGTCGAAAGAAGAGGGGCTGTTTATAATAATTCCAAGATTGTAGGGTGTAAAAGTGGAATTATCAAAAAGTTAAAACTCTCTGACGATTGAGTGGACGCAAAAAAGAGCCAACACAAAGACAACTGTATTAACCGATTAAACTGAAAATGGCGCTTCGAATCCACTCTGCACCTTCTCTCCTCTTCAACGCACACTGTCACTATCTTCACTACACACCTCTTCTCCTTTCAACCTCCAAAACCAACCTTACCATCTACTCCCAGAAACCCACCACGGACGCGCAGCCCGCCGGCGACCAAGCTCCGACCAAGAAGCCCACGGGAGCTGGACTGGGGTTTGGCTCATCCTCGTCATCTTCTTCTTCCTCGGCGCAAGCCCAGTCAAGTTCGAGCAAGAAGAAACAGACGGGTAAAAGAGAGAGGGCGAGGATAATTCGGCGGTCGCCGGTTGAGAAACCGGAACTGCTTTCTCAAGTGGACGAGGCTAAAGTCGAGGAGGAGAGGAAAAATGAGAATGCTTTTGTTCTTGCTTGGTTGGGGTTCGGCATAGTCATTCTTGTTGAGGGCATTATGCTCGCTGCATCAGGTACGTGTTCGTTGATTGTGAAGTTGTATCCTTTGATCGAATCTATGATTGAACATATGTAAGATGAATAGGGTTTTTGTATTTGATTGGACTTGTGTTGGAGTGAAGTTGGATGTTACTGGTGGATGGGATTGCATTAAGCTAGAAATATCTGGGATGATTCAAATCGAATTGTGTTGAATTGGGTTGAATTGGGAAGATGAAGACATCCATATTTGGACCACAAAATAAAATCTTTCTAAGCCAAACACAGTTTCGATTCTTTTTGAAGGCTGTGAAGAGATGATGCACTCAAATATATTCCTAGTGATCCCATGAAGTTAAAACATTTCAATGTTTTGTTTATACAAAAGCGAGAAGCAATGATTTGGAAATTGACCATCTTTAGTCAACTCTCCTTAACCTCTACCAAGGTCCTGCTACGATCAGTTTTACATGGGGTTACCCATTTATGTTTATGGTATATGTGATGATCCTAGATGCCTACTTATAGAGCATTTCGTTATTGATTATATGAGTTCCTTGTACTAGCTAACTCTTGTTGTGAGAATTGGGAGGCTACTCTGTCAACTTTTCGAACTATGGCTACTGGCTTTCCTTAAAAGACTTATGTTCTTATTAACAGTTCATCTGATTATGAGAATCGGGACCCCAGAGATAAGCCTTTAACAGAGTTGTAACAAAGTTCCGTCTTTCATACTTTCTGTTGTCGCTGGTAGTACTAACTTATACGTGGTTGCTTAACTGCTCAGTGTTGACATGTAAAGTTCTTTCGGTTTTTAGTCTGATAACATAAATTCTTGTAATTATGATCATGTAAAAGAAGGCAAATCACGAGCAAATCACGTTAAGTTCAATCGTAAAGATACTGATAATTCTTTTCAACTAACAAGGCTTTAGCTCTTTTGTATCTACAGGTTTTCTACCTGAAGAATGGGACAAATTTTTTGTGAAGTATCTCTATCCAGTTTTTACCCCTACGGTCTTTGTATTTGTTGGTGGCACTGTTGCATATGGGGTGCTGAAGTACCTGCAGAATGACAAAGATAAGGACCAAAAGTGATATGTGTGAAATGGACCAACACTTCAATGTTTTGTGAGAAGCACTTCTTGTTCAGAATGGACCAACACTTCCATGGTTTATTTTACCTTGTATTCTACTTGTTGTACTGAAGAGTCGAGAATGTATCATATCAGAGAATAGTTAGGATGCCTTTCCTGAGGGAAAGATAATGAGTTGTTCTTATCCCTTTTAGTAGTTCTACACGGAATCCTCAGCTCATTATATCAAGTTAGATTGTAATTTAGTGTATTTGTCGCCCTTCTAAACATCTAAAACTTAGTTCGTGTCTTTTAGTGGATGGCATATCTGGTGATCACTTTTCCTGTGAGTGAATCCTGCATGACTTGGTCATGTGAATGGTAGGGGATAGTATGAGACGAATGAGAGGCAAGAGTCTGTTCTTGCTCACCGTCATATTGCTGTGTACATGTAACCAATAGATTCATATGTTGTCTTGTTATTAACTTAACCTGTAAAAGTCAGCATAACACAGATGTTACAGTGCTCGTCATTTTAAACTGTTTCTTTCACTAATTTATTGTGCCTAGCTTTCAGTTTATGATGTAATCCTTTCCAAACTTGTATTCTGCAGCTAAATCTTTTCGTTTCCTGACTCACTTCTCTTTTTTTTCATCTGTTCCTACATCGTCATGTCAGTTCAACATTTGCTGTTTGATATATGCTTTAAAATCTAATGCATGTGTAATTGGCCTCTAGTACAACATTTACTATTCGCAGAACCAGATTTTGAAGAGGCTAATACATATCATATTTATGTTTGTTTGGTCCCGGATGGCTCACGAGAGGGGTATTGGTCCGACAATGTTAATGTATATCTCTCCGAAGATACCTCTTCTTTACGCAGGTATGAACTTCATTCGTCCGGGAAAAGTCATTTTGATTCCACATGTTGTTTGCTTATAAGACATTGCTGAAGCATTGAAATTGGCAAGTTTTGTTAGAGATTGTGCTTCTCAAGAAATGTAGTTTTCCTTGAATAGTTTGATATATACCTCAGTGATTTGCCTTGCTTCCCATGAAATTGCTGTGTTATAGTTAATGATACAAGCTATGAAATTTACCAGGTTCCCTTCTTTCACTATGAATGTCTAAAGTTGTGTAGTTGGAATCTTAAGCTTCTGCAATAGCTCTATCCTTCACTGTCCATGAATGTATTCCTCAAGTAAATAGCATTTATCAAGATCATACCTTTGGTACCAGTTAAGGGGCTATCTGAATTATTAGTTAACATATAAAAATTGTTACTACAAACCGGGTCAGAATACTTACCAGTTCTTGATTTTGCTGGTCTTGTCCAATCCGGTTTTTGAAACATCGGAGTTATCTTTATGGACCACCTGATCATTATATATCTGCAATTCCACTGGTTTGAATTTTAAAATCCGTTAAATGTAAGCACTCTTTGTGTCACTTCATGGAAGATGTGTGTAGAATCAGATGAAAATGGATACCCTAGAGGTCCCCATTCATGTAATTATTACTTCCGTCTCCTTTTATATCTCTTCCCTTTTCAATGCTCAACAATTTGCACCTACTCCATACATGCTTCTTCATTTTCCACTTTCCCTTTTTGTTGCTTATTAAAATATAAACCATTGTTCTGTTTACATCAATTAACTTTGACAGCTCCTTAGCTTGCTGTACCCAAGACGCTTCAACAGGGATTTTTTTTTTTCTCTTTTACCCGTTCTGTTGTGACCATCTTCTGTTCCTTTAAGCTGGGGTTGATGGTGACATACTTTTTGTTCTGTAGTTGATTTCATTACACTTAGAACCCGGCATAGGTTGGAAAAAGTTAGAAAATCATCATTTTAAAAACATTGATCAAAAGGCTCTCGATAGGAGTAATATTATTAGTAAACATATCTTATCTCATTACTTTAATCTCTTTTTTCTTGGATTGTGTACATTTACATAATTAAGTTAAACGAGCGTAAAAGCATTTGGTTGTTTATAATAATTAAGGTTCTTATACATGTCAAAAGGATCAAAGCTTCAGGCGACTCTACTACTTTTTCCACTTTAAACATAATTGCCTTTGATTATATTTAATCCAAAGTCTGAAACCATCTCTTTATCAGTTAGGATAAGGCTATATATTGCTGAATTTTTTTTTCACATTTCGAGCATTAGCAGAATTTTTATTAAGTTATTGCTGTTGTTACATTTATTCGAAAGGGAATCGATTAATCTGATTCTTTTTATTAGAGTTGAGCTTGGGACAATTATTGTTAAAATGATTAGAACTAGTCATTTGGATAATTAACCCTTATCACTTATAAACCATTTAATATTTTCATGTTTAGTCAATATGAGATATTCTAACACTCCCCTTCAAGTACAACTAGAACTGGACATCTAGACGGACAATCATCGAATTTCATAACATATTAGAGTTGAGCTTGAGTCAACTATCTTACCATTTATAAACTCTTAAACATTTTCATGTTTAATCAATGCGTAATACAACACTTTTTGGCTCCCTTAATCAATGTGCTGATCATATTAATATATTGTTAATCCTGGTTTGCTTTACTTGATTCATTTGTATGATCTTTGACATGTTTAATGTTTTCTTTCTCCCATATCCAAGATATGCCTACTTGAAGATAGAGCCAGCTGTTTCCCAAATTTGCAACCCAAAAGGAGAAATCTGTGATCAATGTTAGGAATCTTGTTCCTTGTCTCCTTTTCACCCCATTGTTGTCTTTGTCTTTGTCTTTCTTTTCCCTTTTTCCTTTTGTTTTTTCTTGGAAGAAAGGAAGTACATTTCACCAAAAACTATGTAAATGTTATTCTTTTGTTTCTTTTCCTTTTTTGCCATTTTTTGTTTTTTGATAAAAAAGGAAAAAATATGCAAATGTTAGTTTTAGAAAATATTTTTAATATTTATAAAAATAATAGTCTTTCTACTAACGAGAGGTACAGTTGCATACTATTGAATCTTTGAAAATTCCTTATATCAGGAAAAACAAAAATTTGTGTTGTTATTGTATAAAAATAATAATTTTATTAAATAAACTATAAAGAAGTACATAAATAATATATTTTAAGTAAATTACTTCTTGTTAAATTATATGTTCTAAATAAAATATTTTATTAATTAATAACAAATTGTTTAATATAATCTTACTATTTTAAACTTTTAAAATTAAAAAATTTATAAGATTATAGAGGTGTTTGGCAAACAGCTTATCAGCTGTTGTTTTGCTTATTGACTAAAAGTTAACTTTTTGACCATCTTAAAAAGTTATTGATGTGTTTTATTAATGAATTATTGGTTAGCTAATTTAGCCCCAATAAGTTGATTTCTAAAAGCTCCATAAGAGGAGCTTTTAGAGTCAGCTGTTTACCTAATGACAATATTGCCCTTTACTTTACTCTCAACTTTTGTTTTGTGTATTTTTAAAGTTGATTTTTTTTATCGTACAATTATGTCGTAAAGTTTGGAAGAATATAATAAAGATTTTAATTAAACTTTTTAATCTTTATTTAATTTTATTATATTAGTTTACATTTAAAAATATCATAATATTAAGATTATGAACATAAAGAGTCACATCAAATTAATATTTTAAGTATATAACTACTATATATCGTATCTGTGTCATACTATAATTATAGATATTTTTAATTTATTAAATAATAAAATTCATACTTATTATAGGAAAATTACTAATATGTTATAGCTCGTTGCATCATTTATATTAATAGAGAATTTAAAGTTAGATTATTATTATTATTATTATTATTATTATTATTATTATTATGTTTTTTTATTAAAGTTATAAACTTAATTTTTGTAAAATTTATTATCTAAATATAAATTCTTATATGATTATTCAACGAAATACTAAGAAATATAATATTAATGTCCTTATAATTTTTTAAAAAATCATACCATCATTAATCATTTTACACATTAACAGTTAATAATAAATAAATAATTTTACCAAACATTTTTAATAATCAGCTGTTACCAAACAATAGATTACATTAATTGTTAGTTGATTTTATTAACATCAACTGATCAAATCAACTAATATAATTAATTATCATCTAACTGATAAAATTAACTAACAATTAATACCATCTGCTAGTGTGGCAAATGTTAAATTTTTGCTTACATCATCACTTGAAAGACATTGTTTTAACATACCATGACTTCGAGTAAACCCATGCTCCCAACCGTGGGTTTAATGTAATTAATTACGTAAAACATGGAAGGTATATAGAGCATCGAACTTAGTCTAACCTCGAGCTTTGATGGTTCCCTTCATTAATTAATTATAATGTATTATATTAATCTAGAGTGAATTCAAGAATTTTATTCTTTCTCTTAAAAATAAAATAATTTGGTTAAAATCAATATTTTAAAAATTAAATACATAAAATAAGAAATTAATCGATATTAAATTATCATAAAACATCTATAACATAATTATACCCAAAGGCAAAATCTCAAAGGTCCAATAATACACAACTTTATTCTTACCCGATAGTTGTTTTTTACCCATATTAAAATAATGTAAAATTAATATAAAAAAATTTTAATTTTTAAAATGAATAAGTTAAAATTTAATTAAAGGAAGATTATTATATAAAATAAAATGATAAAAAATCAATGGCTTAATTAATTTTTCAAAAAAATTATTGAAATCAACATTAAAAAAATTAAAATTTTTAATAATTGGGTAGGAAGATAAAGACTAGATATTGGCATACAAAAATATTATTACAAATGATAATAACCTCAACTACATTATGCAATTTGATTTTTCTTTTTCTTTTTATGAAAAGCTACACACCCAAAATCCAACAAAATAAAAATAAATAAATAAATAATAAGACGTTATAGGAAACTACAAAGGAAGAGAAGATCGTGAAATCAAATGTAAACTACTGATCGAGTGCGTTAGGGCCAGTACAGTAATTGACCAAATGATTCCACACCCACTGAACCAAGTACCTTCGTCTGATCCCATTCATGTTATACGTAGCACCGTCGTGATCCTCCATCAACTGACCCGTGTAGGACCCACCCCCTCCCGTCCCATATATACCCTCGCACAAATCGGCTATCTCCACGGGGAAACTCGGGTCGGGTCCGGCATACCAGGCGTTCACCAACGGGTTCGTTGCCAGCTCTGCAACCTCGTGACCAATCACGCTTATCATTCCATCAACCCCAACGTCACCGTTGGGTGATTTTAACGGCTTGCGTCCAGGCATATACGTTGGTACTGCGAACGGGTAAGCACACACTCCCGGACACTGCTTCGCGCTGTTACCCACCCACGCGTACGGCAGCGTATAGCCCACTATCGACGGGAATGTGAAATAGTGGAACCCGCACACCTGCCCGCAGAAATCCTGAACGTACACGTCGGGAGCTGTGAGCAAAAGATATAACCCGCTTTTGGGATTTGTCGGCAAAGGATTGGTTTTAGCTGTCACCGCGCTCTTTATCACAGACTGTATCGACAGCCTCGTCAGCGATTTTCCGTGAGAATAAAACCGATCGTTCTTCTCCTTGCCTAAACTCACCGTCCTGGATATGTTCGCCCCGGTTTGGTCAGTGTAAAGCTGTACGGTCTTCCACCAACCGGAGACCGAAGGTCGCTTCGAATTAACGGAGGAGATTGAGTTGATGAACTCGCGTATTATCTTCTTCTGTGACCTCTCCCACGTGCCGTACCATATTGTGTGGACTGTTATGTTCTCAGTGAGAACCGGACCCATGTGGTAACGCAAGTGAACGAACTCGGACGACCCTTCGTATTTTTTGGACCCACCGTAGAGGAGGTCGGAGGAGTTGGGTTTCATGTGGGGCCATGGACGCCAGCCGGTCACCGGAGCTGGGCTAAATGTCAGTGCAAGTACAGTGACGGCGATCAGAGCTAGGAGTGGGCTCATTCTTATGGGAATTGGACCAAGTGATGTTATCGCTAATATGGGTTTCAATGTGTCTATATATATATATATATATACACAGGCATGGAATTGGAGTGGGGTTGAGAAATCATTCAGTTTTGGGGAATGGTGTAATTTGAAAATTTGAAAAAGGAATGGTAATGGAGGACAGAGATGTTAAAAAAAAAAATAGTTTTCGGAGAAAGATGGGGCCCACTTAGTCAGGCAGGGGAATCATGACCGTCCATCTCGTCTGATGTGATCATCAGAAATACTTTTTTTGCGCGGGAAAATTGATGGCGTGGTGGGGGCAGTTTGGGGATTAACGCTATTCCTGCTTTTCTTCCACATTGGGACCACGCGATGAAGTTTAACTCATTTATACAGTTAAATTCACCTAAATAATAAAATAGGATAATTTCGTAATTATGTATGAAGCCGATTGAATTAATAAATCATTTAATAAAATTAAAAAAAATGGACCCAAAAGTAGTTATTGGAAGTTAAACTCTGGAAATGGTGACGTGGACTACTGTTTTATCCTCTTAAAGTTGGCAGTTTTGCACGGAAATAGCCAAACTCCTGCCTGCTGTAATGGGGTTAGCTGTAAGGATAGCTCCATAACGGGCGAGACACAGACACAGTTTCAGTGTGTGTCCATGCGTCGTCGTACTGGACCTGACCTACTCGGATTTACGGTAACATCCATTCACTGGTCCTTTTTATACACTGTTTGTGGGTGACAAGTCTCTAACTCTTGGGACCTCTGTCTTGTCTTCTTGTTATCAGACACTCCCTTAATTTAAGGCCACTCTTGGATTTTCGCCGTCTTAATAATCATTTATAAAATTATAAAAATTAAATTAATTGTTTATTTATTATCTACATTTAATGAAATCAACGGCTGGATTTTGGTAATCACGGAGTAAATTGCGGGGCTCATAGTGACAGGTCAGCTTAACGAAAAAGAGTAGCAATCTTCCAGCTGAGAACGATAAGGACCTAGAAAGTGGGCCCCAGATGAACAGCTGCTGTGCGGCCCCCTACCTACAATCACAAACTGAGACATGACAAAATGTGAAGAGCTTTGAAGTTTGAACGGGTCCACCGTGGAATTGTGAGGTCACTCCTTTTTTTTAATTTTTATTATTTAATTTAAAATTTTTAAAAAACATGCTTCTTTTTATAATTTATTGAAATAAATATTAAAATTTATTATAAAAATATATAATTTATACGACAACAAAACAAACGGACCTCTCTTCTTAATTCTTCTTGCAGAAGCGTGCGAGGTTTCTGACGCGCGCACTATGTGCTGGGGGTGAGACAACGTCGCGAAAACTTTGGAGTGCTTGCGGGCTACGGCGGGCACAGAGGTGTCATAACGATATTCACATGGAATTTACGCTCCCGTTAGGAGCGTGAGAAACACTATTCCGTTTATGATAAAAGAGCTTTAGTTGGACGGACGCCTATCAATTCTTCTGTTTTATTTAACTCAACCCATTCTATTAAATATTATACATATTTTTATATAAAATTTATATAAATGTGTGGATGACATTTAATAGAATATGATAGAAATAACATAATTGATACAAAAGATTTGATTAATTAAAAACCTTAAGCTTAAGTTTCATTTTTTATAATGATACCGAACTTGTTCGACTAATTTAACAGTAAAAATTTTAAATAGGTTAATTTTTTAATTTAATTTTCAATTTTTTGGTCAAATTTATTTTAATAACTTTAATGTTAAAAACTGATCAATTTATTAATAAATTGATCAATTTTTGTAAATTAATCAATTATTTTTTATTTTAATAATATTCTTTTCAATTAAAACTTCAAATTCTTCGACAGTAAAAACAATCTCTTTTATTAATATTTGAAATTATTTAATTTTATTCAATCTTTAATAATTTTATGGTGGTCTAACACCAGTTGAATTATTAAATATCTTGTTTTACCGGTTTAACTTTTGATCTAATTTTTAAAACATTAGGCAAAATAAGTAAAAGACATGCTAAGATTTTTTTGTTAATCATATAAGTTAAGTTTATAATTTATTTTTCAATCAGTGTCATGTTAAATAAAATTTTAAAAAAACTCCAAACCATATAATAATTAATTAATTTTTAAATGACATCATTTTTGAATTAATGGTCGAGTTACAAGTCCAATCAGGTCTATCACTTTTAATCCGTAGCCTAATTAATTCGAACTAAAATTAGATTAAATTGACCCAAAATTGACATTAAAAAAAAGTTGAAAAAGATGATAAGAGTAAGAAAAAGTTTTTATATCAAAAATCAAAAGGGTAATAGGACATGTATAAAGAAATTAAGGACCCACCATTGATGAAAGTTGAAACGAAATGGATCCACAATGATTACACAAGCATTTACTCCTATTTTTTCTACCCTTCCACCGAAAATCCACAGTAACATGTAGCAGAGCTTAAGGTTTATGCTTTTTTGAAAATTTTAATTAATCTATATTCATTTTTAATTTAAATTTTAAATATCTAATGTGATTTTAATTTACACACGTTTAGGCAATCTCATACCATACCATATAAGTCATATAGACAAGATATTTTTGTGGATTTTTATGGGACAACCTTTGTTTCTTTCTTTATGGGAAAACACGTTGACATATGATTTAACACTCCAGAATAATGCTTATTGACATGAATCGATTGAAGAGACGAGCGGTGTTTAGAAAAAGAGCCGAAAGCAACCAAATTTAACGGTGATTCGTTGGATGAGAACAAAATCATAGTCAATCTTTGGGTTGAATGATTTAAAGATTCATGCTACAGAAATCAACTTTTCCTTTTTTTTCTGGAGTTGGTGGTATAGTTACTTGATTGGAAATGATGATGAGATTGAGTTTAACTTAAGGGTTTCTGTTCTATTCCTCCATTGAAAGGAATGTGTCCCCAACTCCATCTGCTTTCCTGCTGTAAAAACACTTGAGTAATGGCTTGTTTCCTTAACATACCCTGATTAGTCGTTTTAGCTTCTGTTTCTTGTAGAAAAGTCTGTTTTCTCTTGCTCTGGACCAGCGTTTCCAGACTGGTTTAGTTCAGTAAGTGGTCCAAACTAGGCAAAGATTAGGGGTTAAGGATAGGTTCGCCTGGGCAAGAGACAACCGAGCAGGTAGACATGATAAAAATTGCAAGGTATTATCTGATGTAGTATGTGGCTTGATTTGGGAGAGTGATAGCAGTTGGTAATCTGCTGAAATAATAAGTACTTATCTATTTGGAATTGTTATTTCGGTAACTGTTGAAACGTAAAAATATTTATTTGGCAAGTGCGATTGCGGTTGCTGAAAAAAGATAAAATGATTAAAAAGTTCATTAATTTAATAAACTATTAATTGTTTTATAAATAATTAAAAAATATATTATTAATCATATAAATTTAAATTTATAAATAATAAAATATTAAAATAAAATAAGAAAATATAAATAAAATAAATTTAGTAAATAAAATATTTCATAAAA
>JAOQMS010000006.1:37976232-37988957 GCA_027563885.1 Erythroxylum longipes
TTTAATTTTCGGTTTAATTTTTAAAACATTGATTATGGGTACAGGTATTACTAAAATTTTACAAAAAAATCTAATTAAGGTTATTATCATAATTTTTTATACTAATTTATATCTTAATGTTACTAAAATAAATCCATTGCATCATAATATTTCTAAAATAATACTCATTACACTTTGAAAATAAATAGTAACATAAATAATGATAATAATTTATTAAAATTTGTTGTTAACTTTTAATTAATGAAATCGATTTTAAGACTACATAGGTACTTAGTAGTTTTTTTTTTTTAACGAAAGAACCCGCAGTCGTTATCCTTTGAATGCGTACTGAGTAATCTTTCGGATTGACACAATAGCTTACAAATCTCGCCAACCGGGTATCCCATACTAGGCAAACCTTATATGACAGGCTCAATCGAAAGAGTGTAGGTAAGGGATTCGAACACAAGATCTATAGGTTTCATACCCCCACTCAATCAACTAGACCCGCCCTAAGAGGCGGTACTTAGTAGATCCAAATTACATATTTGTGACATAATATATATAAGTCAAATTTATGACTTATATATTACAGTCGACAAAAAAAACTTAATTTAATTAAGATTTAAAGTGTTATTAGTAATATTTTGAAAATATTTAAATTGAATATGATACTATAAATTCAGTCAAAATAATATTAAACTTTAGGCTATAATTAGGTTGAATCAAAAAAGGTTTTTTAATCTAATTCGGCATCGATTAGTGTTTTCGTGAACTCGATCGGGTTTCGGGCTCTCAATCATTCAGGTCGAGCCCGGAACCAAATGAAAAATTGGGCCAGGCCCTAGTTTCTCCTTTTTAACTGTACCTTTCACTTTCGCCAGGCGCGTAACGACAAAAACTAACCGAACCCGACGATCATAGCATTTACGTCTCAAACATAGTACCGTCGAAGACAATCAGAATCGGCGAACATCAAACAGTTCTGTCTCTCTCTACATCGACACCATCATGGCGACTCATGCTTCTTGTACACTCTCACGAGCCCTCCTCTACTCTCCATCAATTCACCGCCACAATCGCGATTCCGCAACCAACCCTCCACCGCTTTCTTTCATCTCTACCATAAACCTGAAGACCACGTCGGTTCTCGCACGCGCCGCAATTTCTCGCCGTCGCTATTTGACTTCGACGGAATTCCTCGTGCGAGCTGCTTCTGTGAACAGTGTTGAAAGGACGGCTGACTCCGAGTTGGTGGAGAAGTCGGTGAACACTATACGGTTTCTTGCTATTGATGCGGTGGAGAAGGCTAACTCGGGTCACCCTGGTCTGCCCATGGGTTGTGCTCCGTTGGGTCACATATTGTTTGATGAGATTATGAGATATAATCCGAAGAATCCTTATTGGTTTGGCCGCGACAGGTTTCTGTTGTCGGCGGGACATGGGTGCATGTTGCACTATGCTCTTCTTCATTTGGCTGGTTATGATAGTATCAAGGTGCAGACTTATCTTCGTTTCTCTTTAATTATCTATAAATTACAGTTTGTAAGTTGTTGCGATCTTGATGATTTGGTTCTTGTTATGTTGGATTGAAGGTCTGGGTTTTGATCGTTTACGAGTCTTGAACACCTTGGAAGAGGAAAGTAATGAACTTCTATTGGAAAATGATGGTTTAGGTGGTTGCACAGTTGTGTTGTGGAATGAGTAGGTTTCAAGCTTGAGTTGGGAATTTCCTGAACAAAGTGGTTTCTATCACTCTCTGGACAATTTTAATGAAATTTTTTGCTGTCAGAATGTGATATAACTGATGGGTTAGACGATCAACTTGCTAGTGACATGTAAATCAGAAAGTAGAGAATCGTGAGCTTGAAATCTTCATGGTGCTTACTGTGTATCAAAATCAAATTTCCTCCATAGTTTTTGGTGATTAGAAGGTGTTGTTACGATTAGATCAAAGTTTTCACTAACATGTTCAAGCATGTTCTGTTGTAAAATTTATAAACTACATGCAAATTTTGCTGCAACCTTCATTTTCTTGTCTGAACTAGGAGGAGGATTTGAGGGCTTTTCGCCAATGGGGAAGCGTTACTCCTGGTCACCCTGAGAATTTTGAAACACCTGGGATTGAAGTTACAACTGGTTTGAACTCTAAACTCTGTTCATTTTTTATGTTAACATCAATAGATGTTCTTTGTGTCTTATGACCATCTCTTCGTAGGACCTCTTGGTCAAGGCATTGCTAATGCTGTTGGGTTGGCTCTTTCTGAGAAGCACTTGGCTGCTCGATTCAACAGACCGGGGTTCGAGATCGTTGATCACTACACGTACCCTCTCTTGCCATCATTTATTTCCATTATCTATGTTCTGGATTTTGTCTGAAATTCTATTTAATTGATTGATATACATGCAAATTTTGTTAGATATGTGATCCTTGGGGATGGTTGTCAAATGGAAGGAATTTCGAATGAAGCTTGTTCCCTAGCAGGGCACTTGGGACTTGGTAAGCTTATAGCATTCTATGATGACAACCACATTTCCATTGATGGAAACACAGAAATTGCATTCACTGAGAGTGTTGAATCTCGTTTTGAGGCACTTGGATGGCATGTTATTTGGGTGAAGAATGGTAACTTGGGATATGACGACATTCGTGTGGCGATTAAAGAAGCAAAGGCTGTCAAAGATAAACCTTCATTGATTAAGGTGAAATTGCTTGATTTTTGAGCTGGATACATTTTTGGAGTTTGTTGGCTGACATTGCTTTTGCTAAAACTCTGAAACAGATCACTACTACTATTGGTTATGGATCTCCGAACAAAGCAAACTCATATAGTGTACATGGGAGTGCATTGGGTGCCAAAGAAGTAGATGCAACGAGGAAGAACCTTGGATGGTCTCATGAACCATTCCATGTACCAGAGGATGTTAAAAGGTAAAATAACTAAGAAGGTTGAATCCATGTATAGTTCCTTTCTTTATTGAACTCTGATGTGCTCTTCAGGCACTGGAGTCGTCATGTTACTGAAGGTACCATTCTTGAAGCTGAATGGAATGCTAAATTTGCGGAGTATGGTAAGAAATATGGAAAAGAAGCAGCAGAGTTTAGATCTATCATCAATGGTCAACTGCCTGCAGACTGGGAGAAGGCACTTCCGGTTTGTACATATTCCAATTCTTACTGGTTTATATGTGTGCATTTTTCTTTGATTTTGATGAGGAATCAGTGTTATTTTCATCTGAAGTTTTTTCCTACTGATAATGCAGACTTACACTCCTGAAAGTCCGGCAGATGCCACTCGAAATTTGTCTCAACAATGCCTTAATGCTCTGGCGAAAGTGCTTCCTGGACTTCTTGGTGGTAGTGCAGATCTTGCTTCCTCCAACATGACATTGATGAAATCTTTTGGTGACTTCCAAAAGGACACCCCTGAAGAACGTAATGTCCGATTTGGTGTAAGGGAGCATGGAATGGGTGCCATTAGCAATGGTATTGCCCTCCATAGTCCTGGGCTGATCCCTTATTGTGCAACATTTTTTGTCTTCACCGATTACATGAGAGCAGCCATAAGACTTTCTGCATTAAGTCAAGCGGGTGTTATCTATGTCATGACTCATGATTCAATTGGACTTGGAGAGGATGGACCCACCCATCAACCCATTGAACATTTGGCAAGCTTTCGAGCAATGCCGAACATCCTGATGCTTCGTCCAGCCGATGGAACTGAAACAGCTGCTGCATATAAAGTTGCTGTTCTCAATAGGAAGAGACCTTCAATTCTTGCCCTCTCAAGACAAAAGCTTCCTCAACTCCCTGGAACATCTGTTGAGGGTGTCGAGAAAGGAGGTTACATTATCTCGGACAATTCTTCTCACAACAAACCAGATCTTATACTCATTGGAACAGGCTCTGAGTTAGAAATTGCCGCCAAGGCTGCTGACAAGTTGAGGAAAGAAGGGAAAACCGTTCGTGTAGTTTCCTTAGTCTCATGGGAGTTATTTGACGAGCAATCTGATGCATACAAGGAAAGTGTCTTGCCAGATTCTGTAACAGCTAGAGTTAGCATTGAAGCAGGATCAACATTTGGGTGGGAAAAGATCATTGGCGAAAAGGGTAAGGCAATCGGTATTGATCGGTTCGGTGCAAGTTCACCGGCTACTAGAATATACAAGGAACTAGGAATCACAGTAGATGCTGTTACTGAAGCTGCCAAAGCACTTTGTTAGGCCAGTTGTGCAATGTAGTTTTACACGTACATGAATTCAATTACTCTAGTGTTCTTAGCTGTATTGTGGAGTCCTGGACTTGATATGAAGAATGATTATAACTATCAAATAATAGTGAGTTCTGAAATGTTTTGAGATTAATGATTTTACTTCTATTTAAGTCAAAGGTTAACATTGGCAGCGTACAAGCTCCTTGCATCGTGGAGTTGTCGGGATGGTTATAATATACGTAATTTCTTTTGTATTTTTATAAAGAGGTTGTTTCTGTTATTTATAATTTGACCAAATTTACCTAATGATTTTAAGTATATGAAGTTTCTAATTTTAATTCAATAACTCATTTATCTTCCGGTAGATAAATAAGTTGAAATTCTTAATTTATTTATTAGTGTGATTTTCAAATAATGTATATTGAAATTTAGTAATTTAATAAAACATAATTTTAGTGATAAAATAAATAAAAATAATGGAAGTAAATCAAAAAATTAAATAATACCATAGAATGATAATTTTCATAATATAATAAATAAAATAAAAAATCAAATTACAAATACAAGATATATTTAATCTTTTCTTTAATTAATTGAATCCATAAACCCTAACCCTAAAAATCATAGTACCTCATATATAAACCTCAAAATCGTAGATTTGTATTTCATCCACCCAAATCGCGGAAGAGAAGATTCCCCGAGAACTCCTGGCAGTTCATCCTCTTACCCTTTTCAGGTACTCTGAATCTCTTCATCATTGACTCTGTGTTAGGATATTTTTACTGGGTCTTCTTTAAATGTCGTTGTAGAGTAGTGTTTCTTCAATTATCTGCAATCTGTTGTTAATTTGTTGGGTTTTGCCTTTTTACTTGTTTTGATGCGTGCTTTGTGGATTGTGAACCTAAACTGATGTTTATGTTGTATGAATGAAGCAAGACGAGATAATGGCGGCAGCTTACGGAGCTATGAAGCCAACGAAGCCAGGGTTGGAGGAGACCCAAGAGCAGATTCATAAGATTAGAATCACTCTCTCCTCTAAGAATGTTAAGAACCTCGAGAAAGGTTGCTTCTTTCTGTTTCTTTTAGAATACGCTTGTGAAAGAACTTTGCTTTGAACTAGCATGCCTATTTTGTGATTGATCAGGTCCTTTTTCATTAGTTTATCGTTTTGGGTTGTAAGTCTAATACTCTTAGAAACACTTTTCATGATATATCTGGATTGTTAGGTTGTAAGTCTAATACTCTTAGAAACACTTTTCATGATATATCTGGATCTGGAGCCTGTAATGATTTTCAATATAGGAACTTGTAGTGCATGGTAGGTTGTGGTTTATTAATTGTGATGTCTCTTTGAATTGAACAGTTTGTTCTGACTTGGTACGTGGTGCTAAGGATAAGAGACTGAGGGTTAAGGGACCAGTTAGAATGCCCACCAAGGTTCTTCACATTACCACCAGGAAGTCCCCCTGTGGTGAAGGTAATTTATCTTGGAACAGATTTTATGATAATCACCGATCAGAATTGCTTGTGAGTTTTGTAGTTTATCCACAGTAATGCATGCCCTTCTCGTTTTTTACGTATATATTTATGGGCAATTTGTTGTCTTCACTAACGTTAAATCAGGCCGCTTTAGTTAAGATCTGTATTAATCTGATGTGATATCATCAAACAAACTTCAAATTGTGCATAAGATCTGACTTTGGTGATCATGGTCGTCTATTTTAAGAATCTATATGTTAGTCTTCTTGAATTCAGCTATTTTATTATAAAATTATTTGAATATCACGCACCTTGTCGTACAAAATTGGTAGGTACTGTTTGAGATGAATGTGAACATTGTGTATTTTTGAGTTGATGGCCATCAGTTTGAAGAAGTCCTGATGATATAAAGATATAGCTAGATATGTGATCTCACTTTTCTGTTCTGTTTACAGGAACCAACACATGGGATAGATTTGAGCTACGAGTCCACAAGCGAGTTATTGACCTTTTCAGTTCCCCTGATGTGGTTAAGCAGATCACTTCCATCACTATTGAACCTGGTGTTGAAGTTGAAGTTACTATTGCAGATTCATAAATATCCATGCTTCTGCTCTTCTTATTAACATTGCTGGAATCTTTGCTTCATCGGATGTTGGATCACAACAAATGTAGGAGGCCTTGCGGTTGAAAGAATACTTAAAACGGTTATTGCAGTGTGTGGTTTTCCAATATTTTATTGAAGTTAAAGATTTTGGTATGAAAAGATTGAGAATTTTGTTTCCTATTTTACTTCTCAAGTCAGAAGACTGATTAGCAAATGTTCTGAGGTTGAATTCTTATAAAGTTCGTAGATGAAATTGGGTGTTTGTAGTTGTGCTTCATTATCATCACAAATATGATCTTCTGTTTTCAAGTGTCATAGCTGTAGAAATAGATATCATACAAATCGAACTTCCGATCATTTCATTAACATTGATCTGAACTTTTACCAATTTTTCGAACCCAGGCTTAAGATTCGATTTTTTTTTTTTGGGATGAACAGAATGTTTTAAAGATCCATAGCATCAACATCCAGAATAATGTCTACAAAAGCAGTCAGCATAAAGCTATTTTGAAACTAAATAGGCATGGTTGAACTGTTGGAAGGCATTCTTCAAAATCTGACAACATAATCACCTATGGCTGATGTCTTTGTCGTGCTCCATCTCTTCAACATCTTCAAACCGATCATCATCAATCTGAAGCTGCAAAAGCCATAATATATCAGTACACTTCATTCTATACCTAATAAGCTATAATTTGTGATGTTAATACAATTTGTGACCATTTAGTTGTTGCAGAAGAAAAACATGAGATTAAAAACAGTTGTTTCATGTAAATGACTGGAAAAAGTTTCAGGTAGTAGTAGGCAGAGTGTCAGTATTTAACCAGATTAATGGAACACTAAAAGGCCTATCTGAAGCACACTACCAGCTAAGTCATGATGGCCATTTGAATGACCAATTGAATTTGATGGATATTCAAACAAATGACAGTCAGCCTCTTCTTGTTTATATTGTTAAACCCTTAAAAATTTTCAGTCAAATTTTAAAATTTGTTAAAAAATGTAATATAATAGGGTAAAAAGTTTTTTTTACATTAAAAAATAAAGATAATGTGAAAAATAAAGAAAAAAGAACTTAACTTGTCATTTTTTGTTTTAATTTACATGTCATTTATTTTAAATTTATTAGAATTAGAAGGGTTTTTATTGTTAAATTACACCTTTTAAAATTGAAATTTAATTAAGAATCAATAAAGTTTAAGACTAATATGAAAAATATTTAAATAAATTTTGATAACCCTTAAAATTATTATTAAATAAGATTTTTTTGAATAATTTTACTTAAATTTTCTTATAGTTTAATATTTTATTTTAATTCTTAGACTTTAAAAATTATTATTTGTATAATATTCAATTATCACACAATTTTTTAATTGTTTTTTTTAAATATTTTATTTATAATTCCAGACAATTTATGAGGGAGAGTCACAAATAAAAGTTGCTCTTTTGTAATAAAAAAGTCACATATTTAAATTATAAAAATAATTTTTTTATTAAAAAAATACAAGAGGAAGACTATGTATATCGATCACTCTCTTAAAACAGGACATATTTAAATAAATTACGCATCAAATTTTTTGTTCCAGTTATTATATTCTAACTCTGTTTCATTAAATCTCATCTATATATTTATTTAGGATCTATGTAAATGTGTCAATGAAATTTAATAGAATATGATAAGAACACCATAACCGAGTAAATGTGTGAATGAAATTTAATAGAATATGATAAGAACACTATAACCGAAAAAAGAGATCTGATCTCAAAAAATTGACGGAGGTGATTCAAAAGGTTTTATAATATTATGAAGTTGAGTGGATAATTTTTAGAATATAATAAATCAAATAAAAAATCAGATATATTTAATAATTTCTTTAATTAATTGAAAATATGAGCCCAAATGTGACCGCATAAAATTTCATCCAAACAGAAACCCTAACCTAAAAATCACATATATAAACCTCAAACCCAAATCGCAGAAGAGAAGCAGCCCCGAGAACCCCCGCCGGTTCATCCTCTTACCCTTTTCAGGTGCTCTGAATCTCTTCATCGTTGACTCTTTTCTTTAAATATCGTTTGTAGAGTAGTGTTTCTTCAATTATCCAGCTAACTGTTGTTAGTTTACTGGGTTTTGCCTTTTGAGGCGTTCTGTGTGGATTGTGACCTTAAATTGACGTTTATGTTGCATGAATGAAGCAAAACGAGATAATGGCGGCAGCTTACGGAGCTATGAAGCCAACAAAGCCGGGGTTGGAGGAGCCCCAAGAGCAGATTCATAAAATCAGAATCACTCTCTCCTCGAAGAATGTTAAGAACCTCGAGAAAGGTTGCTTATTTCTGTTCCTCTTAGAATACGCTTGTGAAAGAACTTTGCTTTGAACTAGCATGCCTATTTTGTGATTGATCCGTTCCCCTTTCATTAGTTTATCCTTTGAGGTTGTAATTATAATGCTGTTAGAAAAACTTTTCATGATATATCTGGATCTGGAGCCTGTAATGAACTAATGATTGTCAACATAGGAAATTGTAGTGCATTGTAGGTTGTGGTTTATTAATTGTGATGGTTTTAATTGAACAGTTTGTTCTGACTTGGTACGTGGTGCTAAGGATAAGAGACTGAGGGTTAAGGGACCAGTTAGAATGCCCACCAAGGTTCTTCACATTACCACCAGGAAGTCCCCCTGTGGTGAAGGTAATTTATCTTGGAATAGAGATTTTTATGTTAATCACTGATAAGAATTGTTTGAGAGTTTTGTAGTTTATCAATAATAATTCATGCCCTTTTATAATTGATCATGTTTTACTCCCGTATTCATGGACATTTTGTGGTGTTCACTAACTTTAAACATCGTATTGTCAAAAAATCAGACCAATTTGGTTTAGAATTGTGTTAGTTCTATTTGATATCATCAAGCAAACTCCAAATTGTGCATAATATCTGATTTGGTGATCACGATAATCTATGTTAAGTATCTATATGTTTGTCTTTTAGAATTCAGCTGCTTTACCCAAAAATTATGTGAATATTGCTCCCCTTTTTTGTAATTGGGAATGTTTGAGATGAATATGAACATTCTTTGTGTTTTTGAGTTGATGGCCGTTAGTTTGAACAAGTCCTGGTGATATACAGATATAGTTAGAGATGTGTATTCTCATTTTTCTATTCCGTTTACAGGAACCAACACATGGGATAGATTTGAGCTACGAGTCCACAAGCGAGTTATTGACCTTTTCAGTTCCCCTGATGTGGTTAAACAGATCACTTCCATCACAATTGAACCTGGTGTTGAAGTTGAAGTTACTATTGCAGATTCATAAATGTCCCAGCTTCTTCTGTTGTTATTAATATTGCTGGAAATCTTTGCTTCATTGGATGTTGGATCACAACAAACGTAGGAGGCCTTGCAATTGAAAGAATATTTCTAGGGGTTATTTCAATGTGTGGTTTTCCGATATTTTATTGAAGTTAAAAGATTTTGGTATGGTGATTGAGAATTTTGTTTCTTGTTTTATAAAGTCAGGACCGTTTAGCATATGATATGAGTTTGTTGAAAGATTATAAAGTTCGTAGTTGCAATTGGGTATTTGTAATTTTGCTTCGTTATCCTTCCAAAAATATATTCTGTTTTCAAGCGTTACAGCTTTAGAAATAGATATACAAATCGAACTTTCAATCATCTTACTAACATTGATATGAAGATCCACCAACTTTTCCAACCGCGGTCGTGAATTTTAGAGTTTGTCATAATAGGCTCAAGATTCGATTTTTTGTTTTGTTTTGTTAATTTTAGATGAACAGAATGTTTCGGTACTACAGATTGTCAAGTTATCGAAAGGATGCAGAATTATACAGAATACATAATTTTAAAGATCCACAACATCAACATTAATAATGTTTACAGAAGCCATCAGCACAAAGCTACTTAGAAACTAAATAGGCATGGTTCAAGGAATGCTTTAAAATCTGACAACATAATCACCTATGGCTAATGTCTTTGTCGTGATCCATCTCTTCAGCATCTTCAAACCGATCATCATCAATTTGAAGCTGCAAAAGCCATAATACTATATTAGTACACTTCATTCTATACCAAACAAGCTATAATTTGTGATGTTGGTACAATTTATGATCATTTAGATGTTGCAGAAGAAAAAAAATCAGATTATAAACAGTTATTTCGTGTAAATTACAGGAAGTTCAACGAGTAAAAAGCAGAGTATAACTATTTAGCTAGATCAATGAAACATTCGAAGGTTTACCTGAAGCACACTACCAGCTAAGTCATGATGGCCATTTGAGTGACCAATTGAATTTGATGGATTTGCAAAAAAATGAAAGTCAGCCTCTGCCAAACCTGAAGAATCCAAATAGTTAAAGAAACATAGCATAATCAGAACATTTTTAGAAGGGGACATGTCGGTATGGTATACCTCCGTTTTCACCTGCCATCTGATCAGCAGAAATGATCCAATTATGTCCTTCTTCATCATCTTCTAAAGAATAAAGTAAATAAGGATGGCATATCAGTATTGAAAAGTAGAGCAGCATTGGGAAGTGAAATCTGGAGTTATAAACACCCACCATCTACTGGTTCAGGATTGAGTTCAGCACATTCACAGAATAAATCAAACAGGGTATCCACTGACCAAAAAGGAAAAAGAAAAAGCAGAAGAAGAACGAATCTGGTCAATAACTACAGATACTACAGCAAAGTAAATTATGTTAAACATATTGAGAAATAATCCGTTAGGCAAATAGACTACATATATACATTGGCCAGGGTCTGATGGAACCAGTCTCATCTCCGTGATTCTTGACAAGTCTAAGACTTCACTACTCTCTGAATCCGACTCCTCTGATTCATGCCCATCATCTTCAACTTCAATCTTCAAGCAATACAAAAGTTAGTAAGAAATATACCACAAAAATTGACTGCACAAAGAAGGATAGACAGGAGCCAAGTCTTCCTATACTTGCATTCTTTGTATTTTTTTTTTACTTTTTTAAAATTGTGCATTTTTTTTCATATACATTAAGAAAAACGGATGATTTCATAATTTCAATTAATCGATCGAGAACATAGAAAATATCCAATTGCAGAAACTGCAAACCAACGTACTTGAGTGTAGATACAAGGAGACGGGTAAGCCTCAGGATCTCTAGACACTGCGTGCAACGAAAGAGACAAGAAATCCACAGCATAACCTTTTGTTCTATCCACATCACTCAGCCAAACTACTTTTCTGAAACAAAAATCCATCCTTAACATTCAGAACCTGGAAAAGCATGAACTTTCAGAGATCAAATGAAGCTACTCAAAAAGGGTATCGCGTACTTAGTGGAGATATACAGAGTTCCTGGAGTTTCCGGAGAGCGATTGCCAAGAACAATAGAGACGCTGGGTTGGACATGCATCATTTCCTCGCCGTTGTCAGCGTCGAGAACCGGTACGCCGGCACCGTCACCGGTTCTTTCAATGAATTGCCTGAGCCCTAAAACCATTTTGGCTAAACACCATTCAATTCGCTGTAATCTCTATTTGACTGAAAGCAAGTGAGTGGTGACCAGTTTCTGGTTTTGGCGGTTCTAGGGTTTTTGAGGGGTTTGTTTTCGAGTTATGATGGGCTGACCGCCACGAGCCCGGAAAGAGTTGGAAGAGAACATTGGAGATAAAATTTTCAATTATAAATTTTTTTTGTTTGATTTTTAATTTTTAGAATTAATTTACTTTAGTAAATTTTATTATTAAAAATTAATCAATTTATTTATTAATTAATCATAATTTATAAATTTACAAATTCTTACAAATTAATTAATTAATCATATTTTATAAATTAATAAATTAAAATAAATCAATTATTTTTTATTTAATAATTTTTAATTAAAATTTAAATTATTTAACAAGTAAAGAAAAATTATTTTAAATTTATTTAATCTTTAATCAATTTTATGACAGTCCAATTAAAGAATTTAAAAAACATTTATTATAAAAGACCCCATCTAAAGTAAACTAGTCAAATTTAATATATTTAATTTTTAAAATAAACTTTCATTGACATAACAATTAATTATATTTAACTTTTATTTTTATAATTTGACAATTACATACAATCTCCATTAAAATTATCTAATAGATACTTAACAGATCTTTCACAAAATTTTAATATTGTAGTATTTATAAATAATTCAAAACAATAACAATATTTTATAGAATGAAAGCTTCATCACATTATTGTAAAATGGTTAAAGACTCGAATTAAGATTGTACAAAGTCAGAGACTTGTAAATCTCTAAATATTATAAAGTATATTTCATTTAAATAAAAGTAAAGTTTGCTCATCCATTTTCCTTTCTTTCATACGTGAGAAAATTACTAAAAACTTTGGAAAAATATGTAGAATAGGCCAATAATAACACAATTTGAATTCTATACTTCAAAACAGTG
>JAOQMS010000006.1:38014475-38029058 GCA_027563885.1 Erythroxylum longipes
TCAATCAATTACAAAAATCTCTTTAAATTAATAAATATTAATTTATCGGTTAATTAATATCTCTATAAAATAATAAAGTATCATGATCCCAACAATATTAATTTATAGAGGTTTTACTGTATTTCGAAACGTTAAAATTATATTTTAATATTTTGAAAATATTTAAAACAAATCTTAAATAGATATAGAATTTAACATAATTAACTCTCTATCAAAATTAATATCACATTAATATTTACGTGATATTATTTTTTATTTTAAAAAAATAAACTCTAGCACCTTATGGTAAGTGAATAGTATAACAGTAGTGAGATTCATTTTAAAGTGGTGTCGTTTTGATTTAAATCGGACTTGAATTAAGTAACTCAAATTAATCGCGACCCACAATGCATATCCCACATTCTTATTCTGCCAATGGGCCATAATGAGTAGATGGGCCTTGCAGACATGTATTGGAGAGGAAGGCCATAAAATCTAAACCAAGTAAGCTTTGCAACCAAGACCGAGTTCCACAAATTCTGCTCACAATGACCTTACAAGCCTTGATTAGCCTGTTCATTAGGCTCCAAAATAGGCTTAGCAATGGCTGGGCCTGCAGGCAAAGCCTTGATCGAGCTTAAAGTTTGAGCTTTTTTAATTAAAAATTAAAAAGTAATGTCATTTTAATTAAAATTAAAAATTAGCATATTCAAGGAGACGTACCTTGGTGTATGTTATTTGCAGACGATATTGTCCTAGTCGATGAGACTAGGGCAGTGGTTCAGTCTAAGTTAGAATGCTGGAGAGAAGCATTAGAGTTGAAAGGTTTTAGACTGAGCAGGACTAAGATGGAGTATTTAGAATGTAATTTTTTGGGATCCCAAACGGCCCACGAAGCAGCAGTAGCTATTGGACCTACCGTCATTCCACAAACCTAGAGTTTTAAATACCTCGAGTCCATCATACAGAGTGATGGTAATATCAATGAGGATATAGCCCATCGCATCAGATCTGGGTGGGGTAAATGGCGAAGCGCCTCAGGGGTCTTATGTGATAAAAAGATCCCTTTAAAGCTTAAAGGCAAGTTTTACAAAATGGTGATTAGGCCTACCATGTTATATGGGGCAGAATGTTGGCCTGTCAAATGTTGACATACAAGACAACTGTTGGTAGCAGAGATGCGTATGCTTCGATGGATATGTGACCTTACCAGACGAGAAAAGTTACGTAATCGGGTTGTGAGAGACAGACTTCAAGTGGCCAGTATTGCCGACAAGTTGCGTGAGACCAGGCTTAGGTGGTTTGGACATGTGATCAGAAAACCCTCTGATGCTCCGGTCAGAAGATGCGAACAAATTCTCCTTAGTGGATACAGGAGGAGACGAGGCAGACCATACAAGAACTGGAAGGAAGTGGTCAAGAAAGATATGACAGAATTAGCTCTCACTACGGAAGCGGCCAGAAGTAGACAATTCTGGCGCAATAGGATAAAGGTGCAAGAAACCCTTTGAAGTTCCCCAATGAGAGTCGAGAAAGTCTATTAGGAGTTGTTACTGGTACCACTCGAACCGTGTTTCAATAGCGCAAATAGCCTTCTATATCTTGTCTAGTGGCGTGTGGTAGTCCAGTCCTTCTATCATACTTCTAGTCTTTTACACTCAAGTGTAGGGGAAGGGACTAGAACAGATGCCGGTAACCATAACTTTACCATTCTCTCAGGGATGCAACACATGTAAGTTTAGCCTAACGGGAATAAAGCAGCAGCGTGTCCATTCCTGCCTATCAAGAATTCTTGCAAAACTGGGCTACATATTAGATATATACTTCTCATTATCTTTTTATTTCCATCTTTTCTCATTATTATCTCATGTGCCGTGGGTCTACCAGAAACAGCCTCTCTACTATGTAGGAATGAGGCTGCGTACTATCAGACCTCCCCAGACCTCTCGTTATTGCGAGATTTCAAACTGGGTGATGATGATGATGATGATGATGAAGACGTTTTCTTAACACTTTTAAGTTTTGAAGTCTAAACTTGACTTAAATCTTGAACTTTTTTTTTAAAAAATTGAATAATTTTTTAATTTAAAAATATACATTTAATTGCTCAAGCCGGGCAACTTTACATGTTAACGACAAATTTTCAATCATCAGTCCTCATTCTTTCTGGATTATATCATCTGTTTCTATTATTCTATTCTTATTATATTTTATAAAAATTCATCAATTCCATAAATGAGACCCATAAAAATTAAATGATCAGGATCACTTGAAAAAAGGGGAATGGAGGAAGAGGGAACAGAGGATGTCTCTTCCACTCCTTTAGCACTCGTCTATTTTGTATTATGTATTGTATCGTATATTTTTATACTCTATATGGAGCAGCACCTGTGGCTAGCGGCCTAACATCCATCTGGAAGCTCCGTTGTCGCAAGGGATTAGTCACTGCTGTCGGCGGTGGATACCCCGAGTTCACCCAAAAATAATAGTACTAAGGTTCTGTTTAGTTGGAGGTTTTATAATAGAACGAGATAGGACATATTACACTTCTATCGTTTAGAAGGAAGTTTTATACTGAAATGAAATGAAATAGGATGGAAGCGGAGGGTTTCCTGTTACGTTCTGTTCCATTCAAAACAGTGAAAATAAGAAACCTCCAATTTGGGAGTTTAAGGATAGAACGTAAACTGATAAATATTTTTCATAATATCAATTATTTCTCTTTACCCTAATAACAGCTAACACATTTCTATATATTTGTTATCTTTTTTCGTAATACCAATTATTTCTCCTTGCCATAATACCAATTATTTCTATATTAAAAAATGTAAATAAATTATTTTTAAAGTCACAATTGTGATTTTTTAATCAGACATAATTTCTGTTTTAAAAGCATGACGTTAAATCTCCTGCAATAATTATTTTAATATAAGAGATATAATAGTCATTTATTATATAGTACATTTCATTCCATCCATTTTTCAAATAACATTTTCCTATATTATATTATAAATTATTCTATCCCTCTCAAACAACTTTTCACTATATTAAATTTTGTTCTAGTATATAAGGATATCAATAGGCTGGTCGAGAGCAGGCCGGGCCAAATCAGACCCGTCGGTATTTTTTAATTAAAAAATACAAAACGACATCCTTTTGGATAAAACGACTCGGTTTTATCGGACCGCAGGCCAACCCGTGACCCGACCCAACTCAAACAGACCATATTCAGCTCATGACCTACTTATGACCTACTAAATTCGAGCAAAAAACAGACGGATTAGAATTGCCATCCCTAACTATAAACCTGCCGTACTTATTCATTACATTCTTTCCTATTCTATTAATTAAATATTCAACCACTCAGTACCTAACTTCTAGTGGACCTCTCCTCCCGTATGTTTCAGCAAGTTTCACTAATCGTTGTTGTCGTGGTACTCCTTTGCACTCGTGTTAGAGTTTCGATCACGTAGTTCCATTTACTTTAACCAGGCACGTCGGTTTGTAGAAATCAAGAAAGATAGCTCATTGGTCTCATTTCCTGTAAATTATCCATCTTGATTTCGAATAAGATATGCTCCAAAATTTTGACTTGTTCTGCAAAGCGAATAATAAAAGAGCAGGAAGATACATCAAAAACTTACATTTCTTGTTGATCTCTGTCAACACCGTCAAAACTCCAAACCTCTGTGCGATCATCACACAAAAAGCTTGAGTCAATCCAAATGGAACAAGGCCCCGAATGCTGCTGGTGTTTGTTCTGTATGTGCATAAACCAAGCAAACATCGGAGTGGTCCAAAGCTGGGGTCGTTTCCAGAAGCTTGCAGAGCCTGGCTTTCACTGGCTTAACCCCTTTTCTGGTCAATGTCTCGCAGGCGTCCTCTCCACCAAAGTGCAATCTCTCGACGTTCGTATAGAAACCAAAACCAAGGTTGGGGTTTTTTTTTTTTTAATACGGAGTTTGGAATTTTGTTAAAAATTCGCCTGATTATGAATTTTGATTCGCCATTTGGAGTAAAGTTTTTATCTTTTTATGGAATTATGAACTGGAACTGGGGTTTCTCTACTGGGCAAATCGTGTAATTGGATCAGAGTTATTGAAAAGGTTTTGTTACGGTTTTGTTTGCGATGCAGGATAATGTTTTTGTGCAATTGCTGTGTACGATTCAGTACCGAGTAATGGTGCAAAATGCAGACGATGCGTTTTACGAATTGGCGAACCCCAAAGAGCAGATTCGGGCTTATGTGTTTGATGGTATGTTTCTGTTACTGAGCTTATACTGATTGTTCTGATGCTTTATATGCTTTTACCTTTGGATTCACGTGGATAGTTTATCTTTAAGTGGTTCGAGCTATTGTTCCGAGAATGACATTGGATGAGCTCTTTGAGCAAAAGAGTGACGTTGCGAAAGCTGTCTTGGAGGAGCTTGACAAGGTGATTATTGCATTTGGTTCCTAAAGGGATTGTATAAGTTTACTCACGCCTTAATAATGGTTCAGGTGATGGCAAATTATGGGTATAGCATAGAGAACATTCTGATGGTAGACATTATCCCTGATGATTCTGTACGCAGGGCAATGAACGAGATTAATGCAGGTAATCTCTTCAAAATAATTACCGTCATCGTTTCATTCTGTGCCATTCGGCTGATATTACAGTTCTTTGACAGAATAGAAATTGTTAGTAGTTATTGTTATTTTTATGCATGAATGTTCTCCAATGGTGGCGTTTTCCTCTAATGTCCACACTGAGTTTCCTATTTTGACAAACCTTTCTGCCTTTTGATTTTTGAGAACTTAACGATTTACAAATCACTATTGCTGTTTATCATGAAACTAAGTGTTGGTTATGTAAATGGTGCTTATGGAATCTTAGTTTTAGTAATAAGCTTCGATTTCACATGAAAATACCTAAAGTCAATTTCGTGTTGCAGCTCAACGTCTTCAGCTTGCTAGTGTATACAAAGGGGAAGCAGAGAAGGTGCTTCTAGTGAAAAAGGCAGAAGCTGATGCAGAAGCCAAGTACCTTGGTGGGCTTGGTGTGGCCAGGCAGAGGCAGGCTATCACAGATGGGCTAAGGGAGAACATTTTGAACTTCTCTCACAAGGTGGAGGGCACCTCAGCTAAGGAGGTTATGGATCTAATAATGGTCACTCAATACTTCGACACACTCAAAGATCTCGGTAACTCCTCCAATAACACAACTGTTTTCATTCCCCATGGCCCTGGTCATGTGAGGGATATAAGCGAACAGATACGCAATGGACTGATGGAGGCAAACAGTGCTCAGTTGAAAACTGACTGATTTTGTGTGTAGAACATGGGGCATTTTTGCAACAGTTAGTACACACTAGTCAAATAGGCAGGTAAACATACTTAGATAAGGTATATGACTTTGGTCTTCGCATTACCGGTAAAAATAAAGCTTATGCACTGTCTTTAAGGAAAGCTTTACGAATTATGCAATTTCTTGTTATCTTTCAACCTGTAATTCTGTGAAAACTTTTCACATTTGTTAATCGTAGCATAATATGTGTTCGATTGTTTATATTGCCTATCTCGGTCATCAGGAAGAACTGAGTTTATCTGACTAGCTGGGATGTATTGAGTTGGCTGTTGCAATTTGCATTGTAATGCCTAGTGAATCACTATGTTGCCTTTCTGATTCTGTACAATCATGGTGTCTGTAAGTAGTCCTACTTGAAGTAACGAAATTTTTCCTTATGAAGTTCAACTTAATTTCATGAATTGAATTGTCAATTATGTTAATCTCTTAAATTTCACTACAATAAGTAAATGAACTGTTAACATATATGCATAGTTGAGGACTTCTCTTTGAGCCAAAAGATTCTGTGAGGCTCAATGGCATTCTGCGAAATGAAAAATTAGCAATGAAGGAGATTAGACCTTTGTTCATCCATAAATCATTGTCATCTTTATTGTCATTTGTCAGTATCATCACCTTGATGAGAGCAAGCAGGTCCATTTTCCCTTGACTTTCAGCAACAAACTCTTGTGTTGAGGTCAATTCCAGGGGAACATCTGCGGAGTATTGTAGGTCACCTGACGATTTTTTGTATTTTTCTCCATATCGGGTGAAATTCGGATCTGTTATTTCCGTAATAACTCGTAAAATCTCACCAACGATTGCTAGATTCTCAAATAGTGTTTATAGTCTCAAGTGTGTTTAAAGCTTACAATGCTGTTAAGAGGACCACCTTCATCACTTGAAGCACCTCTTTAGACTCAGTTTTTCACATGTTAAAATGGGTATTCGGTTTCATTTAGACCGTTGATGGTGGAGAAGTGAGATTAAATTCACTTGGGTGTGTTTGATTAGAGCGTAGAGAGGGTAATGATGGGAGTAGGAGAGTCTTGAGAGACTATAATGAAGTTATGTAATTGAGTATAAACACATCATGATCATTACAGGAGATAATTGGAGATATGATGGGCCTACTAATTTTGTATTTACGAGTGATGAAGGGTACGTTTCAACTTAAAGTTAGATTATGATTGTGGGGGTTATCATGCACTAAGGATCATACATGAGTGCCTAGAGAATTGTAGAATAATTATTATAGTTATTATAATATCTCATAAATTATAATGTATTATATAATTTGTTATTAAAAATTTTAACAAAAGTATTTTATAATAATTCATTTTTAGTATTTTCCCTTTAAAAATTAACTTAGCCACGCGGGAGGGACATGGGGACGTAAAAAAAGAAAGAGAGGTTGAGATTTCTTTGCTTTTGGCATAGCGGGCCCTCGGCAGGAGGCTTACACGATGGGCTATTAGCTTAGTGGTAGAGGGTGGCCCTTATAATTACGTTGTTGTGCCTGGATTGTGAAGGCTCTCAACTACATGGATAGTTCAATGTGTTCATTAGCGCCTGATCCTAAGATGTGGATCGTCAGAGGAACATTAATATGACGTACTTCTCCTATTCGAATTAGGGTTTGAAACAAAAACTTCTTCTGAAGAGGATAGATGGAATGATCCAAGTGAGATCTAATATCTATTCAATGACTTTGATTGTCATACTAATCTCATAATGATGTACTTAAATTATCTATACATGATTAATTTCTTGATTTTTTTGATAATTTATCATTTAAAATCAAATAATATGCAATCTAAATCTCTTTTAATTATTCATTTTAAGTCACTTTTATATGCATTTTCTTGTAATATAATACATCTCACACAAGTAAATATATTATTTTTACTTTTAATTACTATTTTTAATATAAATGAAAAATACCCTCTTTAATAAATAAGAAATTTTGAATTTTAAAATTCTTGTCTTTTCAAAAAGTAAGTCAAATTTTAGATTTAAAATTTTATTTTATAATAAGTTCCACCACAATTTAAAAAGCAAAAAGTTCTACTTATTGACCATAGAAATATAATAACTCTACAAGCAAACATTTTATAGTGAAATATTATAAATATGAATATACATACAAATATACCTATCTTTATTATATTAACCATTTTAGTCTAATTTAATTTTATTTTTTCTCTAAATTAATAAATTAAGTTTGAATTAATCAAATTTTAAATTTAAGTAATACGAAACAAAGCCTCTAAGAGGTGGTCGAGTTGGTGGAGTAAAGAGTATAGGGCCAAAAGGTCTTGTGTTTGAAGCCTCCTATCTACGCTCTCTTGATTGAGCCTGTCTAATAGAGTTTGTCTAGTGCGAAATATCTAGTTGGCGTGATGTGCAGGCTATTGTGTCAATCCAAGAAAGTCTGTCATATAAGGCTTGTCTAGTACGAAATACTCAGTTAACGTAATTTGCAGGTTATTGTATCAATTCAAAAATTTACCCAATATATATTCAAAGAATAACGATTGCGAATTCTTCCACTAAAAAACAAACCCGAAACGAATAGCTTTGATTTATTGATTATAATCCGAACCAATCAGACTCGTTATTGTTTCTAACTATCTAAATGATGAGAACAAGGTGACATATACGATGAGATAAGAGATGGATACCAACAAAAACATGCAGTAACCAGGGAATTTTACAGCAGGAAGGGCCACAGACAATGAACAACGCCAATCGATATCAACATCAAATCGGATTCAAAAACAATCAAAGTCATTGTACAAGTGGAAAAAAAGGAAAAAGGAATATGATAAAAAGGAAGGTTAATCATGGAGGAGCATTGAAAGTGTGAAGATTCTGCCTGTACTAATAATTATACCTCCTTTTTTAACAAGAAAATAAGAGAGAGGTGAAGGATGAAGACATACCATACGAGTGAAAAAACAGAAAGAAGAAAAGCTTTTCTTTTTCTAGTTGGTGATTAGTCATCCAAATTCCAAGCTTTGTGTCGACAGGATCCTGTGTCTCTCCATTAATAAGCACTACAGTGGAGTTTTAATATTTGCAGGAAAAAAAAAAAGAAGAAGAAGTGAAGTTCAAATCATTCCACCTTTAGAAGACTCAAACTTTTTTTAAAAATATTATTTTAAATATATTATTGAAACACCAAACGAAGATATTTTATTAAATTTTTTTATAATATTAAGGTCAAATCTAAAATTAATAAAAAAGAAGTGAAAATCTTTATAATTTCATTGTTTTTAAAACTAGGTGGGGAGTTATAATAATACGACAAGAAGTTAAACATCGAATAAAAGTAAAGAATCTAAAATATAATCGAACAAATTGTCCTTATAAAAAAATATTGTTAAAAAAATTAATTAATTAATTTTAGTTTATAAAAATTAATTAATTTATTAAAATTAACTTATTAATTAATAAATTAATTAAATTTTAACAATAAAATAAATCAAATTAAAAAGGTGAACAACGCATAAAAAATTGGTTGATTTAAAATTTTTAAGTTTGAGCTGACTAAAGGTTCGTTTTTTAATAATTGTATAATTCTATGTAATAAATTAATAATTAATTTTATATAAGAAGTGATGTAAAATGTTCTATGAAAAGGGATGAGGGAAAAAATGTTTTATAAATAAATTACTAATTTATCTCTTAATTAATTATTTTTAAAGTTTTTAAACAAATAGAAGTACTCATACACCATTATATTCATATTTTACAGTCAAGTCACATGACACTTTTCATTAAAGTAATTTGTCAATTTTTTAAATTATTTTTTTTATAAAAACTCAGCTAGTTCAACCGAAAAAAATCATAAAATTTTCAACTTTTTAATTTAATTTTTAATTTTTCTGTTTAATTTACTTTAATAATTCTTTTTTAATTATTGGTCAATTTATTAATTAATTAGTCAATTTTTTAAATTAATAAATTCTAATAAATAAAAAATCAATCAATATTTATTTAATAATTCTTTTTCTATTAAATTGTAAAATTTTTAATAAATAAAGACAATTTTTATTATATTTTAAATTTTTTAATTTTATCTTTAAACATCTTTGGTAACGTTTTTAAGTCTCTCTATTCTCATGTGATGAAGGTGGAGGGTATAGGTCTAGCCATAAGTGAGAGAGAAAGAAAGAAAGAAAGCTCCAAAATTCAACTTGCTTTGTCAGATGAAATAATGGGATGATTTCAAAGTCTACCATGATTGTCCTCTAAATGTTTGACATAAAGAGAGACGCTACTCCAAGACCACCGCTCACCTTTTTGCTGCGATAAGAAAACGATATCCAACCAACCAACGACCCCATCAGCTGCTATTCTGGCCTCCACATTTCACTTTTCTGTGTCTTAGTTTCTTGCATTTTGTACCATCTCGGTACAGCTTCACTTTTGCCTGATTTGAAGATTTTAACCAAGCAATCAACGCACTGTAATGCAGTGTTTACACTGCTCATGCAGAAACTAAAGTACGAAACCTGCCTGTGCATGCATTGTAACACGAGTCATTAATGGCAGAAGTTATTGTTCTAGCAGGAGTAGATTGGTGAAACAGCATTAGGTGCACGAATATGTTTCAAGTGTTACTGAGTTTGTTAGGTCTGTAAACGTCACTTGAATCGAGTTTGTCACTTGTTTTTTTGCGGTTTCGGGTGAAACTGAAGTCATAAGTGCTTGCCAACATGTAGCACCTAGAGAGTCAATCAGAGCCTGTTCTGCTACAACTTCTTAGCCATTGTGTGTGATCAGCTCCTCTTGCTCAGGAGTTTTTAGCAATCATAAAAAGCTTAGTGACAATCCTGCACAACTTCAAATTTCAATCCTGATGTTGGAAGTTGAAGTTCCATCTTACCAACTCAAGGAAATCCTGCAGCCAATGGATACTTTTGATGCCTTCAACAGCTGATTTGACAAACATTGCTTGAACAGTAGATATGGAGAAAGAGGAAGATTACAAGATATTTAAAACTAAACTCCCTCACCTGGGTCAGAGATAAAGAATTCATTCATGTCAAGCAGCTAACTGGTTTACTGATACATTGTTTAATTTTCTTGAAAATACTAAAAAAGAAGAAAGTCAACAAATCTCAAGTGTTAAAACAAAACGTTACACAGGTGAGACATCTGAGAAGACCTGGTTGAGAACATCATCTTCACAGCAATTCATGCGCAAGAACTCTCCGTCCTTTTCTTCTTCATCTGAAAAATCCAGCCTTTGTTGCTTGGCATGAGCTGCAACAAACATCATCTTCTGAGCTCTTTCAAGTCCCAACCTTGAGTGTCTATTGATACAAGTCCATTTCAGCAAAGTTGAATGGCACTTAAATCCGCATGAAGTTGCATGGAGGAAGACGAGTCTCACTGCAACCTTACCTAATGTTTTGTACTCATTAAGACAAGTTTCCCAAACTAATCTGCTACCTTGTGGATTTGCAACTTTCATCTTTCCACTTGAAGGGTCTCGCTGTTTAACCTGAACAGCCTGTGCATATAAAGGATCTAGCCCATTCGATCTCCATTTCATTAGCTCCATCAAAGCAACATGAGCCTCTTCCCTTGAAACAAGCCGTTGTATGAGTTTATCGACATCCTTTTCCTGCTCTTGTGTCAAGCACTTAAACGGTGGAAGGTACTTTCCGCTAGTGTTCCTCACCAAATAAAGAGGGTCAAGTATAAACGCAGCAGACCATGCTGGGTGATAGTTCTTTCTGAATCTCTTCTCAACTATCTTCTCCACGGTTCCTTCACCAATATGGAATCGAACACACCAATCTTTCACTTTTGCTTTCAACTCCTCCCACAGGGGCAGGCATTGTCCTATCAATGGTCTCTCAGCTTCAATCTCTCCAGCCATATCTTTTATGAGTTTTACTAATGTGTAAACCGCCTCCAACTCATTCCAGAATTCATCATTTTGAATCAGCCCAGCAACTTCCTTGGCAACAGAATCTTCTGAACTTATCAGCTTATATGATTCTTCTAAAGCAACCGTCTGGAGCACGCATGCACAGCTCAATATATCTTCTAACATAAGATAAACTGGCAGAAAATCCTTTCTGCAATCACATTTTCTTAAAGGAACTCGAAGCAAACCAGAACACTCAAGCTCCTGCATCCTTATCTTTTGGAAGCTACTGCTGATTTGAGACTTGTTATTTACGAAATTGGCAACTTTGAAGCAATTCTCAGTAACAGTCTTGAAGAGAGGAAGCTCCTTGCTAAAATCATTGATCAAACTGATAAATCCCTGAACCTGACAAGAGAGATTCACCATCCACTGATATTGATTCTCCAAATTTCTGAGCGCTTTGGCCTTATACTTATCAGCAATAACCCCTACGCATCTCTGAATGTTATTCCCACAAGCTCCAGTCACTGCCTCCCACATAATCTCCTCTGCATGTTTTGATGATAATGATCCCCCAACCAATACTGCCTTCTGGTACACAGCAGTCCCATTTGGTAGATTAATACTAAACTTAACCAATTTCTCTTCTCCACCACAACAGTTCTTTGACTTCCAACCATTACAGGCGATTTGGAGAAATGGAGCGTCTCTAATTCTAGCTTCTGCATCCATCTTTGCTTCATGGAACCTGTTATCGAGCCTAGCACCACACAGGTCCCTCCTTGAAAGAGTAGGCAAGCCTACTTGATTAAGGAAAGCTCGAAATTTTGGATGCTTGAGACTTGAAAAGGAAACAGACCCAAAAACCTCATAGTACCAATCAGTCAATAGCTCAAGTGCAGAATCAATTTGGTTCTTGCTCAGTGAAGGCCCAGGTGAAGCTTTTGGACTCTTAAGCTTCTTAACGCTATCTTCCAACATGGCTAATGCACCCAAATCCTCTTTACCACCAGATAACACCAAATGATGCTGTTGTGTTGACACGGCATTAGAGTAACCGAGTTCATTACACACCCGAGATGGCTCAACTAAAGCAACTGAATTTAAAGGAGTTGCCATATGACCATGAGAGCTTCGCTTCCGATGATTAAGTGAACCAGGAGACGGTAAAGATGATATGGGCAAAGGAGAAAATGTTGAATTAAGCTTCCCAAGAGAGACGAAATTTGAACAGGTCCCTCGTTTGAGATGCTCGGAGGCTGTTCTTGACGGGTTTGAAGCAGAAAACACGGCGTCGCACAGTAGACACTTGAGCTTAACAGCTTTTGGAAGGTCTGTGTCTGGATGCTTTATTAGAACTGGCTCCAAATGAGCCCAGTACCATGCTCCTTTCCCTTTGATCGCCTTTGTTCTAATGGTCATCAACCCTTCATATCGTCTGTTCACGGCCTTGATCGCATGGTCCTCCGGCACGGAAGATGAAGGATCAGTCGGCGTCGAACTTGTAGATGCCATTTACCCAAACTATACAAGTAAACTGACCTGTTTTTCACATCTATTTTAACCGAAGTAAGCTCCTTTCGGTGACAAGTGATCCGCTAAAATGGTATCGGGTTCTTAATTATGGTGGTAGCCGGATGGGGAAGGCGGGTTTGTTGCCGGAATATCATGCCGGAAACATGGCCGGAGAGAAGAGTTGAACGGAGAAACTGAACGTAAGAACAGTACGTAGAGTAGAGGATCTTGTAGCAGAGGTCTATGAAGAGATTATATGCATGATATTACGGAGAGACAAGAGCGGGCCCTACCCAATACTTTTCTAAATAATGATAATAATAATTATTAATAAAATAATAATAATAAATTCAGTCTTTGTTTATTATTTTACTATTTACTAAAAAAATAAGAATTGGGTTTGAGTTTGGATTTTGAAATTAAAATCAAAATTTTTATATTTTTATTTAGAAAACAATAATATAATTTTAGTAATAAAGTAAAAAATCAATTTTGTACACCAAACAAATTAATAATTTAATATCTCAATTAAATAAGAAATTTAAATTATTTTATACTTTTATAATAAACATAGTTTGCGAGTTCCTCTGTTCTATAACTATTGCGTCAATCTGCAGATTCTTTTGTTCCAAAAAAAAAATACAATATTTATTTTAATATTAAACTTCAATTTAAGGGGAAATATAGCCTAGATGAAATTTAATTTTAGTTAGACTTTCAAGAATTTTAATTAAAAATAAAACTTTATTATTTTTCTAGTGTATTATAATTAATACTCATATTAACTCAGTAATTAGCCTATGAAATTAGTTGAGTTGAGTAATTAGTACTCACAATCTCAAATGATGATGGCTAATTTATACTTTAAATGTGTTTGGTAAAGTGGTTGCCAATTTTACTTGTGACAATGATGCATTTACTAGGAGAGGTTAACTAAGTCAACCAAGGATTAAGGAAAAGGTTTAAGTTACCAAAGGCAAAATGTTCAAGTCAAATTTGTAATAACTTGTGACATTTGTAATCATCAACTGAATTAATTAATTTTATTAATTCTAATAAACATTTAATTTTTTATTTGTATAATACTTGAAAGGTTAAATACATTAAGATTAAATTTAACTTTTTTAGAGCTATAAGTTATATAACAACAACAATTCAGTAAAATTTTTACTAATATGTGGGGTATAGAAAAAATTCAGTAGTACACAGTCTTACTCCTAACTGATAGAGAGGTTGTTTCTGGTAGACCCATATAAAATATATATGCATATACGTATTAAATAATAATATGCATAAACAAGAGATAAGAATAAAAATAAATATGTATAAATAAAAATATAAAATAGTACTGTTATATAATAGATAGATAATATCAATTTTAAAATATAATGATTGAAATAATAAAATTATTAATATAATTAATCTGAATTAAAATTTGTAAAGATAGATAATAAATATTTAACATGATCGTCAAAATTTTAATTTAGTTAACATATTTTTTCACTAAAATCCCTTTAATTTTACACCTACAAACAAGCACTTTCTCATAATATAACTAACATTGACATGTGTTTCTAATATTTATAAGAATGGCAATGGGTCGGACCCGACAGTGGGCTGACCGATCCATGACCTGGCTCTCCTGACAATTGTTTTTTTAAGCAAAAAAATATCAAAATGACATCGTTTTGTATAAAATAATGTCGTTTTGAAAAAAAAAAGGGGGCCACGAGTCAGGTTAGGCTGTATTTACCATCCCTAAATATTTGAAACATAATACTCTTAGTTAAAGTGTAATTCACTTATTTACTATACTAATGTAATATTCAATAGGTTATAATAACGGAAATTATTATTTTTATGACTTTTTTT
>JAOQMS010000006.1:38029158-38056176 GCA_027563885.1 Erythroxylum longipes
AATTCACTTATTTACTATACTAATGTAATATTCAATAGGTTATAATAACGGAAATTATTATTTTTATGACTTTTTTTTAACGAAAAAATTGTTAATTATAGTTAAATATTTTATTCAATGTGATTTTTTTTCTTTCCTTCCACATATTAACTTGGTAAGTATTGTGCCTTAGATCCCATTATGCATCATATGTGATTATTTGTAGGAATGCCAATGGGGCGGCTTATGTGATCACGTAATAGCTCCATACTTTTTTCGATATCTAGAAAACTAGAGCAAGATAGAGCTTAGTACTTGGAACAATAGGGTACGAAGAGTGGAACCGGCCAAGCGGCACGAAAGATATAAGACTAAGCAAGTCAATATCTCGACTCTCTTAGCAAGTAATCTTTTTATTCTTAGCTACAAAATTCAAGTGCTTTCAATAAACCGATTCATGGCTCAAACCTAAGCTGATTTAACGTCTAACTATTATAAGTAAAGAATCAAGCTTCGGGTAGGCCTAACCTTAGGTAATTCAAGCCCAAATATAATTAAAAAAGATATTATTTTAAACTTTTAATTAAAAAAATTATTTTAAAAAATTGACCTAATTATTTGATTAATTGATTATCCCATCATAATCAAGATCTGGGCCTTAATTCATTATCCTAATTAGCACATCTAAACTTGTCTAGACAGGCCCATTGGGCCCAAAGAAGCTTTCTTACTGCCACGTGTCAATCGGTAGCATGTGCTCTCTGTTCCTCAGTTGACAGTGTCCCAAAAGTGACGAGAATTAGGGTTTTGGAGGGACGGAGAAAGACCGAGTTAGGGTTTTAGGAACAAAAAGCCAATCTTTTTCCAAGTTCTAACACGAGAACGAAAATGGGGTTTTGGGGTAAGTGCTGTGACCAATGCCCTTTCATTTTTTGTGGATTTGCATTGGACTGTTTAGAAATTTATAATTTGATTTGAGTGCGAAATGTTGCTTCCTGCTATTAGGAATGGAGGTTAAACCGGGCAAGCCGCACCCTTTTCATTCCGACAATGTACAGGGAAGGCTTTACGTTACTCAAGTACGTCTTTTCAATTGCTCTAGTTCATAGTTATTGCGGTTGAATAGTTGGGCAATTTCTACGTTTGCTATTTGAGCTTCTGAATGTTTACTTGTAATAATTCAGGCGACTTTAGGTCTTGGTTCCTCAAAAGATAGGACCATACTCCAGTGTTCTGTCGGCCATAAGACTCCGATTTTCCTATGCTCATTGTTACCTGATAGACTTGAGTCTTGCTCTTTGAATCTTGAATTTGAGGATGAGCTAGTAGCTTTTTCTGTGATCGGTCCACGGAGCATTCATCTCTCTGGTTATTTTGTGTCTGATGAAGGAGATCATCTTCCAAATGAATATGATTCGTATCTTTACTATTATAATTTTATTTCGTTTGTCATACCTTTTCGCTCCCTTAGAATTAAATGCGTGTAGTTCTTGATGATATTATGTAACTATTTACTTGATTTTCTATAAAAATTGCTTCTTACTACGACAATTAAGTGAGTCTGGAGAGGATATTGCTGAGACAGACTCGGAAACAGATGAATCCAGTGAATATGACTATGGTGATGACTATGATGGTGATGAGTTCATTCTTCATGACGATGACAACGAAGACGACGATCTTGAAATATTTCAATGCTCGCCTGTTCCAAATAGTAGAGGTATTCCTAAATTTGTTTGTCATGTTCTTATAAAAGAAGTTGGTAACTTTGGTCTCCTATCTCCTATCTTTTTTTAACCATATAGAAATTGGAGAAAGATGAATATTTCATTACATTGCAGAAAGTCTGGAAACTCTCTCTCTCTTGAACGCTTGGAAACTGAGGATAAAGGATCATGCACATTCTACTAGAATTGTTTAAGATTTTATACCCACATTTTTGATATCTATTTTCACCAAAATCACATGATGCGACATATACTTATTAATTCATACCGAAAGGAGATGTTGATTTTATATTCATGATGCTATTGACTAAAAGCATTTTTTCACATTAACAATTTCTCATAATTCAGTTGTGATTGAGGAGATAACGGATGATGATAAACTTGCAAATGCAAATGGTCCATCTAAATTTTCCAAGCAAAAAAATTCAAGTGTCCTGGAGAACCAGGATAACTCCCAGAGGCAAATTGTTGTCAAGAGGCCCAATGATACATCTGTTTTGGAAAGCGAAGATGAGTATGGATTTCCAATTTCTATGTCTCAAAAGAGTGAAACTATGATTCAGGAGTCCCTAGCAGAACAAGGTGAACAGAGAGGTACCAAACAAGCCAAGGAATCCAAGAAAAAGGTGAGCAACGATATCGAAGATGCTACAGCCAGAAAAAGAAAGGTTGAAAATGCTGACCAAGATGTTGAAACAGAAAGGTAAGATAGTAAATTCCTGTGAGACTTAACTTATTTATTTTTATTTCTGTTTGGTGATAGGGAAGCTAGTTTAGGGGGGCATTTTGGTGGTGCCCAATGGTTGACACTAATTGCAATTTAGGAAGCCAGCCTAACTTTTCTCTTTGTTGTACAAATTTGCTTCTTTGGTTTGTGAATCTGATCTTAGGAAGAAAAAGAATAAGAAGAAGAAACAAAAAGAGAAGGCCAAAGAAGCAAATGGTTATGAAATGGATGATAATGACAAAATTAACAAGCTTCCAAATAGTGAAACCCAGCCTGGGGAGCTGAATAAGCAAGATGCTCTAGATGGAAATGAAAATGGTCAGAGGTGAGCTAAGCTGTGTTCAATTTTGTGCATATGCATTTATGCACCCAACAAACTCACATGTTGATCCATTTTTTAATAAGGATCACAATGATTCCTCTGTTTGAGTGCATGCATAGGCTTACATACCTTATTACTAAATCTATGTGCAGTGCCCTTGATGTTGATGAAGATGAAAAATCTTCTGATAAGAAAAAGAAGAAGAAAAACAAGAAGAAGAAGGCCCAGGATGAAGAGAGGGCAAGCAAGGTTCAAACTGCAACAGCTATTGGAGGTAAGGCAAATTCTTCTTTAGAATCTGAAGATCAAAAGGTTTCAGCCAAGTCCTCCAAAGTTAGATCTTTTGCAAATGGACTGATTATTGAGGAGTTGGCAATGGGCAAGCCAAATGGAAAGAGAGCTTCCCCAGGAAGTCAGGTAACTTGCTTTCCACTAAATCTGCAATCTTTTAGACTATGGTTTCATTATCACATATGGATTTCTCTGAAATTTTTACATAGTACAGCATATAGCAATTGAATCAGCATTTGATATACACCTCGATCCAGTCTGCATTCATTTGGATTTTCTGTGTCAGTAATTTGTTAAATGTATATAGACCAACATTTGAAATAAAAGAACTATGTTTGTTTTTCAGGTCAGTGTGCGGTATATTGGCAAACTAAAGAAGAATGGCCAAATATTTGACTCGAATGTGGGAAGAGCACCTTTTAAGTTCCGTCTAGGTACAGAGTGAATCCTTCATCCCATGGTTCAGATGAATAGAAAATCTGATTCTAACTGCAGTAACTCTTTTTCTTTTGGATTGCAGGTGTAGGACAAGTTATAAAGGGATGGGATGTTGGAGTTACTGGTAATTAATCGTACCAACTGGAATCTCTTTTCAATTGCATTGAGCTTTTTCTGAATCTAATTCCTTTTGGTTCTCGTTTCATTCGTAGGCATGCAAGTTGGGGGCAAAAGAAGGTTCACAATACCACCATCAATGGGGTAAGCAATTGCTGTTGTTTCTTGCTCACATCTTCCATAAAATCGTTTGTGATACTTTTTATCACCTCCTTATTTCAATATCTCTAGTACAAGTTGGAATTACCTGTTGTAATTCCCCTCCTTCCATCATAACTTGTGCAGCTATGGATCTGAAGGGGCTGGTAAGAAGATACCGCCAAATTCGTGGCTCGTGTTTGATGTTGAGTTGGTGAATGTGCGCTGATCCTGGTAAGAAGATACCGCCAAATTCGTGGCTCGTGTTTGATGTTGAGTTGGTGAGTGTACGCTGATCACCAGGTTGGTGCTGGAAAACCTTGTTATGGCTCAGGAGACTTGAATCTTGCAAGCCACCCTTGTTTGTCGATTAACTACTAAAAGTTCATCATTTCCATCTCATTTCTGCTCAAGACGTTTGAGATGGATATTGAATGAACGGAAGTTTTGGTAGAAAGCTCGAGTCTTTATAATCAATGTATGAACAATCCATGTATTGGAAGTTTCTTTGATTTTTTTAAAAATTTCTCATATGTTTTAAACTATTGCTTATAATTATATATTATTTTGTTATCACACAACTTTAATTGTCTAGGGTTAACAAAATAAATCTGCATTAGTCATATTTAAAATCAACAATTAAGTCCGAATTTAGTTGAATTATCTCGAATTGATTTAATAAAATAATGTCGTTTTAGTATAATCAACTAAAATTTTAAATTTTAATAAGATGTTATTTTGAAAATATAAATGAATAGAGAATAAATTATATAATATCTAAATAAAATTATAAAAATAATGATATGGCAAATTTCAATGTACGAGGCTCCCTATTTTGTAAGCTTATGTTTGGTTGGACGTAAACTTTGAATGGAATGGAATGATTCATAATGGAATAAAATGTAAATTAATGTAATATTAGAAATTTGTTATTTGAGAGGGATGAAATGATTTATAATGTAATATAGTGAAATGTTGTTTGGATGAAGGATTTATAATGTAATATAGTGTAAAGTTGTTTATTATTTTACATTCCATTCTGAACCTCCTAAATAGGAAATTTTTCATTTTCACAGTTTATGATGCAATGAGATGTAATATGAAACCCTTCTATTCCATCTCATTCTATTATAAACTCTCGTCCCAAATAATAGAATAATATTACATTCTATTAATAAACTCTCAATCAAATATATCCTCAGAGTAGGAGAGTAATCAATATACACATTCTTCCTTTTATGTTTTACAATGAGATTATTTTTGATTTTCTAATTTTAAAAATAAGAATTAAAATAAAAAAAAGAGCCAACTCTCTCATTTAAGTGCCTTATTTATTTTTTAGCTATTATTATATTTCTATTTTTTTGATAAAATCAGTTATTTGACTAGTTGGGCTTATATAGGCCCAAAGTCCACTAAGAACCGTTAGGCCCATTTGATACTCTTCCGACCTAGTAGACTAGAAGTTTTGACTTTTGACCTTTTTCTCCTCCCCTTTTCACCAAATAGTAATCTAAAACCCTGAACTCGATTTACGTAAGCCATAAACCCTAAACACATCGTAACCTTATTACCTTCCTTTCCACTCGACATATCTCTGGTATGCTTGTATCGTTGCTTTATGTGTTTCGCAATTTGAAGCTTATGTATTCTTTCTTATTGTTCTTTGCTAGTCTGCTATATTTGGTCACCCAGCAGAGATGTTGCTTGTAGGATTTATTTGATCAATCATACGTTTCAATTTGGTTTATTTTGTGGAATCAACATTCCGGAAAACACGAACATACAACAACCTAAGCTTTACTTCTGCAATTTTTCCAATCATTTCAAATCCTGCGGCTAGGTGCTGGCAATTTTTTTTCCTTCTTTTTTGTTTGTTTCTCAGTTGGGGTGGATTTTTGTTAGGAGCATGTAGCCAAGTGATAACATCTAAAGCAAACGAATTTGGTTTAATAGGGAGTTGGGTTGTATAAATTTCGACGCAATTTGTTCTCTTTCTTGTACATTGCTGGTGTAATTATTGATTTTACTTATGACGGAGTTAGCATTTTGTTGTAGTTATGGTGGGGTTTACCTACTCGTTATTTCATGCAACTTTTGTAGGTTTATTTGAGTGGCATGGCTAGTAATGATTTAACCATGGATGATGAGCAAATGAAGAATAATGGGGTCAATGATCTCAGAGAAGAGGAATATGAATCTGAGTCAGAATCAGAGGAAGAAGATTTGAAGTTGGCTGCACCCTACGCCAATGCTGTATACAATAGGGATGCTTTTAATGACAAGCTTCAGGACATTAGTTGGCTGGAAAATGTGGGTTGGATCCACAAGCTTTCCATTGATATTGATCAAGAGCAAGAAGTGGATGTGAATGATGATCTGGTCAGAGAGCTTGCGTTCTATACACAGGCATTGGAAGGAACAAGGGAGGCGTTTGAGCAGCTTGAATCAATGGGGCTTCCTTTCCTCAGGCCTGCTGATTATTATGCGGAGATGGTGAAATCAGACGTGCATATGGAGAAAGTTAAGAGTCGGCTTTTGGCTGAGAAGAGAAACATTGAGGAGGCTGAGGAGAGGAAGAAGGCTAGAGAAGCCAAAAGAATAGCTAAGGAGGTTCAGGCCCAGAAGCTGAAAGAGAGGGCTATTCAGAAAAAGATGGAGATTGAATCTGTTAAGAAGTGGAGGAAAACTAGACAACAAACTGGGTTTGCTGGGAATGAAAAAGATGGTGAGATAGATTTTGCTTTTGAAGATGGGAAAGTATTTGAAAGGTCTGGCAAGAAGAGGCCAGGAGTGGCTCCAGGAGATCGGTCTGGGGGAAAAACAGGACAGTTTAGGAAGAAACAAATGGAAAAGAAACAGATGAAAAGAGATAAAAGGAACTCAAAGTTTGGATTCGGCGGAAGAAAAGGTTTGAAGAAACAGAACGCTGTAGAGACTACTAATGAAATTAGAGGCTTCAACAAAAGTGTTACTGCAGGAAATAACAAAAGGAAGAGGTGATTCACTGGCATCCTAACCTCTTTTTTCGAAGAGTCAATGTATGGTAACCTGTTTTGGGAAGCACTGTCCTTATCCCTAAGTGTTGTGATCAAGCTGGTGAAGTCATAACCTTTTCTTATCAAATTACACATTTCTAACAACGGAGTGAGTTGGCGAGTAGAGAATCTAATACTGATCAATGAATGTTCCTCTAAATAATCGAAAACAGGGGTCAATTTTTTGAGGTCACCAAAATCAATGCAAGGGAATGTACAATTCTAGACATTTGTCATCATTATGCCTGAATTCGGTCTGAAGTTAGTTCTCGCCTTGGAAAAAAGGACTCAAAGCCTAATTGAATCTTGGATAAAAAGTCAGATTTGATTTAGACTAAATCAGATTCTGACCCGAACCGGATACGTTGATCGTTACTATCTTTAATATGATATGATGTCAATATGATGACATGTAAAGGATGTACAAGTGAGATGGTTCCATGTGAGGTTCTTGTATGGTATGAGGAGCCCTTTACTAGTTTATTCATTCGGGAGAAGACCCACATCTATAATTGTGCAAGAAGCTTCCCATTTCCCATGGATGTGGTTGGTCAATCATTAAACAATAACATAAACTAACCTTAGTTCTCCATAGCTTTCGTCAGACACCTCACCTTGTATTCTATGGCTTCTCCTGCAAAAAGCGTCCCTTCCACACTTGTTCCCTCATAGAACATGCTTTAAAAAGGCTCAAAAACGTACAATCCTGTCAATTCAGCATCATCTGGCATCACCTTTTTCTCTATTGATTCTCAGAGCCCTCACAGCCATGTTGGATTCTACTCTGGAATTGATCACCCAGGCTGTTTCCAACTCCCTGTTCATCTTCTGCTGTTGTAATTTGATTATACTCGTGATCTTCATTGGCTCAAAATCTGGCTCTGACTTGGATCAAGACAGTGAGATTCCTGTTTCAGTGCCAATGGTCACCTACACATGCACGAACGTGAACGAAGTGTCGAGCAAGGCTGCTATATTATCCAAAGCCCTGGAGACTCGGACTACCAGCAACGGGGAAGATGACAATGGAGATGCACATGATGAATTAAGGAGAAGGGTTGAAGAGTTCATCGAGAAAGTTAATAGAGGTTGGAGAGCAGAACTAGTTGAGGACTTCAGGTTGAGTGTGGAAGTGATCCCAGATAAGAGATGGGAAGTTTCCTAATGCTCCAGAAAAAATAAACTTTACAGCATCGTCTGAATACATTTGCTATGCCGAGTTCCAAATGCTTTTGGAGAGTTTGTTATAACATGTTAGAACAGAACAGTGTTTTGCATTAAACACAAACGAGACAGTACATGGTATTAAGGGTGTACTTTTCTGTAGAACAGAGCACTGTTTTGTATTAAACACAAATGAGACAGTTCCTGGCATCAAGAGTGTACTTTTCTGTTCTGTAATGTGAGCCTGTGCACATTCTTTTGTATCTGCCGCCGTCAGGGGCATACGAAAATTAACAGTAGAGATGTTCACCGAATTGGAAAGTCTACCGGAAAGTTAGAATAGCTGTATGCGAACCCCTGACATGGGTCAAGGACATACAAATTGATGCTGAAGGTTGCAGATTATGATTAAAATGAAGAATGCAATGCCTGCAATTCTGAATTCTATGAAATCTGCAATCCATGTAATTCGGAAACACAATATCCTCAACTCAAGTTCGTTCATTTATGAAAGTACTCAATCAGAAGAGGGACACACCAGGATCAGTACACCTAAAATGCTAATACAATAACCCTTGACACTACAAAAATTACATCATAACACGGCCACAGACTGATCTAACAACAGAAGGTCCTACCTAAACCTAAGGAAGAAGAGTACAATTGTCAGTTAAAATCCATTCGGTTTTTAAACCTAATTCTTTGATTGAAAGCTAGTAAGTTCAAGCCTGGTATCGTTTCAGCAGCATGACATTGATAAACCGGCATGTATGTGTTCTGTCAGCTAGATGTGTCACAGTTTGACTTCCCATCTTCAGGTGAAGAAGATGTACTGTCAGTAGCAGGGCCCCTAAAGGCCTGAAAGGGGTTAACAGGACCCGAATTGTCTCCATGGACAGATGCATCAGGTACAGGAATCGGCTTTACTCCAGCATAGCTAGCCTTCAATTCTTCAGCAGTGATAACAGTGACAGAAGGAACAACTGGTCCAGGCCCAATTCTTTGTTTCTTGTGCTTATGCTCCTGTCGGTGACCTGGGAGAAAACTACCCACTACAACCTGGTGCAAGCGAAGAAGTTGAGAAGATGAACATTAAAACAGTGAAATCTAACAATAGTTCAAGTGATCCAGCAGAATGACTGCATAATCACATAAAAGCAGTGTCTTTTCTTGAAAGATGATCATTATATCATCTTCTCAGATTTTCATTCTAAGCTTAGTGAAGCACGAAGTGTTCAATTTTTCAATTCAAAAATCAAGAAAAGAAGGGAAGCATACAGTTGTAATTTATTAGAATTAAATAATATCAAATCACTTTATAACATAAGTGGAAACCTGAACTGGGCCAGCAGCTACTAGCAAACCAGCTAATCCTCCCCCAACAACACGTCCATCTGGACCTGCCAAAGAGACACTCATTCCACCAGATTTGCTCTTTGTTCCTTCATTCTCAGTAGGCATAAATGATCCAGATAAGGAAAGTATCTCAAAACAGCCCTGAAAAAGATCGGTTGATAGTGTCTTAATACTTAAATCTCTTGAAACTGCTAATTGTCTAAAACTTTAAAGTGGTGGCTTAGTAATTGGCATGCCAAATAAATTCTAGATGCCTTTTTAAGTCCAACATGCAACAACTATCGGGGACATCAAAGGCTAGATAACAGACAACAATACCTAGAACTACATGCTCTGGAATCCAAACAATGATTTGAGTTCATTGATCTGTTTGAGTTAGAACAATAATTCCCAATTCCCAAATAACAGCTTAAACTACATTAAATATAACCAATTCAAAGAATAGAACCTTATGACCGCTGGGCATAGCAGCAGAAGACTACCAATCCCCATTCAAGGATGTTGCAAATTGAAAAAGAATCTATTTTCACTTGTCTGACAATTGCCACAGATGCTTCTTATGTAAGTATACAGGTTGTTATGCTAGTAAGAGAGGCTGTTATACAGATTGTTATGCATCCCATATTCTTAACTAACTTTGTTCGGAGAACTTACAACTTACAATTGTTGAAACTACAATTGTACGGTTCAAGTAAAATTGGTTTATTCTTCTTGTACAAATGATAAGTGTAAGCGCTACTCCAGGTATATACACCAGTCAGTGAGTTCTAAAATCGTTGGTCATCAAAGTGCTGAAATCCAATCAAGTTGCATATACATTAAATGAAGACAAAATGTATACCTCATATGTTAGGGTACCACCAGAAGAAGTAGGTTGACGAAGTGTAACATTTGAGATTGTCCCATTTGCAGAAAGGATGCAGATGGCACGAGCACCTTGTTGAGAGAAAGACATAACTTTCATAGAAACATCCTATATCAACAACAAGGAAAGTGATTCAATATCCTTCCAAAATAAAATGACCACCAATTGCAGAAGTCGCCAAATAATCTTTCTCTAATGACCAGTATCTGGTGAGATAATGATCCATTACGATAAAAAATAGAGACTTTGCATAGATAGGAAACTTGAACCATGTTCAATTATCACAAGATAAAAGGAAGGAATTAGTTTTTTTTGAGTCCATATAGATTTAAAATATGATGAGAAAAAGGGTTTACTGTTGGCATGTCTAATTCATGTTTTCAACTTTTCTTGACCGCATATGAAGGGAACCAAGCTGATGCATAATGTGTTATCATACATTACCAAGATTAACTTGGGAAAATCTCAAGACATACCTCACCAGCATTAACAGTGAGCAGATGGGGGGTGAAATTTGCTCCTACTAAGTATGCAACACTTTTACCTGAAATAAGAGATTCCAGAAAATCAGAACAAGCTTGCAGTTTTGGAGTTTAACTAATCATAACCAAGAGGTGTGTATATAACAGCGAAGAATAGTTGTTCTGTTATAGGAAAAAAAATGAAGTCATAATATTTAACAGGAAAGCTTGCTAGTCAATCAAATTGAAGACATGCTAATTGTAATTGATCAATTAGTCGTTGACCCGACCAAAAATGAAGAATAATGAATGAAAACTTTGTGTAACATGGTTTACAAAGAATCTACTACGTGATAATGCAGCCTTTTGGTGTGAAGTTGATGGTTCGCTCTCACGTTATTCTTCGAAAATTCATTAAGAAATTTGTCTATCTGCATAATTTTAGCTCTATTTATCAAATCCTTCTTTGAAAATCTATTTAGCAACCAAAGTTATCACACTTTAAAAACTTCAGAACCACACAGTAAGCAGGATATTAAAAATATTACTAGCTTAAGACAGATCTGGATCCAACCATACAGTCCAAGTTGTTCTTTGCCCATCCAACAAAGTGTCAAATTAGATAACAAAAACATCCTCTGCTTTCTTTCAGAAACTCTACTTTTGTTTCCTTCACCGCAAGGACAACATTCTCCTATCTGTAAGAAAGAAAAAGAAGATTCCTTCCTATTACGTTATCCTCACCAACATATTCTCTCCCATTAATTCCAGAATGGGACACAAAAGAAGAAGAGTCAGGCGAAAATGGTCCCACATCAAACTCCTACCTGAACTCCAAATCCAATACAAAACAAAAAGATCACGTCTTTGATTGACCCACCTAAGACTTTGTATCATCAGAGTCTTATAAACACCCATCAACAGGTAATGGGGTAACAGTGTTACAACAGTGAAAGCGTATAAATTCAACAGTTGGGTTAAATTTCCAAGAACATAAAAAAGAGAGAGACAATATGATCTCTACTATACCTGGGCTTTCGTAGTCAAAACTACGCTGCTTCTTCACTAAGTCTACAGGCCGCCCTCTACCACGTTTCCAAGCTGAAAACTCTCCGCTGAGTGGAATCGATGACGATATCGGCATCGGTGACAATGCCGTCGCTAGTGACCCGTCAGGTCCGTATTTTCTGGGTCTCCCTCTTTTCTTCTTCACCACCGCGACTTCCGTCGCCGGCGATTGACCAACCCTTGACCCACCAAAATGGATAGGCTTTTGATCTGGGTCCGGGTTAGCTGGCGGAATCGGGTTTGGGGTTGAATTTTCGGCTCTAGGGGCCATTATATAGCTCTCCGGAGCTTCATCACCTTTCACCGTTACTCCTGTAGTCATTCCCTCTGTTGTCTCCATTTACTCATAGATCACTCAAAAATCCTAAGACCCCAAAAACCAAACAAACCTGAAAAATCAAAACTTTGAGCCCCACGTGGTTAAATTCTACTAAAGATCAAAACTTTGAACTCAAATAACCTTCTAAGCTTCATAATGTGAAAAAAAAAAAGATAAAGATACAATGGCTTGGATTGAATCTTCAAAGATCAAGAAGAGAAATAATATAAAAAACAATAGAAGGGATTCTTCTGGGTTTCAGAAGTCCGCCATTGCAGAGCATGCACAGAGCTTCAATGGCGACGGATGAATTTCCCAAAAAAATCATGAAAATTGGAAAATTTTTAAAGTTGAAAAATTGCAAAAACAATTTTTGAGTGAGGAGAATTTCTTACAAGCGGAACGAATTTAGGGTTTTGGTAAGAAAAAGGAGGAGAAATTAAAATAAAGTAGGAAAATAGGCAATTTTAAAAGTAAAATAATCAATATTTTAATTGCAATATTCAAAGTATTAATTTTGCTTAAGAAAATGGTTCACGTCCGTCTTAAAAATTTAATAAGGGTGATTTAACAACAAAATGGCAGATCTGGTAAATTTAAATTATTTATAAAGGTCATTGAAATTGAGAAAAAGAAATTCTCTTTTTATTATTAGTTTCCTCTTTAATTATTTAAACCCATAAAAAATAGTTTTAAAGCTGTAAAGCTAACATTTGGAATCATACCAATTTTCAACAACTAACTTCTTTATCTTTTTGAATAAATTAAAGTTGATTATAAAAAATTCTGAATCAATTGCCCTCTCATTTAAAGAAATTTACTTCTTGCTGCCAACCAGAATCTAGGTAAGCTTCAAGTTTGAAGCTTTTTATACAACCAAATTATACATACTTATAGTTTATCAATGTAAACTTAAAAGAAGAATAAGAAGAAACTCACTTTGTTAGGTATCTCCAATTTTCGTAAATTTGTTGGCAAAGTTCATTCCTTTTCCTTCAAAAGTTAATATGTTGTCAGGAAACAGAACCGATTTGAGGTTGAAGATGAAGGAAAAAGAAAAACTTCAAAAGCAGAAGAAATGCTAGCTGTGTTGTGTCTGAATCCAATTTCAGGTCAAAATGAACAACTAGTATGTGGGAATTGCAGTGAGTATAAGAAAAATTCTGAGCCAAACAACAGTCTTTGTCCTTTCTCTTCTTCTGATACATCTATCTCAACATACAAGTTGGTGGCATTCAAGAAATAGCAAGTGTGGGATTTGAATAAGTGGAGCTGACATTGATCAAGAAAACAACTTTTAACAGTTTAGTATATACACTGCAAGAAAAAGCCAATTATAATTGACTTGTAACCTGGAAAACGAAATCCTCAGATTAAAAAATGGCAAAAGATGATGAGAGATTCAAACATATGTGATTCAGTGACAGGATTTTTTATTCAAGTTAATGTTAAGAATGTTGAACTTGTATCAATGACTTTATATGTGCTCTGGGAACAACAAATCCGGCTCTTCTTTCCTCGAACGAATATTCAATCTCTTCGGGAAGTTCATCAACTGGATAAGCACCACAAACCAATTGGCAGGCTGGAGTTATAGCAGTCTGCATTGGAATTGAAACTGTTGAAGGTGTTGTGGGCACAGGAATTGGCATGGCCTTGGGAGTCCTATTCTCTGCAGAAGTTGTCTTCAAAGGAGTTGTAAAGGAGAGTGTCTTCTTTGAGTCAGCTTGCGTTGTGGCCACTTCTTCCAACATATTTGCTTTTGATGATACTGTAGATGATATTGGTGAGAATGGTTTCCGAATCATTGCTGAATCTGGGTCACGAGTATTCACAGCACCAAAAGAATGGTTTTGAACAGGAAGATTTGCAACTTCTGACCCTCTTCTACCTACATAAGAAAACAAACATGACATTCTGGTGTTTCAGTTAAGACCACTACTGACCTCCCTACTACATAACAGCTTTTTCTCCAACTAAAGACCAGAACCCTTGCACTTTCCTCAATTAAAACCGGGAAATAGCCTCTTTATTACACACAATCAAACACAGAAGTAACTTTTCGTAGAGCTAAGTCTCACTTCAAAATTTGTGTGAAAAATTTTATGCAAAACATTCAACTTGTTCACTAAAACTTTTTCTCAACTTTTTGGAATAAACATCATCTAACAGAGCCAACAGAAAACTCAGAAGGAATAGAACCTATTTCTTTAACAATCAATAAATTTTGTGAAGAACCAGTTGATGTTCTTTCCAGACTCCAGAAGAAGATTGGCAAGCTGTTATTCCTCAATTTCGACTATATCCTCTTCAACAAAGAACAAAAAGAGGAGAAAAGCAGACACATTCAGCAAAAGTCCCTGGATACTAAGTCCTCTACAATTTGCAGCTTTACAAAATGACTTACTAGCTGATATAGCGGAAAGAGCATCATCCTGGCGATAACCAAACTGGTCATTTTGGTGCACGCGCTCCCCTTTCATTCCATGACGAGAAAAGGGTGTAGCTTTGCTGTCAGCTTTAGGAGTTTGAAGCATGGTTCCACCAACAGAGAGCCTTCTATTATTTGCACGTCCAGTTGAAAACCTAGGTGCTTTTTTCACATTTTGAGCTTTTGAAGGGCTTGGCTTTGAGCCATAAAGTGCTTCCTGCTCTGCTATAAGCTGTACCTTCAGTTTTTTCTGATCCTGAATAACCACAAACAACAGTATTCCATTGGCATATCCGTGCAACTAGATTTCAGTTCACTACATAAGAAATGTGATTGACTAAAATGAGAGGTCCATACACGCTGCCTCCGCTTTTCTTCTTCTTTCTCTTGCCGCAACACTGTGTTCTCTTCAAGCATTGAAAGAAGGCGAATCTGGACAATGTTCATGAAAGAAAGTTTTTAAGTCGCAATTGAAAAGAAAATGGAAAATAAGTTGTTGCACCAAAGGGGCCCAACCAGTCAAGAGTTAAACCTCAAGAAGGAAAATTGAACTTACACCATCATATAAGAATTCAATCCCTCTCTCATATTCCCATGCAATAGTTTTTGAAGCCAATGCCTCCACCATACCTGAGAATCTCAAGAGAATATTTTCGCTTATTTATTAATTGTATAATCACAATGGTGATTTCATGCAGTCGAGCAAAAAATTTCCAGATTTAAAATTAACAACCCTCTGTCTGAACTGACAACTTAAAAGAGATTCATTGATCTCAGGAAAACAAATTGAAACGGTCAAATAAAAAACACAAGATGAAGTCATGTGGCTAAACACCACTTTACAAGTCAGACGATCAAAAGTAATTGATGTTGTAAAACATAGAACACAGCATGTACCTGGAAGCTTATTAACCAAAGATCGGGCCTTCTCAGCACGTTTCAGAGTAAGATGAGCACCTTTTCCAGCATTATATCGGTTATCATCCTGTGACATCCCCAAGACAGACTAAGCAAAACATAACCTAATGGTTGTTGGACTGAAAGTACTAAAAAATGATGTAAACATTTTACCCTGTTATACTCCTCAAGCCAACACTCCTCCTCACAGGCAGCTAACCATTTCTCAACCTTTTCAAGGATATCTTTCCTACTAAAAGCTTCTTCTTTAACATTTGCAATTTGAAGTTCTATTTGTTCAAGGATAATAGCTGGGTCCACATTCCCTGAAATAGAATGAATGACTTGAATATCTGGAAAGATTAAATGGATAAAATAGTATTAACTTGAATCACGAATGATACCAGACTCTATAGCTTCAATAGCATAATCTATTGCATTATCTGCTTCTGGAATTAAATGTGTCTTTCTACAGATCTCCTCTAATTCTGATCTCTTTTTCAGAACAAGCTCCTTCATCTTGCTTGATTTCAACTCTTCCAGCCGAGATACTTCTGCCTCAACCTACATAGTTTTCACTTATTCTTGTAAAGATCATAAGTCCAGCCTTGCAAAGCTAAAGTCGGGAAACCAAACAGGGAAACAATACAAGCACGCCCAGTATGTCACTTACATATTTGATGATGTCCAAAGAAAGAGTGTTTGGTTCAGTTATTTCATGTTCTGAAGCAGCTATGTTGCAAGTAACATTTTGAAATACTTGTTGTTCTTCTAAAGGAGTATCCATCAAATGCCAAAGCTCCAGCATCGTTGTTGCAAGATCTTGGAGCTGTCATAAACAAGGACAAAACATTGTCAACGCGGAAGGTATTACGTACGATGCATATGGAAGAAAGGTCCAAACTTATATCACCTTCTGCATTCTCTGTATTTTAATCTCTCTCAGTTTGGATATTGCAGTGGCAAAATGTTGGATTGTATCACTACTTATGCTTCTTGATCCTTCAGGTTCCCCGTAAGTTGGATGAACTTCCTTTATGGTGTGCTTGAAATCCATACCGAGAACTAAGCAAAGTGAGTTAAAAGTATCCAGGAGTTCGTTAATCTGCTTCAATCGATTGTTCTGCCAAGGTAATGGATAATTTAATCAGTGAACATCATTTTGAAGCAAAGAATTCAAACTTGAAGATGGCAGGGAAAAAAAAAAAAAAACCCAACCTTCTCATTTTCTAGTGCTTGGAGCTGTCTGTGTAACTCTTCAAGTTTTCTCAAGGACAGATCAGTTTCATCTACTTGCAGATGATCAGCAGACCCAAAAATCTCATTTGAGATCTTCTCTATTTCTTCTAGAACTTCAACAAACTGATTTCTTCTGTCCGATTTCCTCTTTCGCATCTCTTCCAGTTGTGGAAGAATTTTTTGAAACTCTTCCTTCAAGCTTCCAGAACTTTTATCAACCTGCCAACCGGCAAAGTTATTACACTGGAATCACCCAGGTTACAGTCATTATAATAATGACAAGCTCAAAATAGTCCTGAGTTAAGCTTACAATTTGAATTATAATTGCCACCAATTTCACCTAGTGTTCTATGCAACTGCAATTATTTTAATAGGAGAAATGTGATTTTCCTTTTCAATTTCCATAATTCAAAAACCTTTATAAATTGTCTCTGTGATAAATTATTTTTAAAAACAGGCATGTCACTTGAAACTAACCTGTCTAATATGCACAGGTCTTTCCCCCATGGCAGAACAAATTGCCGCAAGTTCTGCTTCAAAATCTGCAATTGTCTGTCTTAGCTGAGCTCTATTCTTGTTTGCCTGATCCACCTTTCTTCTATATACTTCAAGACACTCTTGTTCAAGCTCAAGCAGCATTTTGTCCCTATCAGTATCTGACTCCCCAATTTCATCCCAGATTATCTGAATTTCGTAGAACATAAGGAAAATGTGAATCCCTAATTTGCAGCAGGCAAAAGATGCAATATGAGAAAGAATAAGCACAAAGAAAACAAGATGAATAGAGTCAATGATCTCCACAAACCTGCAACTCACACAACAGAGTTCCACAAGTTGTTTCCACTTGCAGAAGCGGATTTTTCTGGTGATTAGACATGTTGATGCAGCTTTATCTGCACAAGAAAGTTTCTGCACACACTCACAAGCAACAAAGCATAAAAGATGAGACTGTAAAAACACAGTAATGGATTTATAAATTAACAAACATTAAGACTAGCATATCTTACAGAGTCCCTAAAATGCATTTATTCAAAGGACTGAACTTCAAACCACAATAAAATCATGAAGGATTAGACATTAGGAGGAGGCCTTCAAGTATACACTATCATCACAAGAACAATTCTAACTTTTCATTTTCTTTCGAGTGATGACATCAATCTTACTGTAAATTTGCTATTCCGGGTAACAATCTTTAGCTACAATTACCATACAAATCATCCCCAGTTCACACTTACAATTCAATCACTTTCATTTGCCCATTTTGATTATACAAATAACAGGTGACAAGGAATCAAAATTAAGCTCATCTAATACAGAAAATAAATAACAGTTGGTTGTCATGTGAAGTAATAAGTACAGTAATATACATGATCAATCAAAGAAATGCAATATCTAAAAAGCACAGACTCTGACAATCAGTTGCATGAGCACTAACCTGACAAGAAACCAAGCGAGACAGAGTGGTTAAGTGGGTGATAGGTCAAGCGTTAATTGATTTGTTGTTTGTTAGCACTTAGCAACGAAGAGAATTTGCTGGAAAAATTGAAACTTTCCAGGAAAAAAAGAATAATACGAATAGATGATTGATGGGTACTGGTCAAAATAGTTCAATCCTATACATTTCGAGAGAAAAGGTCTCAACTTTGACCCGAACTGTGAAACAGAGAGAGCCGTTTTGAGGGGAAAAAAGGGACCGTTAAAGAGAGACTGTTGTTTGTTATGATTGGATTCTTTTGTGAGAACCATGTCGATTTGAATTTCAAAACGCAATCAGCAGGAGTCCTATCAAGTTGATTGTTACAAAACCAACGGTCAAGATCAAATCTTGAGCCTTTCGGTGATCGATGGTCACGACAAGTAGGCTCAAATATAGATGTCAATGGGCCGGACCGAAGGGGGTCGCGGGCCGTGGGTTGGGATGGCCTGGCCTGCCGATGGGCCGACCGACCCATGGTCGGCCTCTGGCCCGGTGAGCAAGAGGTGGGGCAGGCCAAACCCAACTCGTCTATTTTTTAATATAAAAAAGTATAAAACAGTGTCGTTTTGTCCAAAACGACGCCGTTTTTTTGAGCCGCAGGCTGGGCCGACCCTAATCGGCTTGCGGCCCGACCTAGGCAGACCATGGTCAGCCTGTGGCTTGCCTATAGCTTGCCAAACGCCCGGCCAGGCAGGCTGGGCCAAAATTGACATCCTTAGGCTCAAATGGGGCTTTCTAATTTCTGGAAATATTCAAATTAGGTGTGGCGATACCTGAAACCAGAGTTTCGGGTTAAAACATATGTTATTCAGTTCGGGTCAGATTATGTTCGATTATCTTAATTTAATATTTGAATATTTTTATTTCAATAAAAATTAGCTATAATTCAAATTTTAATTAAATTAAATTATATTCATTAATTTCATATTAAATCAAAATTTTATCACCCTTACGTAAGAACCTTTACTTCATTTGGGATATAAGTCATTTTTCATATACCTCATGCTAATTAGGGTTAGCAATGATTTAATAAGGCCCTCGAAGGCTGTGGCCGGATGGTTAAGAGCGGGGCTTGGCATGCGTTAGATTCTAGGTTCTATTTTTTGCCGCGTTGCTACGGTTCTCGTAAGAGCCTGGAGCAACCGGAGGTTTTATTCGTTAGGGTGTTGCTCATTGGACTCTCCACTGAAGGCATTGCTCATTAGGCCCTTCCGTTGGACGTGTTGCTCGCTAAACCCCCCATTGCACTAGATGTTTTGCCTGCTGGGCCTCTTAAAAGGAGTTTTCCTCGTACTCAAAAAAAAAAAAAGTCTTGACTTAAAATATTTTCATAATTAAGTTCAATTTAAAATTTATTTAAATTTTAGGCTAATTCGAACAAATTTAAATGAATTTGTGACATACCAAATCTTACAAATTCAAATTTTAGAATTTTTTAAAATAATATTCAAACTCAATTAAATTGAATTTCACCGATCATATAGTTGATCAAATTTATGTTGGTCATTTGTCAACTATAATGGTTAAATTCTATTATCGATTAGTAAAATCAAATTTATTATAACTTAAACTTATAACACAAATCTCAAATTTTACTTGATGTTATTGTTGTCGTTCAAAAAAAAAAAAAAACACTTCTCCAAAATTTACCATTTACTTTAGAAATCTAATACCCCATTATAGAAAGAAAAAGATATTTCTTACTGACTTCAATTCTATTTCATAGTAACTTAAAACAGTAATTGTTTCAATGAAGTCGAAGATCTAAACAGCTTTAATTAGTAGTCAGATTGTAAAACAGTAAATATGTAACAAGGAACTCTTAAGTTGCTCTATCAGTTAACATTTTAATTTCTCTCTATGAAGAGCGTGCCTAAGAATTTGCAGGGAACTGAAGAAGATCTCAGCTTCAGAACATAAAGAACTGAGGTAAATCTGACTCTATGATAGATTAATCCTCACAGAATATGTTACCTGATCAACTAGGTATGTGCAAGTGTTCAAGGTTGCTTGGCAAAGAAACTTGCAGCAACTTCATGATTGTGAGCTTTTGCTGTCACCAATTTCCCTCTGTATAATTTCAAGAAAAAGTTCATTCCAGGTATCAACTGGACCTGGTATGCACCAGTGCAGGCAATCCTGTGATGGAGGCCTTCCATTGGGACCGCGTTTTGTGATCTTATTAGGGTCATAGCTTCTGTATGGACCTGGATGACCGTCATGGCGATAATGGAAGGCTTCAGTTGTATCCATCGACTTCAGCTTTGATTTGTTTGTTTTCTTCTTAATTGCACGATCAAAACCTGTTACCTGCTTCTGGTACTTTACACTTGTGAAGTTATTTTGAACCAGTTCACCAGGGACAAGAGGCTTAACCTTTCCACGCCCCGTCTTCATAATGAACAGGTGAATAGGAGCGTAGAATGGTAAGTCCTGTGTAATTTGGATGGGTGACAAGAGATGTGAGAATTGTCTCAACAAATATCTCAAATGCTTTTATGTTGTTAACCTTCATTGGAGGATACTCCTTTGGCCACCACAACTGTCCTCCCACAGTTTCATTGCTCAAGATGTACACTGACTGCTTGGTGAACCAGTGGCCTGAAGAGATAACAATCACATCAAAGTTTGGGATGAACTTCATAACATTCTCATCTAGAGTAACCAAATGAAGCTTGACAATACCCTCTGGAGCAAATTCAAATTGTTCTGATGTTTGATGAACAAGCCAAGATGACCATATTTGAACTATCATACTGGATGTTGAATAGAAGTAATATCGAAGCACGATTCGGTTGGCACAAGTTTTTGGGACTTCCACCTGAAAATAAGACGACTAATCTTAGTAACATATCCAAGTATAATGTGTCAATACATCCTCACGAAATCAGAAAGACTCAATGCCACACAACAATCAGATTATTCATAAGGAATGAACCTGTCATGTGTGTTTGGAAGCAAAAGGAAACCAGAGGAATCAAGACTATAAGAGCAAATCAGAAATGGACATCAAAGGTATAAATCTTGTGCTAAAACGGATATGCAAATTCATTAATGATCAGATACGGGGGCTGTTTACAGAAGTAAAGTATCGGTAGATTAGGAAGTAATGCTTCACACTTGCCTGCCAGAGAAATCATAACATAGATTCCATCTGGTTTCGAGCAAGAGAGTCTCCAATAAAAGCAAGCGTCTTCCCCCTCATCAGCTCCAGAAATTTCTTTGCATCAAATTGTGGAAGATCACATCGAGATGGTTTCCATTGCCAATACTCGTATCCTCCATCAGGTCTCCCATTTCCTTGGCAGTTCTGTTTCTGGGTTATGATAGGGCATGTATTGTTTGTATACATCGGTCCCAGTGGATCATAAAACCAACTTCCATCATACATATTACATCCTACTTTTCAAGTCAGAAACCAAACCATATTGTTAATAGATAACGAGATCAGGACAACTAGAGAATCCAAGAGTATACGAACAGGTATATTTCTAAATAAGCAAACTCCTTGTTAAGTAAACATTATTAAAACCTATGAGATATGCAAATACCAAAAGACAAATACCTGAATCATCTGAAATGGTCTTGGTTTCATCGCCGGTTACAGCTATAGTTGACTTAGTTTGAGAACTAGTAGCTCGGTTACTTACATCTGATTTTCTATCAGCAATACCAGAATCACCAGGTAAGGTAGCTTTACATCAGTGGAAGGAACTGAATTGGTCTGAGCCTTCTCCTTGTTCTCTTTTCTGGTATCAATAGCTGCAACTTGTAGATTTATCACAAATTGCAAATTCTTATCAGTAACATCAGCAGTACCATTTACACCACTGGAGCTACTAGGTGTTTCCAAGTTAGACCCAGACAGAGAATTATCAGGGGTCACATCTACATTAATTTCTTGGCGGCCTTTAATGAAGGTTTGATCCCGATGAACTGAGATCAAAACCAACTTGTTGGAATTAACAGTATCCTAAAAATAAGTATGAATTGTGGTATCTATCGGCTATGGGACGAGAAGCAAAGAAGCAGGAACTAAGAACAAAGCAAGGCATCCCAAAGACCATCAAATAAGAAAGAGAAGCTTTAGGAGAAGCCATTTTCGTGGCTTCCAAATTCAATCTTATATACATATACATATGTATATAGAAATATGAAACATGAGGAACATGAACCTGAACAAATCAAGTTGGTGTTAATGGTCAATAGATTCCCCTATTTGAAAAACCACACTTCTGAGAACGACCCAGTAATCAAAACTTAATCTTGCTTCCAGTTGTGAACCAACGTCGCTGAAGATCGAATCTCCATCGCCAATCTGGAAGAATAAAATGAAACACCATTAATAATTAGTAAAACCAAATGCAGAATATATGTTCTATTTTTTTTGTATAGAAATGCGAGACGCGCGCATAAAGAACTCGTCATTCGTCCATAGATAAAAAGCAAAAGCTCTAATCTTTGAAAAGAAAAAGAAAAATGGTGAGACGGGATCCAAATCGGACCTTTGAAAGTCGCAAATTTTCATGATTTTGGCGAAGAAAAATAGTGATAGGGGTGGTTGTTCTGCAGCTGTTACCGAAAAAGTGTACAAACACAACGAGTCAAGGTAGGATACTAGGATCTGGTTTCCTCCGACATTTCAGCTTTAGTTGTCCAGACTATTACAGGAAGTCAACCTTTCCTTAACTCACTAGCAGTTTAGATGTCGCAAGAGCTTTAAAATATGATATGCTCGGGATTTAGTGTTGCCTGATCAAAACATGAAGGAATTTGAAGACCGAGAGAAGTACGAACAGGGTCATCAATTGATGAACGGGATTTAGATAAAAACAGGAAACAGACGTGTCGAGGTGACTGCACATCAGTGTAGGAAAGTGAGTTTCTAAAGTCTATAACACCCGAGACATCGGACATCAACGATCCTGGAGGTCGAGGTCCTACGTGGTACTAATTGGCGGCAAAGAATAAAAAGGTTCTTCGAAGAGCATAAGACGTACAAAAAGAATAAAAGATACACATTTAAATAGCTTGTAAAAATTACAATTTTAATTTTTTTATAAAAATATTTTTAAATTTTCGATAAAAAATAACAATAAACATATACCAAATACCACACATTAACTAATTAAATATTAATAACACGAGAGTTTAACTTTTAAATATTAATAACACGAGAGTTGTTAAATTTTATTTGAATCAATTAAATCCAATTATGTAAAAATTAAATATGAAATTCCTAATTCCTCTGTTGTGTTTATTAAATCTTGTTATTGTTATAAAATTTGAAATTCTAAATTAAAATATAAAAATCTTTGTTGCATTTCCGAGATTGGTTCAAATAAAATTTTATTCAAGTAATATGAATAAATTTATAAAACATTATGGTAATATTATTTTAATTATTTTTATTTGAATATCGTTAAATTAAATTTGTAATAAATTAAAATATTATTTTAATTGTATTTAATTTTAATTATATTTAATAAAACAATATTGTTTTATTTAAATCGATTTAACCGTACTACTACTAATATATTTATTGCAATTCCCCATATAAGAGTAAAAATAGGTAAAATCAACCTTAGAATTTCATAATCCCCATTTAAGTTTAAGCATTCCAATTTGGAAAAAGAATTTATACCTTCTATTTCTCTTATATCAATTGCGTTTATCGTGTCTATTATATTTCTATCATATTTCACGCGCAGAATCACACAATGAAAGTAACGAAAGTAGCGTAATTAAAGAAAGAACGACACAAAAATTTAACGAGATTCGGCCAATTAAGCCTACGTCTTTGGGCAAGAGCAGAGAGAGTATTTTCACTATGAAGAAAATTAATACAAGTTAACCCCTTTTACAACCAGTTCTTTATTTCCTTTGCAGAAAACAGATCCATACCGCGGGGGCTATCAGCCCAAGCTCTTCCCTTCCAATATAGATTTCCGTTTTTATCTAATTCGGGTTGCACCGCAAGTTTATCGAATCAGGTAGCCATTCGGATCCACCACAATTTTAAGACAAAATAATAAGTATCAAATATCATTTCAATTACTTAAGATCCTCTGTACCCACTATGGTGTACCTATTCTGTTCCACGCGATCTCAGCCATATAAATATGTGGGACCTACATGAGTTTCATATGGGTCTTATACATTTGTATGGTTGAAATCGAGTGAAACAAAATAAGCACAGCATAAGAGTCCTAGGATCAACTTTTCGTGTAATGACATCTATGTTACTTGGTATTTGCGGTCACCAATTTCCCTCTCTATAATTTCAAGTAAAAGTTCATTCCAGGTATCAACTGGACCTGGTAGGCACCAGTGCAGGCAATCCAGTGATGAAGGCCTTCTGTCAGGACCGCGTTTCGTGTATAGACCTGGATGACCGTCATGGCGATAACTGAAGGCTTCAGTTATATCCATCAACTTCAGTTTTGATTTGTTTGTTTTCTTCTTAATTGCACGATCAAAACCTGTTACCTGCTTCTGGTACTTTACACTTGTGATGTTATTTTCAACCAGTTCACCAGGGACAAGAGGCTTAACCTTTCCAGTGCATGATTCACCGAAGTTCCAGGCCCCGGTTTCATAATAAGCAGGTGAATAGGAGCGTAGAATGGTAAGCCCGGTGTAATTTGGATGGGTAACAAGAGATGTGAGAATTGTCTCAACAGATATCTCAAATGCTTTGATGTTGTTAACCTTCATTGGAGGAGATTCCTTTGGCCACCACAACTGTCCTCCTACGATTTCATTGTTCAAGATGTACACTGACTGCCTGGTGAACCAGTGGCCTGAAGAGATAACAATCACATCAAAGTTGGGGAAGAACTTCATAACATTCTTATTTGGAGTATCCAAATGAAGCTTGACGATACCCTCTGGAGCAAATTCAAATCGTTCTGATGTTTGATGAACAAGCCAAGATGACCATATTCGAACTATCATAGTGGATGTTGAATTGAAGTAATACCGCTGCAAGATTCGGTTAGCACGAGTTTTTGGGACTTCTACCTGAAAATAAGGCGATTGATCTTAGTAACATATCCAAGTATAATGTGCCAATACATCCTCTCGAAATCAGAAAGACTCAATGCCACACAAAAATAAGATTATTCATGTTTTTTTGGAAGGAAAGGAAACCAAAAGAAGCAGACTGTAAGAGCAAATCAGAAATGGAACATCAAAAGTATAAATCTTGTGCCAAAAGGGATATTCAAGTTCGCTAATGATCAGATCCAGGGGCTGTTTACAGAAGAAAGTATCATTAGATTAGGATGTAATGCTTCACACTTGCCTGCCAGAGAATGCATAACATAGATTCCATCTGATTTCGAGCAAGAGAGTCTCCAATAAAAGCAAGTGTCTTCCCCCTCATTAGCTCCAGAAATTTCTTTGCATCAAATCGCGGAAGATCACATCGAGATGGCTTCCATCGCCAATATTCGTATTCTTCATCAGGTCTCCCATTTCCTTGGCAGTTATTTGTCTGAGTTATGATAGGGCATGTATTGTTTGTATAAAGCGGTCCCGATGGATCATAAAACCAACTTCCATGGTACAGATCACAGCCTACATTTCAGGTCAGAAACCAAACCATAATGTTAATAGATAAAGAGATCAGGACAACAAGAGAATCCAAGAGTATACAAACAGGTATATTTCTAAATAAGCAAATTCCCTGTTAAGTAAACATTACTAAAACCTATGAGATAAGCAAATACCAAAAGACAAGTACCTGAATCATCTGAAATGGTCTTGATTTCATCACTGGTCACAGCAGATAGAGTTGGTTTAGTTCGAGGACTAGTTGCTCGGTTACTGTCATCTGATTTTCTATCAGCAATACCAGAATCACCAGGTAAGGTACGCTTCACATTAGTGGAAGGAACTGAATTGGTCCGAGCCTTTTCCTTGTTCTCTTTTCTGGTATCATTGGCAGCAACTTGTAGGTTTATCACAGATTGCAAATTCTTATCAGTAACATCAGCAGTACCATTTACACCACTGGAGCTAACAGGTGTTTCCAAGTTAGACCCAGACAGAGAATTATCAGGGGTCACATCTACATTAATTTCTTGTTGGCCTTCAATTAAGGTTTGATCCCCATTACCTGTGGTCAAAACCAACTTGTTGGAGTTAACAGTATCGTCAAAACAAGTATGAATTGTTGTACCTATCGGGTATGGGACGAGAAGCAAAGAAGCAAGAACTAAGAAGAAAGCAAGGCCTCCCAAAGAGACCGCCAAATAAGAAAGAAAAGCTTTAGGAGAAGCCATTTTCATGGCTTCCAAATTCAATCTTATATGTATATATAGAAATATGAAACATGAGAAACATGAACCTGAACAAGTCAAGCTGGTGTTACTGGTCAATAGACTCCCCTATTTGAAAAACACCAGAACGACCCAGTAATCGAAACTTAAATCTTGCTTCCAGTCGTGAACCAATGTCGCTCAAGATCCAATCTCCATCCCCAATCTGGAAGAATAAAATGAAACACCATTATTAATTAGTAAAACCAAATGCAGAACATATGTTTCATTTTTTTAATTAATAAAAATTAATTGATATTCGGACCGATCAAGTTTAATTAAGTTAAGGCACAAGTTAAGAGTTTCCAACATGTTCGAGATTCGGATCAAGCCCAATTTGAAACATAATAAGCCCGAGCCCAACCCAACTAATTAACAAACCTCAGGACGGAGAATGTAACGTAGAGATTTGGCTTTCTAACCCTGCGTATGGTTGCTGTCTCCTGTATGTAGAGATGGACCGGAACAAAAATTTGGAGACGGAACAGAACAAAAATTGGAGACAGTGAGGTATTTGGTTATGATGGACAGAACAAAAAAAATTATCTCCGTCTCGAGGACAGAAATGTGTTTGGTTGTAGTGGACAGAACATAAAAATTGTGTCAATGACGAAAATACCCCTGCTCCTTAATATGATTA
>JAOQMS010000006.1:38056276-38082334 GCA_027563885.1 Erythroxylum longipes
AAATTGATCTTCTATCATTTGTACTCCCTGCCAAATCAGCATCAGTATAGACTTTGACTTGAAGGTTGTTTTGCTTTTGTAACATTAAACCTTGTCCGTGGTTCATTTTAGATATCTTAGTATCCTGTATATAGCATCCAGATGTTCTTGGCCTGGATAATGCATAAATTGACTTACTAAACTCACAGAAAAAGTTATATCAGGTCTGGTATGGGAAAGATATATTAATCTCCCAACTAGTTGCTAGTATCTCTCCTTATTAATCACATTTTCAGGTTGAATTGGTCTAAAATTTACACCAGCCTCAACTGGAGCATTAGCTGCCTTGCATCATAGCAACCCAGTCTCATTCAATAGGTCCAGAATATAATTCCTTTGGTTTACAAATATTCCATCCTTAGATCTAGCAAACTCCATTCTAAGGAAGTATTTGATGGGTTCGAGATCTTTAATCTCAAATTCTTTACCTAATCTCTTCTTTAACTCTACTATTTCGGATACATCATCTCCAGTTATGATAATATCATCTACGTAAACAATAAGGATAGTTATCATACCTACCTTGGACCTCTTGTAGAATAATGTATGATCAGCTTGACTTTGACAATAGCTATAGCCCTTCACTGCCCTTCCAAATCTATCAAACCATGCTCTAGGAGACTGTTTAAGGGCATATAATGACTTCTTTAGCTTGCACACCTTATTTCTCCCATAGGTATCCTCAAATCCTGGATATAGGCTCATAAAGACTTCTTCTTCTAAGTCTCCATTAAGAAATGCATCTTTTTACATCTAGTTGATGTAACATCCACTCAAAATTCACAGCCAAGGATAGCAATACCCGAATTGTATTTACCCTTGCAATAGGAGCAAATGTCTCTTGGTAGTCAATACCATATGTCTAAGTGAACCCCTTAGCAACTAATCTTGCCTTCAGCCTTTCCACACTATCATCAACCTTAGACTTAATAGTAAATAGCCATTTGCAACCTACCAGTTTTTTTATCTCTAGGGAAGTTCACAAGTTCCTAAGTTTTTTTTTCTCAAGTGCATTTACTTCATCTATGACAGCTGATCTCCAATCTAGATCTTGAAGTGCTTCCTGAATGTTTCTTGGCACAAATAGGTTAGTGATTTTAGAGATAAATGATTTATGTGTGTGTGACAGTTTCCCATAGGATGGATACTTTGATATGGGATGATTGGTGCAAGCCCATTTTCCTTTTTTAAATGCTATGGGTAGGTAATTATCGGCAGAGAGATCAGTAGAAAAATCATTGGTAAGTTGTAGGTCGGTAGGTATAGATTAATCATTACTAGGTACAATAAGGGGAAAAGTGGCAGAAGGGTTACCTGAATTGTTCCAAGGTTCATTCTCCAAGGGATTTGAGAGGCCATGCGTTATAGGTTATTCTATACTTCTCAATTGATTCTTCATCTTAGTATAAACACGAAGCTTAGTATTCTGTTCCTTAGGAACAGACAGTAGTATTTCTCCCCCTATGGTTGAACCAGAATTTCTAGGCATGCACAAATTAGAAGTAGTATCTTTGGCTCCAGTATCATGAATTATATTATGATCAATAATGGCAGTGGGTAGGGGTTTAGGAGTAATGACCCAATTTTTTTTTGCTTTATTACAGTTCTCCCCCTGAAGGAAAAATTTTGTCTATTCTAGGAATGTCACATCCATGGAGACAACAATTTTTCGAGTTAAAGGATTGTAGCACTTATAACCTTGTTGACTAGGAGCATACCCAATAAAGACAGCCTTTTCAGCTCTTGGATCTAGTTTGGAGTTTCCCTTAGCTGAATTGTGAACATATACAGTACACCCAAAGACCCGAAAAGGAAGAGTAGAGTAAAGTCTATTTTCAGGAAAACATTGTTTAAACATATCTAAGGGTGTAGCATAATTCAAAACATGGCTAGGCATTTGATTAATTAAGTGTGATGCAGTCAAAATAGCCTCAGCCCAAAGGTATTTTGATACATTCATTGTAAACATAATGGATCGAGAGACTTCTAGTAAATGTTTATTTTTTCTCTCGGCAATACCATTTTGTTGAGGAGTGTTAACACACGTAGATTGGTGAACAATGCCTTTAGACTTAAGAAATTCTCCAAGGACTTCATTAAAATACTCGGTACCATTTTCAAAGTGAAATCTACCAATGCTTGTATGAAATTGAGTTTCAATCATGGTATAGAAATTTTGAAAGATTTGAGCAACTTTAGATTTTTCACATATCAAATAGACCTAATATAACCAAGTATGATCATCAATAAAAGTTACAAACTATTTTTTCCCAATAAGAGTTTTAATACGGGATGGACCCCAAACATCACTATGAATTAAGTAAAATAGTTTAGAGGATTGATATGGTTTTATGGGGTAAGAAATCTTATCATTTTTGGATAAAATGCATTGCTTACAATGAAGTTTTGAACAATCCATGAACTTAAACAAATGAGGTAATACTCTTTTGAGATAGGAGAAATTAGGATGTCCTAATCTATTATTCCAAAGTAAAATATGTTCTTTAGTAGGGGTAGAACAAATACTACTTAAGCCATGAGCTTCTTTATTCTTTAAGTTGTCATCACCGAAGTAGTAGAGACCATCTATCAACTTAGCACTGTCAATCATCTTCCTCGAAGTTAGTTCCTGGAAGACACAATATGAGTCAAAAAATGTAATGGTACAATTAGAGTCACAAGCTAGTTTACTCACAAATAGCATATTACATGTTAGTTTTGGAACATGTAGGATAGATTTAAGGCAGATATTTGAGGAAAGAGTTACTGAACCTTTACTATCTACGGCAGAAAATGATCCATCTGCTATATGAATTTTTTCATGACCAGAACATAAGTATGAAATAAATTAGAGGAACTGTTCATATGGTCAGTGCTCCTGAATAAATGATCTAAGGAGTGAAATTGTATGGAAAGAAACATGATAAGGCATTAAAAACACTACCAATTTGTGCCACAGAATCATTAGGAGCACTTGTTGATTCAGATTTGGGTTTCAGTAGCTTCATAATGTAATTAATCTGCTCTTGGGAGAATTGTCTAGCATCCACCTCATGTGCTGATGGGATTTTTCATGATTCATAATGAGTTGAAGAATTTTCCTTCAACTTATTAAATTTTCCTTCATGTGATCCCTTCCAATTAGCATGTAGTTTCCAACATGTTTCACAGGTATACCGTGCTTTATTGCAATAATCACACCAAATCCGTGACTTTTACTCAATCTTGTTAGTATGACCAGTAGTATTCCCAGCAACTAATGTTGTGGTTTCAATAGTAGGTGTGGGATTTCATTTGCCAAGCATCACAAACTGTCTACTCCTTTCACGTTGGACTTCTGCAAAAACTTCTCCAATGAGAGGAAGTGGTTGTATTTTAATAATCCTACCTCTATCCTCATCAAACTCAACATTAGGTCCAATTAAGAACTTAAAAATTCGATTATCCTCTACTGGTTTTTGAAAATAGTCATAAAGGGATTTCTATTCATAGTCATTAAACAAATCTAAGTTTTGACACAAACGTTTCAGAGAATTAAAGTACTTAGTAACACTATCCTCACCTTGGTGAATCTCACCTAATTTGAGGGTTAGTTCATACATTTGGGACTGGTTTACTAAATCAGAATACATCTTATTCATATTGTCCCATAGCTCCTTAGTGTGGTAGCACATATAATTGGAGCTAATATCCTCCTCCATAGAGTTTACCAACCATGTCATCACCATAGAATTTTTAGCATCCCATATTCCATGTGTAGGATCATCAACTACAGGTTCCTTTTTGTCACCAGTCAAATATCCGATCTTTCCTCTACCCCAGATGTACATTCTAACTGATTGGGACCAGCGAAGAAAATTCTCTCCATTCAGTCGTATAGTAGTGATCTGAATGGAATGAGAATCTGAGGTGGTATTATGAGTAGGAGGTGTTTGCCGAGATAGGTGGTTAGAAGATTTACCAACGTCGAACATGGTTGACATAGATTGGTAGGATTACATACAGTAGGTGTCGGCTCAGGTTTAGGACTGTAGATTAGGGACAGTAGGTGGTGGCTAGGGTTTAGGGCTATTCAGGTATGGCTCTGATACCATGCGGAAATACGAAATAGTTTTATTTCTGTTACCCTAGATCAAATACATAGGTACAAGTATATATAGAGTTAGAGAGAGCTATTTTAGAAAACTAATATCTATACATAATATCCTAATATCTGTACATAATATCTGATCTGATACATAATATCTGATCAAATTTACTGACTTTTTACGAGTCAATCTTATTTAGGAAATATCCAGCTGTATATTTTCCAACACTTCGTTTTCATTAAATCAAAGCATGAAAGCTTCATTGTATCCAAAATATTACTATCAATAATAGTTGTTTGTTTCCATATGGCTTTTTCTCTAAAATTTATCTCTCCCTTGGAAGCTTGAGTCTTCAATAAGTTTACTTCTGTCACACAGAGATACAAGTATACTTTGCACTTGCCTTTCTATATCGATCCTGTGCATCAGAAAGTATCGAAGCTACGATCCTGTCTGAGTTACAAGTTATACGTGGAGGATTAATTAGCTTAGATCCCTAAGAGGCAGGTCTTGAGAGTTGACTCCAGCTGAGGAGAAGGAGCTTGTGTCTCGGCTAGCATAGTTGGGATCTTAGCTATCATTTTTCTCTGTGAATCTTAGAGCTCTCATAGAAATTTGCTCTATCATATAGCCGTTGGTTTATTGATATTCCCGTAATCCTCCAACTAGGGGTTCCGAGTAGTATTAAAGCCTGTTATAATAATAATTAAATAATAGTGATGCAATTTTTTATATAATGATTTGACCAATAATTATTGGTTTTTCTCCACTCTCTGATTTCTAGTTAAAAATCAATTATTATCTTTTTCTAATTAGTGATGAAGAAAAATATTTTAAAAAAAAATTAAAGAATAATTCATTTCATAGTCATAAAGGCATCAATAAGTTACATTACAAAGTAGGAACATATAAAATAATCTGATTAGCCTGTAAACATTAGGGAGTTTGTAGAATCCATTGTCTTCTTAAGTGTGCTATCAGTTTCTCCGTCATTTGATGAGCCACCGCTGTTTCTCTAATCCAACAAACTAATCTATGAGCTAATACATGTTTGTCTATTTTGGTGTTTTTGAAAAACTCTTTAGTTTCTCTCAAACCAAATTGAGTAAATTGCAAGCTTCAAATTGGGGCTAAGACAAATCTTGTCTTGTACTATGGAAAGATATTTATCCTCAGCCCATCTTAAGATATTTTCCCAGTCATTCTCCAAGCATATAAGATTTAGAATCTGTTGAATATTATACCATAAAGAAGCTGTATAATACTATTTGAAGAAAAGATGATAAGTACTTTCCACTTTCAAATTATATAATTTGCATAAAGCATCATTTGAACCAAAAATCATGTCCTTTGTTTTCAATCTATTCCTTGCTAATAGTGAAATGATGAATGAAGCCTTGGGATTTAGCTTCCTGACAACGTTAAACCATAGAATTAGAGGAAAACTTGGTTTACCAACCTAAACCATTACAGGATAAACTCGCAATCAATTATTAAAGATAATAAGACCACATTTTAATAAATCTCAAGAAAATTCTTATTCTCACTAGCAATATTTTATGCTCCCAAGCTTGCTTTTAATTATTAAAAATAAAAAATAATTATTATAAACTAACTATTAAAAATAAAAATTAATTATTTGAAATAATAATTAATCATTAGAAATAAAAATATTTTCTTTAGAAATTAGTTAGAAGTGTAAAATTTGATTTTTTTTTATAAAACTTGACTTAAGCACACTAAAATACATTTAAAAGTTTCTTAAAATAGTAGTTTAAAGATCGATAACTTTTCATTAAAACTAAAAAATAAGTTTCTTCTTAAATATGAAAGATTTATGTATAAAGTATACAATATTTAATGTTTATATAATATTGAACCCTTAGAATATCAAGCCTGGATAAAATAAGAGTTATAAGAAATTTATATTAATTTATTTCATATGAAATGATTTTAATTTTTCTTATTTTTGAACCACTTAATTTATATTATTTAAAATTTTTTAAATTGTATTTGTAATTGATTTTGATTATCGTCTTCATTCTTTGATTATTCAATTGATTTAATTAATTCTTTTCATTCATTTTACTAATAAATTTGTTAATAGTATTAATAATAAATTTACAAATGATAAAATATTTTTTATTATGAAGTCAATATCTTATTTAGTTCAACCTCTTAACCAATTCACTTGGGACAACTTTAACTTATATGACTTAATGAGTTATCCTTTTTCAACATCAAGAGACCATATGCCTTAAATACATCAGTCTACCAATATGAAGAGTCATATTCCTAACTTATTAGATGGCATAGCGGATCTTGTCATTGCAATAGGCTTTGACATATGACAAGAGAAGAGGAGAATTGAGCTGACCACATTTGGGGATCGGATCTCTTATATCACTTATAGTATTCTTATCATGTTCTATTAAATCTCATCCACACATTTATATGGGCTCCACATAAATATATAGATGAGATGTAATGAAACATAGTTGGATCAGAGTAAATAGAACAAATGATTTGATGGGCCAAACTTGGGACAGATTTCATTTACATATTTATATAACTCCTACATAAATATACGGACGATATTTAATAAAATAAGGAAAAAAATTAGTCTATAGTTTCCTCCGATATTAATTTCTCAATATTAATTTAATGGCCCAATTCCATTTTTAGGATGAAGTATTGAGTTGAAAAATAATATTTCAATACAAATTTAGATCAAATACAAAAAAAATAATATTAAGATAAATTATGCATAATGTAAGTACGCCCATAATTTTGATGTTTTTAGTTTTTTGTAAATATTTTATAAACGAAACTGAAGGTTAAACAAGTGTGATAAAATATTTAAAGTTTAAAAGGCTAGTATTAATTAAACCATCAAAAAATCGGTTAAAGATCGAACAAAATTAAAGAATTTAAAATATTATTAAAAGAGATTATCTTTTTCTATCTAAGAATTTGAAGTTTAATTGAAAAAAGATATTGTTAAATAAAAATTAATCGATTTAATTTAGTTTATAAAAATTTATTAATTTATGAAAATTGATCGATTAATTAATAAACTGATATTTTTTAAGAACAAGAGATATTAAAATCGATCTCACAGTTAAAAATCAAATCGAAAAATTAAACAGTTCAAAGTTTTTATAACTGAAACGGCTACATCGGTTGAGTTTTTTAGTCGTTGATTTTCACTACATTTTATAGTATTTCATTTTTTTAAATAGAGTGTTAAATTTAAAAACAAGAGAGAGATTTTTTTCTTTAGAAACAATATTATATTAAAATTAAGAATTATAATATCAAGGCACTTGAAAAAATATAATATCGCATGATTTTCATTATACTTTAACCCAAATATTTATATATAAATAAATTAAAAAAGATGGGCCTGGGCCTAATGCACGTGGTTGTGATACAATGATTTGGTCTACCATGAACGTACAACTATAATGACACACGTGGGCATTACTCCATTGATGTCTCCTTCTTTCTACCTTAGCATTTCTATAATATTTCTAAAGTGTTGGGTTAAATTTGTTTATTGGGACCGTCTTCTTCAAAGGAATGTCTCCTTAAAGATGAACATTTCCCCTTCATTTATGATGAATGAGAGGCCATGGTTCTTTATCATGTGTAATTTATAAACCAAATGAAACTTTTTAAAATTGTTTAATTTAATTTCAAAATTTACATTTTTTTCATTTATCCCGATTCAATTTTAAAAAACACTTTACAGTGGGATGTGGGTAAACAACAATAATAATAATAACATCCGAATAAAAATTTTGCTGATACGATGAAGTTTAATAATACGTAATTTTACCTCTAATTAGTAGAAAAACGAGATTTTGGTAAACAAAGTTTTATTTTTTTATTTAATTTCAATTTTTAACATTTTTCCCTTTAACGTAATTAATTTCAAAAGGCACTTAGTAGTGGGATGTTGGTAATATGCAACTTAAGTTTGTTCTTCTCCACATATCAATGCAAGAAGAGTGAAAGAGCCTCTAAATTCTCTTTTTCGTTCCTTTAATAGAATTTGAAAGTCTTCTCATGGGACCAAACCAAAGCCTTCCATGGCGGTGGGGGCCATTTATGGTAATGGTTGAGATGTCTTTGAACGTCACATTTTTGCCTAAAGTGGTTTGGTCATGTTCCATCAATTAGGTAAAGTCATAGCTTCAATTCCTTGCTTTTCCAAAAATATCAAAATTCCATTTGATAAATTATTTAATAAAAATCTTTCAATTCATTGGATTCTCATATTGAATTATTTAAATACTCTAAATATTCAATTCTCAGAAAAAAAAAATTATAAAAAAATCTCATATTCAATTATTTAAATACTCAATTCTCATAAAAAATTTATAAAAAATATTTTCCAACTCGAGTAATTATTTGAATATATTTATTTAAATACTCTTTTTTTTTTGCCAAATCCCACATAAAAATATAGCATTTATATAGGCAAAGCAAACTCATCAATAATATTCATATTATTTATGTATGTATTTATTTATTTTATCTTTTATTTTTATTCATTACCTTGTTTTATATTTATTGTATTATTTATTTTCTTGTTTCTTTTATTATTGTTGCTTTATTATTTGAATATGTACTTTTATTGATTTTTAATTTAATTTTTACTTTTTTACTTTTTCATGCGGGTCTGTTTGAAATAGCCTTTTTACCAGTTTAAGATAATCTTGCACACTTATAAACTTTCTCAAATCTGACTGAATTTTTACGATATTGTTGTTGTTGTATACTATTTCGAAAACTAATTAATTTAAATTAAAGAAATTTCTTTAGCAAAAATTAATTTTTGCATCATTATCTTGGTCAACCATGCACAATTTTGGAAAAAAAAAAGGGAAAATAAGTTGGCACAACTCTTTTTTTTAATCAAATATAACTTTGTACATGGACGATTGGCTTCGTAAGGTCAATGTGCACGTACGAGTAGGCATCAATTAAACAGACAAATTGAACAGGAACAAAGAGAAATTCAACGTATAAATTTATAAGATAGTGGCTTTTAAGTCTAAATTGGCCACACATACCAACACCACCATGTACCCAAATCGTAACAATGTCATCAAGAGCATGCACCACCGAAAGACATAAAAGAATATCAGCAATTATTTCTTTGACTTTCACGAACATTAATCACAGTAAATCATTAAATCACTTCCCAGTCCATAACTATACTTTACAATCTATTAAATTTAATCAGAAGTCAATGATGGGTGGATGAAGAATAAACTCAAATGTTCTACGACATCATGTTGTTGACATGTATTGAGAAGCTACGGTTTAAGATAGTGATTGTAGGATACGTACCGATTACAACAACAATAACACTCAAAATAAATTTTGCTCATATATAAAATTTTAAGAGGTTTTATACTAAGTAATCTTACCCTTAATTAATAAAAAAGTTATTTTCAAATGACCAACAAAAAGAAGTATATATATGTATAAAAAAATCCAATCATAAGACCATGCATGATTTCTTTACATCTGATTAAAAACTTATATCAATAGAATTTATGGTCATTATTTTTAAATGCATAATAATAAATTATTGATTATATAAAATAATTCATAAATTACATATTTTGAATACATTATTTAATAAATGGTAATTTAAAATTAAGTATTACAATCTATTTGAATAATCTGCATATGTTAATATGTCTTTATTCTTAAATTAAATTAAATTATGATTTATTTATTACAATTTAAAATTGTAATCTTTAGAATAAATTCTTAAAAGTTATCATTTTTTATAAAATCATAAATTATGTAATTAAATAAAATTTTAACCAATAGTAATTTAGAATTAAGTAATATAATCGATTTAAATAATATTTTCAAGTTTTGATACGTTTCTATGTAATCTCAAATCAAATTTCCTTTTAAAGAATTAACTTCACCATTTATACTAAATCCTTAAAACTTACCATTCATTATAATGGACTAAGTGCACGAAGTTTGGACTTGAACGTGACTTAGGGATGGTCCTACGAGTGCATTATCTATCCTTGTAAGGAAAAGTGGAAGACTCGTGTTGTGAAAAGATAGATAGTGGAATCATCACCTACACACTTAATGTGGATGATTGCATCACACAGCATTATATGGAATTTTGCACACGCACTGATCGATGGATCATCACTTTGGGGTCTGTTCTTCTGACCATGGAAACAAACCCTATGATTTGTGGTTTGGAAGAGTGAATGTTCATGTATGTCGATGGTGGTGCGTGGCAACAAAAGAGGTGTCCAGCGTGCTTACATAGCCATCCATAGATTCAGATATATACAGAGAGAGTGACACCGCATGGTCTCTTAGGGTTTTGATGACTATTATCCTTTCTTAACCTTTTCAAGTCAAAGTGTTTCTTTATTAGACATTATGTACTGTAACCCACGTTCCAAACCCTATTTTCGATAGGATCATGTCAAAAAAAGGCTACTAGTATTGTCTAGATTATTGATAAAAATATCTCCCCATTCAAAATTATTAATTATTATATATTATTGACAAAACATAAATATAGTTTTTAAATTATCCATACCCAAAAAATTTTGATAAACTCATTATCATAATTTAGATGCTCATAATATATCTCAAAGATATATAAACAAAATAGATATTTAAAAATTAAATAATTACATCATAAATCTAATTAATTTGAAATAAAATATATTTTCATTTTTTATCAATTTTGCTCAACGCAACTCAAGTGATAAGATATTGATTTGCTTCCTAGAAAATATGAGAAATTGAGCACACCCATGTCCTAAAAAGAAGAGACCTAATTTCTAGGACCAAAGGTAAATAGGAATGAAAGGGGAAGCAGGACTGAGTGATGACTGATGAGAAGAATTGCCTCTAACGAGTATGTTTCTACTAAAACCTTGCAATCCCCAAGATCTCACGTAAAAATCAGACCAAGGTAAATAGCTTAGTTCTGAGGTCATATTAGTTGCATGTCCAAAATAACCAGAGAAGCCTGACACCCAACAACCATTGTCATCACGGACGAGTCGACCAATCCCAGCATCTCCAGAATTGGCCAAGGCACTACCATTAACATTGAGCTTAATAAAACTCTGAGTTAACCAAGAAATCCATTTGTCCAGCTTAAGCTTAAGCACAAACCCACCTTGCAGCAAAGCCAATGTATTTTCTCATTTTTATCATTGGGTTGTGTGGATTGATCCAGTCCCAAGGCTGCGGCTGTTGCTTTCTAATAACCAGCGTTCGATTACTTTTTTGAAGTATTAGACTTTTGTATTTATTTTCATTTTACCAAAAAAAAAGTGATAAGATATTCAAAATATATCTCAAAAGTACAACCCAACACTCTAAAATATGGAATTTAAAGATATCTAATAATACGTAACTTTACCCTTATATGATACAGAGATTGTTTAAAATAGAGATTTTTAAATTAAAATACTATACCATTTCTATAATTAGTTAAAAGAATAATAAGATCTATTTTCACTTTTATTTTATCATTTTTATTTAAATTTTAAAATTTTAAAATTTAATATTTTCTATAATTAAATTAATTGAATGAATAATATTGTAAGCAAAATTATGATAAATTACAATAAAAACATCCAATAAGGTCTATATTAATTTAAAAAATTATGTTAACCTTTCGCCTATTGGGAACCTTCCTCAAGCCGCATTTCCCAGAAAGTCAATTCATTAATCTGATAACATTGAACCAGTGAACAAATCTTCATAGGGTTTAGAAATCGAGCAGTGGTTCACTGTACTAGCTAGCACAAAACGACATGTCAAAATCTCCTCCTCGAGTCTAATATTCAATCTACAAGCAAGCGTTGTATCTATATTAACAACATATCTTCTATGTGAATCGTAGCAGATGAACACGAAATCCAAGTCTAGAGCTGCTTCAATAATAAAACATATCTTGCATTGGATCTACTAGTAGTTTGGTATACAATTAATGGCCATTCACTTTGTGACAAATGTTCAAAACGAGAGGCTTCTTTTACCGAAATGTGTGGATGAGATCACTTGATACAAGGTTAGCACAGGGTTACGGGAATAGAAGATTTCTTTCCCTTCAACCCTGTTTCAGGCGATCCTGCGTTATAAGAGTAGAAGATTTCGTTCCCTTCAATCTTGTTTTAGGTGATCCTGCCAACCTTGCATCAGGCGATCTCATCCATACAAATATGTGAGATCCAGATAAATGTGTGGATGAGATCGTCTAGAACAGAATTAGTACAGACTTATTTGGTCCCTTCTTAAAGGGTTGTTTATTCTAATCCATCAAAACTAGCATTTTCAGTCAAGGTGATGACTCTTTGGACATGTCTAAGAATTTCTAAAGCCATGCTTACATATGGACATTTTTTTAATATAAGATGTAGACTTTTATTTTAATATATAGTTTTAATTATTTCAAAAATATTAAGTGTTACTCAAATAATTTTTAACAAAATTAGTATATAATTAATTGTAATTAAATTGTTAAGATCTTTTTAAAAAGAAACATAACAAAATATTAAGGAAAATGAGGCTTTTAAAAAACTTAAAAACTCAATTTGACATGCAAACATTAACTGATAAGTAAGAATTATAAGTTAAAGAGTGAACAATCTCATTAATTTGTTTTTTAACAAAATACTCAGTAATATTAGTATTTAAAATTAATATAAACTTATAAATTATAATGATAAGTTTAAATTTTAAATTATCTTCTTGAAAATTATTATATATTAACTTTTTATTTATACTCTAAAATTATGAAAGAAGGAGAAAAAACAACTATTGCAAACATTTTTAGCCTCTAAGGAAAAATACCAGGTATAACAAAATAATATTTTAAGAATATATAATATTATAAGCTGCATTTATATAAATTTAAATAATAAAAAATAAAATAGCAAGAAAACTGTATATATCTTGTATATCCTACACAAAACAATCTCTCTATGAGATTCAATAACAAAGAAATTATCAATATTTTAAATGTTAAGTCAAAAGCTAAACCGATAAAATAAGAAGTTTAAAGTTTAAAAGATATAAATAATATTAGATTTTTATAAAATCAGTTAGAGATTGAAAAAATTATAAAATTTGAAAAATAGTTGAAGAAGACTATCTTTACCTATCGAAAATTTTAAAGGTTAATTGAAAAAATGCTACTAAATAAAAATTAATAATTTTATTTTAACTTATAAAAGCTGATTAATTTACAAAAATTGACTAGTTAATTAATAAATTGATGAGTTTTTAAAATTAAAGATTATTAAACTAAAGCAAACCGAAAAGTTGAAAACAAAAAAAATAATCAAGTCAAAATTTTTGTTATTAAACTGACTTAATCAGTTTAGTTTTTAAAACGCTAGGGATTAAAGCATAAAGAATATTGGAAAAAAAAATCTATAAAGATGTTAAATCCAGATCGGCTCGCTTTTAGTTTGAATTGACAGGGCCACACGTTAGGCCAGTCATTACTTTTAAAACAAAGTTGTTTTGTTAATTTTGTCTTAAAATAATAAATGACCGATAAAACTAGACCGGCCCAGTTGGTCGTTGCTCGTCAGTCCATAACCCGGGCCGAAAGCCGACTCATACCCAAAAAAAAGAAAAGAAAAAGAGCTTTATAGATGTGCAAAAAGTGGAAAGGAGTAAAGTAATGCATAGGGAGAGTGGAGTTTTGGGATGAAAATAGACAAGATCGAACAATTATGTGTGTGAGAGGTAGAGAACGAGAGGTATAGGGAAAATAATTTCAGGGCACGTTTATCGAAGATTTGGAAATGTACGATAGCTGCCTATTCAAGACCCGACAAGTCATCGAGAATATCGTTACAATGCTCTTCCACGAGTAGGCAAAGGGAAGACAAAGGATGTAAAAAAGAACTACTTGTTAACATCAACCATCAAAGTAAAAATAACGAGACCCCTCTTCTCACTTTACAATTTTAGAATCATTTTAAGTGGGATAATACTGGTTTTGGTATTCCATTAGCTAATAAAATAAAATAAAAACATAATATTTATTATGTATATTTTAATAAATATTAGACCCTAAAATACAATTTTTAAATTATAAAATTGTGTAAAAACACTAATTATATTTATTACAAAACTTTGGAATTAGTTGTACTTCAAAGTTATTCTAAAATTTTTAGATATATTTTAAATTATCCAAGAATAAAAAAGACTACGTAGATCGATCTAACATCTAGCCATGTGGGGATGACAATGAATTAATCCTGTTAATTTTTTAAAATAATTTTAAAAATTAAAAATATAAAATAACGTCTTTTTTTAATTAGAGTCGGAACTCAATTTTTCTAAACAAAACTCTTTTATTTAGATTAATTAAATTTCGAGTCAGTTTGATTCCATAAGTCAACCTATTGAAAAACCTAAATTTATCATTTTATTTAGAGTATTTAGATCTCGGACTAACCAAAATCTATGAGTCGACCATTAAAAATACGACCATTGTCCTCCCTATAGCCATGTGAATTAGAGCAAGTGGGATTTTCTTCATTCTTAAAAATCCAAAAATATTATGAAGATCTTTTTATTAATTATCATAACTAAATGCCTTGAATCACACTTATCAGTGAAGTGATGTTCTACCTTATGTCTTCATTAGTCAACCCTCTCTTTTCTTGTCACACATCCATATACTTTGGGCACCAAAATTTTAAGGAATAAGATTTTTTGTACTAATTATGGTGTTTTTATCATATTTTATTAAATTTCATCTACATATTTATATAGATCTCCACGTAATGTATGAATAAGATTTAATAGAATAGAGTAACTGGAATAGAGGATTTGATGTGAATCTTCAGTGTTAAAAATGATGTTTTAATTTTGTTTTAACCACACATTTATGTAGATCCTATATAAATATATGAATGAGATTTAATGAAACAAGGTAAGAACAAATTAACTAAAACAGATAATCTACTCCCTGTTTTTTGTAATTCTTTTCAAGTTGTCATAGTTAATGTTATAAAAATCATTATAATAATAATATCAACGATTCAATAAAAATTCACAAAAAATGGGATTTAACAGAATTTAACATATGCAGCCTTACTCTTAATTAATAAAAAGGTTGTTTCCGATGTAAAAATTATTATCTATTTTCTAATTGTCGACTAATAAGTAATAATTGATAATAAATTACAAAAAAATTGGATTAAATTAATTATACTCTTCTTTTTTCCCTTAAGCAACAATTTACTATTTTAGTAACTTTCTTCTTATTCAATGATCAAAGGAGCAGGCTTTAAGCCTATCAATAGGACAAGAAAGTGACTCTTGAACCGTAAGCATATTCTATTTACCACATTTCTCATACACGACAATCAATATATTGACAATATTATCACTAGAAGAACGTAATTAAGTGTCCCTTTGACAATGATATTGCACCTACGATCTCATGAACTTTTCAATCTTAGATGATTTGTATTTTGAAGATAAAGACTTGTATAGATCTTAAAAATATTAAGATATAACATGACAAAAAGTGTCTAATTTTTTATTTTCTATTAATTTAGTCATTAATCTTTTAAAATTAGTATAAATCATTTTACTGATATAAATAATAAATGAATATTTACATCCATTTTGTAGATATATTATATTAGTAAGAAGAACATTTTGACCTGATTTATACAAAATTTAAACAATTAATTAGTAAATTAAAAAATTTTCATAAGGTTAAATGCTTTTTAAAAATGATTAAAAAAACTCAACTGGTTTGGTCAGTTAAATCTTAAAAATCTTGAATTTTTTAACTTTTGAGTTCGATTTTTGACTTTCCAATTCATTTTACTTTAATAATTCTTATCTTTAAAACTTATTAATTTATTAATTAATCAGTCAATCTTTATTAATTAATAAGTTTTCACACACAAAAATGAGCCAATTGATTTTTATTCGACAATTAGTTTTTTAATTAAACTTCAATTTCTTCTATAAGTAAGAGTAATATCTTTCAATCATATTTTAAATTCTTTAATTTTATTCAGTTTTTAACTAATTTTATGGCGTTCTAATAACCTTTTATCTTATCAGTTTAATTTCCGGTCCATTTTTTAAAGCATTGCTTTTTAATCTATTATTCTAAATCTTAAATATAAAACTTAGTAATCAAAATTTTCAAATAATTTATAGCTTTATATCTTTTTTTAAATAATTTTTGATGCACCCTTTGTATGAATATTGTTAATTCACTTCATTTTTTTTATATAACATATAATTACAAAGTGATTAATTAATTTAATTGTTATTCCCCTTGATTGAATACTAATCATTCACTAGAAACAAAGACATTTAAGGTAGATGATAAAATTTTCAATCTTAAAGAACTTGGAAAAGAAGAAGAGGCTAATAATGATATGGTCCCTTTTTCCCTCATTGTGGAAAGAAACAGCATCTAAGAAGAGAAAAGTGTTTCTAGGCACCCAAACACCCTACAAGAAAAAGGGTTTTGCTTTTACTGACTCCTGTTGAAAACTAAACATGTTGTTGTTCATAGAATCTAACCACTTACTGTCAGTAAACAAAGTAAGTTTTGAAACAGTAGTTTCAGATACATTACGCGCATCTCTGTCCTCTTGGACCTTTCATGCCATAAAAGACAAATCTCCTTCCAAGCGAAAACATCTTCCACGCACCGCCACTGCATGTGGGTGTCTCAGTTTTCTATCGACTCTGTCTTCTATGTACATATGTGATTGTGTTTGCTGGTTGTCTTTTTTTTCTCTCTCTCTTTTTTCTGCTTCTATAACTTAGTATCAACCTCACTATACTTCACAATTCCTACTTGTACTTGTCTCTAAACAGCCCACGAGTTTACCTGCAAGCTTCAAGCTCTCATCTTCTTTATCCTTATCTCTCTGCTACTGATGCGTATCAATTATTTATCCTCTCCCATGAACCTTTGTTCCCCAGAGAATCATTCATATCAACCCTAGGATAACGTATCTCCCCGCATCCAACTTCCTGTTTCTTCTTGTTTCCAAGGTCTAATTACAGCTTCTGATCTTTGTTACATATATTCATGGCCCTTGAGACCTGGCTTATCAAAGTGAAATCTAGAATTTCCCATGGTTTTGATTCAGTTGTTACCTCTACACCTATACCAAGATCATCCAAGAAATGTACTGTTGGAGTTTTGGCCTTCGAGGTGGCGGGTCTCATGTCGAAGCTCTTCCATCTGTGGCAGTCTCTGTCAGACAAGAACGTTGTCCGTTTAAGGAATGAATCAATCTCTCTTGAAGGAGTCCGTAAGATTGTGTCCAACGATGAGTCGTTCCTTCTCGGCCTTGCCTGTGCAGAAATGGCTGAGAATCTACGGCTCTTGGCTAAATCTGTCTCTGGACTGAGTAAACGTTGTCAGGACCCGAATCTCCGTCGTTTCGAGAGGTTGTTTGATGAGTTCGCGGACTCTGGTCACGATAGCAATCGGTGGGTTCTGAGTTGCAAAGACATGGAAGCTCAGAACAAGAAAATGGACAGGTTCGTCACTAGTACAGCTACTCTCTACAAAGAAATGGAGGAGCTGTCTGTGTTGGAGAGTTCTTTAAGAAAAGCTTTACAGGGTAGCGAGTACGAGTCCACAACAAAGGAACAAAAGATTATGGATCTCCAGCAGAAGATATTCTGGCAGAAACAGGAGGTTAAGAGCTTAAAAGAGAAATCACTTTGGAATCGAAGCTTCGATGCTGTTGTTTCGTTGCTTGCTAAATCTATATTCACTGTTCTTGCAAGAATCAAGCTAGTTTATGGGATAGGACATGGTTATCCAACTTCTCTACCTCGCAGTCTCTCAGCTTCAGCAACTGTTCATCCAACAGACAATCCTAGTACATGTACTTTCGTTTCAGGACCATTGAAGAGCACCAAACTTGAAGGTACCAAAGACTCCATTAATGGGTTCTTCGAGTCAAATTCTAAGCTGTTAAACCCACCACCAACGACGCTTGGAGCAGCAGCTTTAGCCCTACACTACGCCAACTTGATTCTGGTTATGGAGAAAATGATAAAATCACCACAACTAGTTGGAGTTGATGCGAGAGACGATCTTTATGAAATGTTACCGAGCAGTATAAGATCTATGTTAAGAGCTAGATTGAAAGGTGTAGGATTTTCAGCGAGTGACCCGGTTCTTGCCGGAGAGTGGTCAGATGCTTTGGGAAGAATACTTAATTGGTTATCACCTTTGGCACACAACATGATCAAATGGCAAAGTGAAAGAAACTTTGAGCAGCAGCAGAATTTGGTCCCAAAAACCAATGTTCTTTTATTGCAGACATTGTTCTTCGCCAACAAAGAGAAGACTGAAGCTGCAATTACAGAGCTTCTGGTGGGTTTGAACTACATTTGGAGGTTCGAAAGGGAGATGACTGCAAAAGCTTTGTTCGAATGTGCCAACTTCCACGGGGTCTTGCATTAGCAGCTTGAACACGGTGTTCCTTTTCTTCTCCTCCTCCAATTTTCTTGGATTTAGTAGTACTGGATTCTGGAAAGTTTACCATGGTTGATCTTAAACTGAACAGATCATTACCACTTGAATTGCTTCAGATCTATGAAGGGTTTTGTTTTCCTTCCATTCCTGATCTGTATATGATCCAATATAATACAAAGTATGTACATGAGATGATGATTTTGAACACAATCTCTGTGCTTTTCTCGGATCATAATTTGCAGTCATGTGAAAATATTCCCATGATGTAAGATCAATTAGTGCTCTTTTTCATTACATAATTAGATAAAGAATCTAACTTCAAAGTTCATCTGGTTGGCTGTGAACTGAATCTTATTAGTTGCCACTTGCCAATGAAGTACTGTTTCTGATATGATGTCAGGAACTAGCTTACACATGGAACCCGTTAAAAGGGTGGGAATAGAGCAAATGGGTCCTCATCCAAATAGGTTTTATGAGATTTGTGAATCACCTCTTAGCTTAGTGGAATCTTTTGTGATCACTTATGTTTCATGATGGAAGAAGAGAATAACCTTCAAGAAATGAAAGCCAAGAAGATACTTGATTGGCTTTAGAACAACTATACCTTAGCGTCTGTCTCACATTAAACCACATTAAGTTCAGTTCAAGGATTACCTGGAATTTGTTTGGTTTTGAACATAGTCTTCAACCAATCAATATGGAATATAGTAAAAATCCCACATTGGATACCAACTGTAGTCATATATATGTTCTTTACCATTTGTTTATTAGTTTCCACTTGATTAATAGCTCACATAGCTTTAGTGGTGCTTGAGGTTGTAAAGAAGGTTTTGTTCCGACTCAATTCAATTAATAAATTTGCATATTTAACTTTATCGAACACTTAATTTAATAATAAATTCAATTTTAATTTAATCAAATTTAAACAAATTTCAACTTTGGACTACTTGATCAAAGTCAAGCTCGAAATTGTTTCCTTTCTCCACTCTGGGAGGGCCCTTAGTAGCGGGGTTGGAGCAACCGGTTCCCGATAAGGTGTTCCAATCCTGTGTCACTTAATTTTGTATATGTATTTGCATGAACTTTACATAAATATGTGGATGAGATTTAATAAAATAAAGTAGGAACTTATTAACCAGAACAGAGAATCTGATCTCCTAAGTAGCGTGTCTTTTACATGCTCTATGCTTCTAATGCTCCAAATAATAGGTTCAAATTTTTTAAGTTATTTACAATTTTATGACGACCTTTTAAATCTTAAATATTTTATCTTACCGATTCAACTTTTAATCCAATTGTTAAAACATCAATTTCTACATTGTTTGTATGGTCCATTTTCTTTTAATGTATAAGTGTTAATAGTTGTTCTTCAAAGTGTTTTAACATTAAGATGAGTTTATTTTACAAATTGAAAATTAAAAATTTAAAAAAAAAGAGTTTAGACTTTGAAGAGTTGAATGCAAAATGTGGGTTATATGAAGGCTGTTTAATATTTGATATCCTTATCAAGGATGAAAATGGGCCGGTCGCGGGCTTGACCCAGTTTGATGTTTTGTTTTTGTTGCTCAGGCCTGATTCTATTGGACTCGGGTTGAGATAAGAACAAAGTCATTTTACCGAACTCGATTTGCCATCCCTAAACGACGAATAGATTGATTCAAGTTTCTTTGAAGTGGTTGTGGATGGCTGCATTGGATATAACTGCTCAGTGCAGGCACCTTTTTGACTGAATAAAAAATGCTGTTCCGTTGTTCAACATTGCAGGTAAGCCTAATCTTCCAAGATACGGAAGGAGATGGTGGAGTTGGAGTGGCAAGCTTACATGGTGAACTTCCTACCCCACTAGTGTGGTCCTGTACATATATGTTTCAAGAGATGATGGATAGTTCAAATTGCACGAACAGAAGCTTTGTTGTTCCGATATGGAGGATGAAAAGGAGGGGGTAGAACTCTCTAACAAGAAGCATGTCAGAGTAAGGCAGCCTCCATCAATTCCATTTCTCTGGGAAGAAAAACCTGGAATACCCAAAAAGGATTGGAAACCTGAGGTTGCTTCAACTGCCCCAGTTGTTGTACCACCTCCGGTCAAGCTCGTTGCCTCAATTCCCTTCAACTGGGAAGAAAGCCCTGGAAAGCCTTTGCCCTGCTTCTCGCCTGTGTTGAATCCAGCAACAGAAACCCCACCATTGAAGCTCACTTCTTTGTCGTCGCCTCTGGTTCGTATTCCAGGAGCTGGAAGTAAGGGCAACGGCTATGGAGAACATGAAATGTTGGGCATGGATCTTGCATGGTTGAGTTTTGAAGATGATTCAACAAGCTCATCATCCTCGGCAGCAGAAAATCGTCTTGCTTCATCAACCATGATTAGTGCAACTCCAATGCAAGTAGGCATCCCATTGGAAGGTCTGAATAACCAGTTGGAGAACCCATCATCACCAGCTTCAGAAAGTGGTAGCAGCAGAAGTAGCTATGAAACTGGCATGTCAAGCCTGGTGGGTGATTCTTTCTTGGAGTGCCTATTTCCAATGATTCCACCTCATTCTGGTTTTCTTGAGAAGTTTGCGCACACCAAAAAGCTTTCTGTTACTCCACCAGAGGTAAATGGTAGAGATTACAGTCATGCAACCGCTGAGAGTGTCATGGTAAGGAGACCGCCAACACTTGGAGAACTGATCATGATGAGCAGGAGGAGGAGTTGCCTAAGGAAGGCTGCTCAGAGGAGAAAGCACAATCTTTCAATGGTAAAATTTCTAGTTCTTTCTTCTTTTCCAACATTGTATGAGATTAAAACTGGATTCGGATATCAGGTAATGATAAGCAACTAAGAGGTAGAGGCAGGCAAAAGCCATTATCAGAAGACAAAATTCGACATGCATTATCTTCTTCCTCTCGGCAGCTGCTGCCATGAACAGAAAATTTAAGAATCCTACTTTTACATATCTGTTATGTCTGAGGAGATTCTAAAAATTAAACTTTCTGTTTCCTGGTTGCAATTCATCAGGAATTTATCAAGAAGGGAGCTTTTGGATGCTGCATCATTGGAAGTAGCTTCAAAATTACAGAAGGATTTCACTGGAAGAGAAGCCGAGCAAGATTGGACGTACTATAGGTTGCTTCTGTGGATTGGTATTATAGTGCCTTTGTGTACTTCCCACTTCTTGTACCCCACGATGCAATCTACGTTAATTTACACGAGTTTCATATTCTGGGCGAACTCAGGACGTATAATTCAAACCTCTAGTACTTCAGCACATCTCGAGAAAAAATTATTGGAAGAGCAAATTTCAAAGAGCAATGCCACAAGTAATCAAGGAAAAGGTTTTGAATAGCCAAAATTATAATATTTCAACTGCGAGGTTTACAAGCTTCTACTACTCGACTGATCCTTTCCATCACCACGGGAATATCTTCTGGAGTTAAACTAGTAAAACAACACCTAAACCATCCCGGTTCTATGCAGTGACATGCTGAACCAGGAGTTACATTAATCTTAGCAACGTTCAACAGTTTATCCCATAACTCAAGCTCCCCTTTCTCACCGTAAGAGGGGATCAATTTACTCATATCAGCCCAACAATAAAAGCCAGCACTGCTCTCTGCGCACCTGATTCCTAAATCCTTGAAACTCTCAACAAATGAACGATATACTTCATATATCCTTCTTCTGTTTGTTTCCATATACTCCTGAATGAATTTTGTATCAGAAAGCATTGGAATCAGTAACCTTTGGCTTGGGGCAGATATGCAAGAAAATCTACACAACTTTTTAGAAGCAGCCAAAACACTTTCATTGTAGGAATAGATAAGTCCAACTCTAAATCCCGGAAGGGAGAGGTCCTTCGATAGCCCATATATGATGTGAACCATGCTTTTGTCGAACTCTTCTGCCTCAAGAACCTCTGCAATGCTCACAAACTTCTCGTCTGCACCATAGACAGAACCTGCAAATATTTCATCAGAGATAATGTGTATGTTCTTGTCCTGGGCAAAGCCCAATACATCAATGAGTGTGTCTCGCGGTAACATATTGCCAACAGGATTTGCGGGATTGGAGAACAGAAGTCCGCGAACTTTCAGGCCTCGTTTTTTTGCCTGAGTATATGCTTGGTCTAGAGCAGTGACAGTTAAAACGAAGTTGTCAGTGCTACGGCAGTGAACAGGCACTAGTTCCACTCCAGTTCGCCACCTGATATCCCTATCAAAACTGCATAACATTTTCTCCATAATCATCAAGTAGAGACAAGCAAATGAAAAGTGAACAACTATTGATTCTATCTGCTTAAAAAAAGCCTAAATTTATCGTTGCAAGCTAAAAATTACCCTGGATAATAAGGTGTAGGAATAAGAAATGCGTTTCCAGGGTCTGCCAAGCAAAAACACAATATCTCTATTGCAGGAGTCGCACCAGCAGTTAACACTATCTTTGTAGGGTCAAATGATACTGCTCTTCCCATAACCTGTGACATGAAACTTGCCATAGCCTGCAAATTTGAGAAGCCATTACAATCTCATCGTAAGTTCATTGTTCATGCTATTTGCAACAGCCATAGTCAGAGCAGATTCAATTGTAAGTCCAGTTTTTTCAAAGCAACCAAATTAGCTAGTTGGCCAATTGTCAAATTAAGTAACTTAAACACCAAAATAACAGTAGCAGTACAAATGAAGTGAATATGCATAAACATGATTAAAATCAAGAAATCTTTAACCACAAAGATTGAATTTTGAAGTCAGAATCAATAACCCAGTTTCGAAAATTCTTACCACTTTGAGCTCCATCAATCCATGGCTCGGCTGGTACGTCGCGATCCCGTTGATACTAAAATCACCACCATTGCTACCCATTAGATTCTCCGACATCCATTTCTCAATCAAATCAAAACACAACTGAAACCAACAAAAAAAACAACACGAAATTGATTCAGACACAGACAGAGACGGTAAAACAACATTAGAAAACACGAAGGCCGAATCCACTCTCACTCACTCTGTTTTCAGACAATCCAAGCTGAACAATCCCATTCGGATTCTCAATCCTATCATACGGGTCCTCCAAAACCTTATCCAACCCAACATAATACGGAGAATCATTCGGTTTCGCAACGGTCAAAGCTCGGCTGGAGACCCGAACCGGTTGGTTCAGTAAATTGGACCGGGAAGACGTTCTGGGAAGCGTCGTCAAATTAGACGACGACGTTGAGGGCGACGGAGAATTTGACGATGTCTTAGGACGAGAACGGTGCCGTTTGAGGTAAAGCTGAAGAAAGTAGAACAGAGTACATGGGATTAGAGTTCCCAGTATGAGACCTCCTCTGCCTTGAACCACGCCTTGAAGAGGCACAACCAGTCTCATTCCGGTGGCGCCGGTGGGCTTTCGGGACAGTTCAGGGTCTTCTGATTGGGTTTGGGTCATGGGTTGACCCGCCAGAGCTTCGTAGTCGTAGAGGAAGAGACAAAGCAAACAAGATTGGATTTTGTTTTGGTGGTTTTAGAAATTTGGAATTTTGGAGGCTGAAAATCAGAGATTACTGACCTCTCGATGTCCCGCTTCGGAGATACCAATGAAACACTGGGACTAGAAACGTAACTATGTTTCATACACTTGTTCTTTTCTTTTTTGGTATTTAATTAATATAAAAGAAAACGGAAGTTCTAAGTCTTCAGTTCCACCTACTCAACCCGATAAGTTTGGACCTTATAATATAACATTTGATATTCCTATCTTTTTGGCGCAGAATTATGATTTATGAACTCCCCTCGCAGTCGTTCCCATTTATTAATTTTTTTAAAAAAAAAAGTGATGTCTTTTTAATAAAATGACATAATTTTGTTACTCTCAATTAGGTCCGAACAGTTCTAACCCGAGTCTAGTCCGCTCAGAAAATTCTAGCCCATAGTCTATTAACTTCAAACCTAGTTAAGTTGGTTTAAGCCCGGGGTCGGCCCGAATTGCCATTCTTAGACTCTGTTGGTCCGGACAATCTAAAATTTGAACAATTAGAAAATTAAAAATATATCTTTTTAATAAAATTTAACTAAATATTTTATTACTTTTAATTATTAAATATTATTTTATTTAAGATTGTTCCAGTCAAATTGATTTTTTAAAATTAAATTTGATTTAAAATTAACCCACTTCAGAGATTTTGTAAGCGTGAATGAATGAAAACATGCTAAGTTTAGTAATACTAATTAGATAGCATTTATTGCTTGGTTTTGAATTATTGACTTATTCAATAATTTACCTAAAATATTTAATTTTATTAGTTAAATAAATTATTTAAAATATATAATTATAATAAATAACATCGATAATTTATTTACTTATCTCTTTTTTGTATTTTTTTTACCTGTTATAGCTTTTTATTTTTACTTTTAGCCCCGTTCTATATCTATTATAATATTTATTTTAATATTATTTATATATACGTGTTTATTTTTATTTATTTATTATTATTATTATTTATGCCTTTTTATTTTATTATATTTTTAATTCTGATTAATTTATTATTTTCATATATATTTATTTATCTATTTTTATCAGTTAACTTTCATACCTTATAATTGACGGCTGTGGATTGATAAGTCGGCAAATCTATTAAACTGTTAGATTAAATATTAAAAAAATAGAAGACTAAAATAATAAATTAATTTAGAAAAATCTGGACCTCAACTTTTTATCCAAAGACTTAGCTAAAACCATAACATTCAACACATACAATCAAAGGCGACACGCTTTTCTCTCCTTCTATAATAAATCCGTGGAAGAAAGCTAACATTGAAAAGTCTACTGGAAGAAACTGCAATAATGAAACCAACTCACGACAAAAGATTGAAATTCACCAGGAAAAGATGCACGTTATCCATCCAGTGTCTGAATTGTCGAGAAAGGTGTGGCTGCTTAACTAATGCACTTGGAGTATTTATGGCAGCGATGACTTTGGTTGAGACTTCGGTAACAAAACGAGATATAGAAAATAACACATTTTTATTATTTAGTTGACGGTTTGATAATATAATAAAATAAAATGGTATAGAAGCTATAAAAGTTTTATATTACGTACTATTCTATTATAAATAGTAAAAATAAAAAATTTTCAATTTAGAAATTTTAAGATAAAACATAAACTAATAATTACATATTATCTAATATACTTTCAATAATTTTTCTTAATATCAACGATTTCTTCTAACCTTAATCTGCTTTTTTTCTGACTCATTTATTACGGTCTATAAAAATTGTATATAATTAATAATATTTTTATATTATTTCTACTTACCCTAATAATAATCTTTATTATTAGTAATAAATTGTATATAACTAATAATATATATATATTAATAAAATTTTTATTAATGATAATATAAAATATATTTTAAAAATATTATTTAATTATTTTTATATATTTTTAT
>JAOQMS010000006.1:38085597-38095990 GCA_027563885.1 Erythroxylum longipes
AAATTTGATAAAATAAAAATTATTAAATAATTAATAATAACATTTTTATATAATTAATAATAAATTGTATATAATTAATAATAAAATAATAAAACTTTTGTTAAAATTTTATTATTTTAAAATATAAAATATAAAAAAAATATTTGTCACGGTTGTGACTTGAACCGTATTTTCTTGATTGGACATGATTTTTGTTTTAAAATTATAGTGTTAAACCTCTTGTTCCTGTAACAACCATTTTAGTATCAGGAGTATAATAGTCATTTATTATACATTACATTTTATTTCATCCATCTTTCTAATAACATTTTACTATATTATATTATGAACCCTTCCATCACTTTCAAATAACTTTTCACTGTATTACATTTCATTCCATTATAAATCATTTTGTTCCGTTCTACTTCATTCTATTCCGTTTCATTAATTAATATCCAACTAAATAAATGCTTAAAATTCGACCCTTTTTCAACCTAAAGTCAATAAACTTGGAACGGTTTAATAGAATTTTAGTTTGAAATTTAAAAATCTATAAAAATGACATTGTTTTGAATAAAATGATATTGTTTTCTATCTTTTATTTAAAAACAAAAAAAAATCAGGTCTATTAAATCAGAAGTTTAAAAACTGAGTAAACAACGTCATTTTCGGTTAAATAATATTTTTATTTATTAAAAATAAAAAAAGTCAGGTTAAACTCGATCTTGAGCCACGTGCCTTTGGTCCGATAGGCTCCAAATTGGGCCTTAGTTAGGGTATAAATTTTTGAGCTGGATTAGGCATGAACGAGCCCGGTCCAGTTTGAGCTGTTACCAAGCCCAATGTCTGGTATTTCTAACAATGTCTGGTTGTGCCAACCGTGGAACCTAGAAGAAGCTTGCATCCAATTTTCTACTCACCGGGGGACAATAAAGAGAACGAGTGGCGAAAAAAAGAGAACATAATACCAAACACAGGGAGCGAGTCCAATCGAATTGAGTCTAGGAAACAAGTTACCTAAAATTCATTTTTATGTTTGGCTAAAATAAGGATTGACATTGAAATTAATAGATTCGTTCTTATTCGAATTTAGGTTAGGCTCAAAATTTTCCTTTTATTTTTTTAATTTTGAGTCGGAATTAAATCGGCTCTCCAAAATATGTTTGTTAAAATGATCTTATTTTGACCAAATTGTTTTCTTTTTTAAAATTAATTTAAACAAATCAATTATTTAGTTTAATTTGTAACTTTATACTTCGATTCATTTTAATAATTCTTATTATTAAAAACCGATCAATTTATTAATTAATCGGTGATTTTTGTAAATTAATACATTCTTATAAATTAAAAAAATAAATAAATTTTCATTATAACACAATATATTTCAATCATATTTCAATTTCTTTGATTTTATTCAATATTTAGTTGATTTATTACGGTTTAATACTGATTGAATTTTTTAAACTTTTAATCTTTTATCTTACCAATTTAATTTTCAGTCCGGTTTTAAAATATTATTAAAAAAATTAACTTTATACAATAAAATTTATATCTCCCTCCAAAATCTTAAAAATTGTCCGTATTCATGTCAATAACGTGACCTTCCAATGTTTTTGAAACCTTGGGAGCGTATGTCTTGTCTCCTTTTTTCGCTTCATTGACGAATTTGCAGGAACTGTAACAGAAAAAACACGTTATGCTAAGACTAGGATGCAACTTCTGAACTGAAGTTTTGTCCAGAAGCTCAGGAATACAGTGTAAGCAGAAACCAAGAAAACAAGAGGACAAAATCTATCTTGTCTACGAAACTTCCCATCTCGTCTTGTTTTCTTATGGCATTGTTTTGAATTCAAGAGTAAAAGCACAGTTTTATTAGTTGGGTCAGTAAGTTAAAATAAGAAATTTAAGGTTTGAAAAGTTCAACAGGTATTAAATCGTTATAAAATTAATTAAAAAATAAATAAAATTAAAGAATTTAAAATATGATCGAAAGAGATTGTCTTTATTCATCGAAGAATTTGAAGTTTAATTAAAAAAGATTTTTAATTAAAAAATGATTGATTTATTTTAGTTTATGAGAAGTTATTAATTAATAAAATTAACAGATTAATTAATAAATTAGCGAATGTTTAATAATAATAATTATTAAAATAAATCAAACTGAAAAGTTAAACAATTCAAGATTTTAAGATTAAACTAATCGAACCGGTTGAGTTTTTTAGTTATTGATTAAGATAATACCAAATTAGGTTTAAGAGAATTGATTTAAACAAATTAATATTATTTTACTTATTTATTAAAAATAATTAATTAAAACAATGCCACTTAATTTTATATGGATCGAATCGAGTTAAGATTCTTACACCTTAAATAAATTTGACACGTTGTCATCCCTATTCTTAACTTAAAAGATCTTAAATTTGAATTATTACTAAAAATTATTTATTACTTTAATCAAAATCAAAACTTAACCCTACGTCTTTATTAATTAAAGATCTATTTAATATGTAATTAACTAATAACAAAAACAATATTGTCCTAATAAAAATCATGCTTAGACATAGACTATGGAAATGTCCAATAGAATACAATAAGGAGGCAATGGTTGGGTTGAGTTTAGATTGCCCCAAGACCTAATCAAGCTTAAGATAGTAAGATCGAGTTTAGGCTTAATTGGGTTAAAGCAGCTCGGCCCGAACTTAAGCTAGACTTGAACTGTTGTTTTTTTAAATTAAAATGCAAAAGTAACGTCTTTTTTACAAAATGAAAGTCGAGTTTTGATGCCTAATTTCAGTTTATTTTTTAGGTTTTGAGATAAGCTTATTTTGAGTAATGTTGTTGTCCCTTATAATTAATTTTGATTTTAGTTTAGTAAGTTTCTAATCAACCATTAATTATCATTACTCAACTGAGGGGTAAGATGGTAAACAACAAATTTGTTTAAATAGTTTTTAATTCCTCTCCTCGTCGGAAGAATTCGGCACCACCACCACCGTCCTCACCAGAAGCAGGGGATCTTCTTCGTCCATCGTACTCTGTTTTTGCTCTTCTCTGTTTTCTTCATTTTTGTCTACGCAATCATCGCCTTTCGTTTCCCTAAAATTGGGGTTCTCGAGTTCCATTTTTCTTAGGTTTCCTCTCGTCATCTCTCCCTCTCTCTTTCCCTCATTTTCCCTGGAAAATTAGGGAACAAGAGAGAGAGAGGAGGGAGAGAAAGAGAGGTGGGAAGATACCCTGTTTCAAGTTGTTAACAATGCATGTTTTTGTCCTGACTATTTTATGATCTTGTCTTGTTTTCCAAGGAAGTTCGATAAGCACACGATTGTTTTTCAATTACGTAAGTACAATCCTCTGTTTTTCCTCTGATCTGTTTTAAACTTTCTTCCATTATGAACTGAAGCTTCACAATTCGCGAAACACAAGAGTTGAGAGAATAATAAATGGTGTTTTGGGTTTAAGGAACTCGACATTACAGAAGCAGAGAGAAACAGGTTCCCCGGAATATAGAGTCGGAAAATGGAGGAATTCTTCGATGAGACATTTTGTTTTGAAGAAATCGATTTTGATTACGAATTTGACGCACCAAAGTTCTTCGATTTTGCACGTACTGAAACTGAATCGGAGGCTGGGGAAGCTGAGCTCTGGTTCCAGAATGCAGGAAATTATCCTCCTTCACGTAAGCTGCCTGCCATTCACAATTCTAAAATGATTTTCTTAATACAGAGTTTAATTGTCTGTTTGGATTCAATCCGGAGCGTTTACAATAGACTGGAACTGGGGACTAGATCTCCATTTCGAATCCGCCTCTAATGATAATCCAGACATGGACACCGCCGGCGGTGAGCCCTGTATCAATACCACCAAACAGAACAGAGGTAGTCTGCTCAGAACTCAATTCGTGAAGGTTTACACCGTCTTGTTACCTTGTTAATCCCAGCTTTGGCAGGATTAGAATCTTATAATCACATGGATGAAGATCACCAAAGAGTTAAACCCAAGTCGCCACTATCAGAAGATTCAAGGTTTATGAGTCCCACAGCGAATCAACTTGCCAGGCAAAATCATACTTCGGAATTTCGTTGTCCCCGATTGCTCAGAGGGTATTGAACAGAACTAGTTAATATTCCATGAATGTTTTTGCATTAATCACATAAGCTAACCTAGTTTCGGTTCTGACCTCTCTGTTTTCTAGTTCCTTTGCCAATGGAGCCACCAAAAGGCAAAAACTCGAGTCTGGGTATTTGTGTAAGGTGCAAAGGATGCTTCTTTTGTTATTATTTGGTTGCTTTCGACACTAAAAACTTCGTTACAGAGCATGAAATTTAGATCATTTTGAGTTGTTATGCAGGTATCTCGTTTGAAGCATCAAGCACAGTTTGTACACAAAGCACCTCAAAAGGTATAAAATTTTACTTTGTTTCATGGTTGCCAACTTTCTTCTTATCAGACATTAGTGCAGGATCAGCAGGTTGATCCCAAACCAGCACCTGTTGGTGCTAGACCTAAAGTTACAATTCCCAGAGAACCTAATCTGGAAACAGCTTACAGGGCGAAATTGCATAGGTAATATTCAATCTTTCGTGATTGGAACTTAGCGAACTTTGGCTATGATGGTGTTTGATCTTTTTTCTGATTCTGATTCTTGGGTTCCAGAATGAAGTTGGGGTCAGCTGAAAACCAGAAACAAAAAGCTCGTACCTTTAAAGCAAGACCATTAAATAAAAAAGTTGGTATCTTTCCATACATAATTTGTGGGAAGTTTAAGAGAAGTTTCTGCTAATATCATTGGAATTGTTCGTGCAGATTCTCAGGGCTCCATCAATGCCAAGATGTAGAAAGAGCACTCCGCAAATGCCAGAGTTTCAAGTAATTTATGATCTTTACAAGCTTTTCACTTGCAAGTGTCAGTAAAAAGGCCTGACTTGATCCAACAATTTTGGGGTATAACTTATTGGTTTCTGATTCAGGAATTTCACCTGAGGACATCTAAGAGAGCTATGCAACATGTATTTGTCAATGTAGGTAATCATAAATAAGTTCTCCATTTGATCGATTATGGACGATCTTTGTGAGCTAACAATTCTTATCACCTTCAGGCTTCAACTATTCCTAACTTGAACCCTGGCTCACTAAACAAAATTTCAGACTCTCAGAGGTGATATGATGTAAATAATGTCATCCATTCTACTCATATGAGTATGCTTAATCTGATTGAAGTTTGCAATACTTTTTGCAGAGTAAACTCTGTCTTGAAGGAGAAATTTGAAGTACGAGACAAAATTAGGACTCGCTGTCTTGGTAAGAAGGTATATATCAGTGGTGAAAAAAGTCATAATCTTCTCTGAAAACAGAGAGGAAGTCACCTGAAAATTTCTGATTATTCATATCTCTAGTTTATGTCCGAGCTTTTTGTGTCAATTTCTGTTGTTTCCCAGGAGCTCAATTGTCCAGCAACTAAAGTGTACCCCGAACCTGATGACTTGCCTATAGAACTATTCAACAAGGTGTGAGCTTGTGGTATCCTCTGTTCCTGTGTTCTGCTTCTGGAGATTATCGTTCGTGTCTTATAATTTCTTTGACATAATATGTAGCTTTCCCTGACATCTGAAGTCCATACCAAATCAAAAATCCGAGTTTTTTCTGAGGTTAGTCCTCCATGCTTTTTGGTTTTATTTAGTTCAGAAGTTGGGTTATGAACTCTCTCAACACCCTGTGAAAATGAAGGGCTCGAAGGAGAACACACCAGGATCTCTCAATCTGATGAAAGAGGTAATCCTGCTCTGTTCCCGAGTGTATGGTATTTGACATTAGTGTGTGTGGTGTGTTCAGAACTTCACTCTGATCATGTTCTTCTGGTTATAAACTATACCATAGATAACGAGCATTGCGAAATTAGAGAGACGTGCTCTGAATCGTCGTCAATGTGGGGATGACTGGAGGATTCCTTCTCAGATGAATGTGAACAGGTGAGATTTTACCGCTCTAGTGATTTAGCTACAGAGGAACCTGTACAGTTTCCTGAGTTCAGCTGGTCTTGGCAACAGGAGCTTGGCTTTGCGGTGAGAATCATGAGAAATCGAGATTCGGTCATACTGTTTTGGTAAAGATGGTGATTAGATTCAGAAGATGTAATTGTGACTTGTTTTGATCCTTCTTTCTTCTTCTTCTTCTTCAAAGAACTGTCACTCCCTTCACAGGGCTTTCTTTTTCTTCATTTTCATGTACTTCTCTTCTTGATTGTAACATGTAAGAATTCAAAAAAGCAAAGAAAATGGAGTGTCAATCTTATATTTTTTAAAAAAGATCATCAATCTTAAAGAATATATTTTTTCAATCTAGTATACAAAATTTTAAAATTTTCAATTCAGTAACTAATATTTTAAAACTTTAATAGTTCTCAAAATCTTTTTTTTTTGAGTTGCCTATAAGCTGTCGGAGGTAGGTTTCAACTATGGAAAGACTCCTTTAAGTCATTCATACTTAGATTAATCTCCGCTCGAGCCAGGTAGTTCTATTGCGGGAGGCAAAATTTTGATTCTAAGTTTTAAACGGCTGTATATATAAGGAGAGTTTGAACTTGCGGTCTCACTTAAGCCAAGAGAGCCCCTTATCAATTCACCTGCACTCTAAGATTCTCAAAATCTTTAATGTTCATGACATATAAATCCACACTTAAAAAACACTTAAAAAATACTCGGTCATGGTTAGATAGGAATAGGAAGCAGAACCAGCGTCTTGAACTGAAATGTGAAGAATTAAGAAAATCATAAAAAGTTGAACACTTTAATAAATATTTATAGGCTTATTTTTACGATTCAATTTGTTTCAGAACAATTGGACTCAATTGATAAAAATGACATTATTTTATTAAAACAATATAATAATATTATATAAAAAAACAAAATTAATAAACATTAAACATAACTTAGTTTTACTAAAAGTTAGAAAAAGAACATTATTTTGTTTTAAAAAGTATTTTAATCATAATTAGGCTTTAAAATTTTCGATTTAATTATACTTGAATCTTTTATAAAATTAGTTTACACTTTATCTATTATTTCATTAATTATTTCCTATAATTGATTGAGTTGGTAGAGTGAGAGGCATGTGGCAAAAAATTCTATATTTGAATCCCTCAATTTATACTCTCTCGATCAAGCCTGTTGTACAAGGCTTGTCTAATGCATAGTACTCAATTAATATAATTTGCAGGCTATTATTTTAATCTAGAGATTTACCTAGTATGTATTCAAAGAGTAACAGTTGCGGATTATTATGTTTTTAAAAAGAAGACCTCACATTTAAGTAAATAAAAAAGAAGTAAATATAGGATAATCTTTATTTTGGCCTTTATCATAAAAATAATTTGCTTTACAATTCTTAAACATATTTTTAGTAAAAACAATACAGTCAGTTTAACTGAAAAAATTTTGAATTGTCTAATTTTTTAATTTGATTTTTTAATTTTTGGTTTGAATAACTTTTTTAATTAAAAATTATTTAATTTATTAATTAATCAAACATAAAATTAATATATTTTTATAAAATAAAATAAAATAATTAATTTTTATTTATTAATTTTTTTAATTAAACCTCATTTTTGTTGATAAGGAGAATCTTTTTTAACTATCTTAAATTTTTTAATTTTATTTAATTTTAACAAATTTTAACAAATTTTAAAATATTATAATACAGATTAATCCTTGCCTCATTTTTTAAATATTATAATATACCAATTTTAGGTCACGTTATGTCGGCACGTCGACTTTTTCTTTTAAGATGCTTATCACTGAAAAAAGTATATTTTTTTAAACGACCTCGTCTCGTCCATTCTGGTCAATCACGACAAAATTCTAACAGGTGTTCCAGACTTCCAGTTCTTGCGGTAGACCCTAACATTTTCTGAGTACACGTGTCGCAATTACGCCATGGGTCAACGTTCTGAACTAGAACCGACACGTTCTACACTAATCTAGCCGTACACGTGCCCTTGACTCACTCGTCACCCGTCACCATCTTCGTGTTAACTTCATACGCTCAGTTTTTTTGGTTATCGCTTACTTCTCTCAGTTCCAGAAATCAAAACTCTAGAAGCAATCTGATGCTTCCAGTAGTAAAACCGTCGTCGCCGGAACCCTACATCAGAAAACCTAAAACGCCACCGGACGACCTCTTACGTCAGAAAAACTCATTTAGTTTGATCATTTCACACTCTCACTTTAATCAACCTCGCGTATGGCTTGTTCTATCTATCTTATGCCTCCAGATTCTCCTTCTGTTAGCTGTTCGCTCCATACCTTTCTCCTTCCTTCGCCACGTCACTACAACTCAGAGGACCCATAGTCTCATATCATCCTCAAACGTCACCGCTGTCGCATCCGGCGATCAATGTGGATCGGGAAGAATCTTCGTGTACGATCTCCCGAGCAGTCTCAGCGAAGAGCTTATACAAACCTGCGACGAATTGAACCCATGGAGTTCACGGTGCGACGCTTTGTCGAACGATGGTTTCGGACAAGTAGCCGTCGGGATTTCCCGCGTCGTACCGGAGAATCTGGCTTCTGCATGGTACTGGACGGACCAGTTCGCGTCGGAGATTATATTTCATAACCGCTTGTTGAATCATCGGTGTAGGACGAAGGAGGCGAGCAGTGCGACGGCGTTTTACATACCGTTCTACGCAGGACTCGCGGTGGGAAAATACCTGTGGTCTAACGGCACTGCGAGAGACCGTGATCGTCACTGTGAGATGATGTTAAAATGGGTCCAAGATCAGCCCTACTACAAGAGATCAAACGGATGGGATCATTTCCTCACGATGGGACGCATCACATGGGATTTTCGACGGTCCAAGGACGAAGACTGGGGGTCAAGCTGCATTTACATGCCAGGTATGAGAAACATCACACGCCTTTTGATTGAGCGAAACCCGTGGGACTATTTCGACGTTGGTGTACCCTACCCCACCGGATTCCACCCCGGATCAGACGACGACGTCGTCCGGTGGCAGGAGTTTGTTCGTAGCCGCAACCGTACGACGTTGTTCTGCTTCGCCGGAGCTACGCGTGGCGCTATTAAAAACGACTTCAGGGGTTTATTACTGAATCATTGTTACAACGAGTCGGACTCTTGTCGGGTCGTAGACTGTGCCGGGTCTCGGTGCTCCAACGGAACATCCGAGATTCTGGAGACGTTTCTGAGCTCCGATTTTTGTTTACAGCCCAGAGGCGACAGCTTCACGCGCCGGTCTATATTTGATTGTATGGTGGCCGGTTCGATTCCGGTTCTGTTCTGGAAAAGAAGCGCGTATTATCAATACGAGTGGTTCTTACCGAGTGAACCGGAGAGTTACTCGGTTTACATAGACCGGAAAGAGGTTCAAAACGGGACTTCCATAAGACAAGTCCTTGACAGTTACAGTAAAGAAGAGGTAAAAAGAATGAGAGAAAAGGTGATTGAGTTCATACCAAATTTTGTCTATGCAAGTCCTAATCAAGGGTTAGTGACGATTAGGGACGCGTTTGATGTGAGTATAAATGGGGTTTTGAGGAGGTTTAAGGAACAAGAAGAGTGGAGTTTCAAGTGGTAAAGGATCTTCAAAGCTTCAATTAGGACAAATTGAGGTGAGAATGTAATTTAGAATCTTTGATTTGTTTGGTTATTACAGTTTTGAGCATATGTATTATGTTGTAAATTAGTATATAGCCAAAATGGAAGATTGTTCTTGGCCGTTGAAAAACAAAACAAGTTAAAAAGGTTAAATTTTTTAATTTTAAGGAAGATCATTGATTAAAAATGAAGATAAATTAATTAAAATTAAAATTATTAATTTATTAAATAATTTATATTTTATTTTATACAAAACTATTTACTTTTTCATATATTTGAAGAATAGTAATTACAAATTTTGTTAATATAAAAATACAAAAATATTGGGTTTAGTGTTAGAGAATCGAGCTCAGTGTTTAGGGTTTAGTAAGAAAATCGAGCTCCTTGGTTGGGGTTTAGTAAGTTTAGTTAATAAATGTCACTTTGGTCGGCGACGATCAAGGAGAATTAAGCGACTTTACGTTTCGTGGACCACTTTCCTATGTTCAAATTGGCTTTAATGGTTTGTGTCAGAAAAGACAGTTTGTTTAGACTAGTTTAATGAGACTTGGGAATCTTATCATGAAGGTGAATGTGCCGTTATAGTTATATTTAAATGTGGTTGGTTCTTACAACAGAATGATAATATTATTAATAAGAATAATATTACTATTATAATTATGATAATTGATTAAAAAAATGATTATTATTATTATTATAATACTGATTAGTTTGTAAAAAATATTAAAAAATAAAAATTTATTATATTTTAATTAATTAAAATATTATAATTATGATTATAATATCATAATTAATTAATATATCT
>JAOQMS010000006.1:38103158-38116950 GCA_027563885.1 Erythroxylum longipes
TTCAAAAGTGATCAAGGTGTTATCGTTGGGTGATAACTTACGTATTACGATAGTCTGCATGCATGATAGTATCAGAGGAAGTAAGAGTCAGACTCCGGAATCGGGGTTTGATAGATATGGTATCAGAGCATGCATGAAGAGCAAGAGTCGGACTCTGATAACGGGGTCTGACAGGTATGGTATCAGAGCAAGGAGTTAGACTCCGATAACGGGGTCTGACAAAATTCAACAACTCTAAGTTCTTGAGGAGTGAAGGCATAATAGATATAATTTAATAATCCAATAAAGTTTAATAAGTAGAATGAAAAACTTAGTAAAGACCATGTTGACACAGCCTTTGAGCTTAAAGGGATAAGTTAACAATTAAGGGAAGAGATGGATGTGATTGGAAGCAAAGGATATAGCCTAGAGTGTGAGAAGGAGTGGAGACAATTTTGGTAGTGTCAAATGACCATACATTCTTTTTAGGGTTATAATGATCCTAAACTTATTTAGAGTGTGAGACAAATATAAAAGTAATCTCTAACTACCATAATTATTCTAAGGAGAAGAAGGTAAAGTAATCAATGATATATTTTATCAATTATGCCATCACTTGTTAGGATTAAGTGGTTAATAATAGAGGAAACATCATAAGCAAAATATAGAGAATTTGAACGAATTAAAGGCTCCTATGATGAAAAGATTTGTACTAACTCATTACTAAATGGATATATATTAAAGGATGCAAAGTCTTATCCAAGGATTAAATGGTGGGAAAGAATATCATAAGAAGATGGAAGAGGTCATGATTCGGGCCAAAGTACAGGATGACATAAAAGTGATTATGGCCAGGTTCTTGAATTGTTTGAATAGAGTTATAGCTAATGTAATGAAGTTAAAACACTATATAGAGTTGGAAGAGATGGCATATATAGCAATAAAGGTCGAGAGATAAATCAAATATAAATAGGAATGACAAAAGTGGCCCGACCCAGGTTGGCCAGGCCACAGGCTGAGATTGCCTACCCTAACGGGAAGGTACAAAGCGATATCATTTTACCAAAAATGAAGTTGTTTTTTAATTTTTATAAAAAACATAAAGTCCATGGGCCGGGTAGCCCTCGACCTGTCGGGCCACGGACTGACCAGTGGCTACTAATAGGGTACTTAGATGAACCTTTTATGTTTAGGGATGGTAATGGGCTGGGCCAGGCCAAGGCTACTAGACATAACAGGTTCATCTAAGTACCCTATTAGTACTAATAACTCTTGAAAGATTGAATAGAAAATAGATGATAAGAGTCCTTCCAAAGAAAGTGGAGCCATTTAAGCCCAAAATAAATGTCTATAATAAAAGAAAAGTTAAGATTGACTCTTAACCTTCTCATAATAGAGATAAAGTGCTTTTGTTATTTAGAAATAGGGCATATTGCCTTATAGTATCCAAATAAAAGGGTTATAACCATTAGGGATGATAGAGAGATGGTGAGTGAGAGTGATTCAAAGGAAAAAGAGGCTATACCACCATTAGAGGATTCTAGTAATGAGGGCATGAAATATATTGTTAAGGGCAAGGTATTTGTTACGAGAAGGGTGTTAAGTCATCAAATCAAGGAGGATGAGTTAGAGAAATGGAGGAAGAATATCTTCCATACTAGATGTCAAATTCAAAGTAAGTTATGTAGCGTGATAACTGATGGAATTAATTGTATTAATATAACTAGTACTATTCATATGAAAAGGTTAGGACTATCTATTATGTATTTAAAGTCATACAACTTTTATATATTAATTAATATAGGTAAATCAAGGTGAATATATAAGTGTTAGTGTCATTGCTTATTAGGAGGTATAAGGATAAATTATTGTATAACATGGTACCTATGTAAGCTAGTCATGGAGACTATAGTAATATGATCTAGGTGTGACACACGATAGTCTCAAGAATAGTTATACCTTTATGAAGGATGAAAAACTCATTATTCTTATATATTTAACCCTTAAGTAAGTCCATAAGGACTAATTAAAGTTGAAAAGAGATAATAAAGAGAGAAAGAGAGAGATAAGAAAGGGATAGAGGGTGATAGTTAGTTATGACAGAAAAAGAGAAGCAGAGCGAAAGCTTTAGAAAAAGTGTTAGTAGGGAGAAAAATAAAGAAACTGGTGAGTTGCTATGCAAAAAAGAGTGATATTAGGAATTACTTTTCTATACTAACTAACCCATAATTATACTTTTGTATAAAGGGACTTATTTCAATATTAAAGAGCACAACATATGTTTTCTGAGTTTTGTTGTTTCTTTATTACAAGAGTATGACGGTGTGCCAGCTGATGACAACCTTAATGGATTACAATCCACTAGAGGGATCAAACATCAAATTGACTGTACTAGTTTCCATCCATAGTAAATCCACAAATAAGATTAATTCAGAGGAAACAAAGAACTTTTAGAGATAAGGAGAAAGTTAATAGCTAGGGGCTATATAAGGGGCAAACATAAATTCTTGTTCATTTGCAATACTTCTAGTGCCTAATAAGGACGATACTTAGCATATGTGTATTGATTGTAGAGTTATCAATAAGATAATAGTAAAATATCAATATTCCATTCCCAGGTTAGATGATATACTTGATAAATTACATAGAGTTTTGCAAATTTTCTAAAATTGAGTATCACCATATTAGGATGAGAGAAGATGATAAGTGAAAAACTATAACAAAGACTAAATTTGGGTTATATGAGTAGATAAATGTGCTATTTGGTCTTACTAATGGGCTTAGTATTTTTATGAAAATGAATTATGTATTGTGTACATATATAGGTAGGTTTTAGTTGTTTATTTTAGTGACATTCTAGTGTATAACAACACCTAGAAAAATATATTTACCATTGAATGTGTGCTTGACAAGTCGAGGAAAGAATAGTTGCATATCAACCATAAAAAGTATACTTTTTGCTTAGAAAAAATTATGTTTGTTGGGTTATGTAGCTAGATTAAAAGCTATCACGGTAAATAAGGAAAAGGTGAATGTAATTAAGGAATGGTTGAGACCTAAATCTATAATAAAGTTAAAAAGTTTTCAGAGTTTAGATAGTTTCTATAAGAGATTTGTTGAATATTTTAGTACAATTGTTACACCACTTATTAAAATTGTTAAGAAATATATGGAGTTTTATTAGGATAGTAAACAGGAATAAGCATTCATTTATTAAAGACAAGTTTCATTTGACACCTATTTAGAATTATCCGATAATTCAAAAAGTTTTAAGATTGAGTTTAATGCCTCAGGATTAAGTATTAGAGTTGTTTTAATGCAAATAAGAGGCCAATAGGCTATTTCAGTACAAAATCTATGGTGTAACCTTGAACTACCCAAATTATATCAAAGAGCTTTTTGTATTAGTGAGAGCATTGGAGACGTGGCAGTTTTTCCTTGAGTCGTTGAAATAATTTAAGGGCGGAAACATATGTTAAGCAAACACCTTTCTTAGTAGGCAAAATTCATTGATTGATGCCTTATCTGAGAGGAATATTCTTATCATCTCCTTGAATACAAGGTTATTAGGGTTTGTTAATTTTTGTATTTATTACCTTTACCTATTAATAAAAGAGCTAGTTTGGATAGAGTAAGGAAATTTAAAATGGTAAGACAACTTCATAAACATGTAAAGCAACATATTGAAAGAATGAATGAGCATTATACAACTAAAACTAACAAGGTTAGAACACAAGTTATCTTTTAACTTGGTAATTAAATTTAAATGTATATGAGGAAGGAACAATTTCTAGTGTCGAGGCGATCAAAGTTATAACTAAGAGTAGATTGTTCATTCTAAGTCATTGAGAGGATTTATGATAAGACTTACAAATTAGAGCTTTTAAGTGAATATAATATTATAGTTACTTTTAATGTTACTAATCTTTCTTTTTTGATGTAGGTGATGATTCAATATTAAATCCTTATGAAAAGAGGATAATGATGCAAGCATGACTGGATTAATTTTAAATGATCCATTAATTATGCCTCATAGACCAATTATAAGAATTAAGAATAAGAGGGTTAAAGAGACCTTAAATAGGTATATTCAAAATATGTATGTTGATTAAGCTTCAAAGAGCACTTCAAAAACTAATTTAGAAGACTTGTTGGACTTATAAGAAGACTAATGGACCTATAAAAAGACTAACTCCTTTTTAACTTGGTTTAAGTTAAGGTTGGGGAAGAATTGGACATGAATATGGTATTTAACATGGATATATATATAAATACGACCTCTAACACAACTGTGTACTAGTTTGTATAGCTATATAGAAAATTCAATTATGAAACACAAACTTTAACACTAGCATGTCAAAGTTTATATCCATCTTTAAGAAATTATAACAAGATCTAAGGTATCTACATATAGGCATACAAAAGTTTGTGTCCAAGTTCACAAAAGTTATAAAAGGATCTACAATCCTAAGCAAGGACATATCCCAAAAATTTTCCATTGGCATTATAATTTTCATATCAAGCATGACCTAACAGATGACTGATAAATCTATATTTTTATGTTATTAAGGGTTTAATTAGTTAGTAATTTATTACTTTTATGACATGTTTTACGTTGAGTTATATGATATTATGTTACGTTTGATTCGTTGACTTGTGGGTGATTATTTAATGCAAAAGCTCATATTTGAGTTTATTATTCTCTGTAGTTTTTTTTATCAAATGAAAGTGGAGTCTATTGGAAGGTAACATAATGGAAAATAATTTTGTAGAAGGTATCAAAGATCAATTCAAGGTTGAAGATGTCAAAAACATAGGAAAAATGGAGAATTGGACAACTAAACATCAACACCATATTAGAATCATGTTGGTTATGTTAGTTATCCAAAAGTAAATCAACTTATAATATAAAGTGAAATTGAATCAAAATCATTATGTTTTGCACCTGTAAAGTTCTAAAAGTTAAAAGGCACCAAACTTGTGATTTGAATATGAGGATACTTGGAATTATAAGGTTAATCCTTTAAAACTCTTTTATATACATAACTTATAAATACTTTTATTGTTGTTCTTCAAAGAGGATTTTGAAGGTTAGTGAACCTCTATTGTCATTGAATTATTAGTTTTATGGTTTTTTTAACATCAAGGAGGGATTTTGAGTCAAATTGGAGGAGAATTGTGGCAACTCTTCTAGTTTTTTCTTTCTCTTCTTTCTTTTATATTCAAATTATATGTTTTGTTTTTTTTAATTTTTAGTAGCTAAATCCCTAGTTAGTGTGAGAGATATAGTTTGTGATAGATATTTCAATTATTAATGCATGAGTTATTATCATTCAGTTGAATTTGTTCTCTTTTCTTTCAATTTTTGGGTTTATTGCTAGCCATCATAGATTCCATCATAAGGATTATATTAAAGATTGATAGGTGAAGGATAATATGTATACTAGGAGAATAAACACCTTAGATCTTTAGAAAAAGGATTGCTTAAACTACTGTAATAACTAAAGAGATTAATATGCTTAATAAATTTGATTAGGTTGAATCGTTGAAAAGTGGTAATTACCTAACATAGATACATTAAATCATTTGTTATTTCAACCTCAATGATCAATCGTGATTAAAAATTGTAATTTCTTATAAATGAATCTCAAAACCCTTATAATTCAATATTTTAATCTTTTTCTATTGGTTAGTTATCTTACTGTTATTAGTTTATTAATTTAATCACTCTTTATAAATTCTTGTTTTTTTTAGTTTTCGTATTTGGATAGGATTAACAAACATAGTTGTATAGTCCTTGTGGGATTGATATTTTGAAATACACTAGAATTTATTACTTGCTACAATCAATTTTATACAATTATAAATAGATTTAATCAAGTTTTTTGTTTTTTTATGGGGACTATTTAATTACTATATTAATAATATTAGCTTTATTTCATGTTTATACACCTTTAGACTTCGTAATTAAATGTCTTCCAACTTGGTCTCATAAATAACTAATCTTTTGAACCATGTGAAGATGTTGTTGAGCTACGACACGAGTAACAGGAGTGCATGATATCATTTTAGCATTTATGGATATCCTTCTCATACATGCATGAACGTAGAGACTATCCCATATTACTATAAAGATGCTAATTATATGCCTTCATTTGGGGGAACTAGTATGAAATATACTTTATGCACAATTTGAGATGGAGAAATCTTCTAAATTTCTTTCAGAAGGAGCAAGGATCTGGAATAGGAAGGCTTGTAGGACCATCTAGGCTCTAGCAATGACCATAGTTTTAATAACGGTTGAATGCCCAATTTTGGGCCAAAGTTTTTTTCATTTGATCGACGTAGAGTCAAACATTTTAACCTATTCAATTAAGGTCCAAAAGTTAACAATTATGCTCAATGTTAAGCAATTTTGGACGAAAAATTAACTGTGTAATGCACATGCCATTATTATTAAAGAGGTCTGACACAAAACTAACACGCCCTTAATCATTAAATGAAAAATGAAAAACTGTAGAGAGAGAGTTGGGACACAATTTATATCAATGTCAGTATCTCATACCACTCCTCGTAACTTTCTCACATTCCCTTCCCAATTATATTTCTCTTTGCCTAATCATCATCAATAAAACTTCTTCTCCTTATTCTTCTTCTCTCTATCTCTACCGTAACACATTACACATTACACATAATAATAATAATAATAATGCATACATGACAGCTTACTGTACTATCCCGCGTTGCCCTGGGCTGGGTTCTCCTGACGCGAAGCTTCTTCACTCTTTCTTAAGCACAGGTAAGTCCCCATCTATATGATCAGAAAAGAAAAAAAACATGACTTTACACCTATCTTGTCTCTAACGTATATGATATCATCCTATCTTTTATTTTCAACTTCATGAAATAGAATTTGATTTTTGAAATATAATTTAACTAGAACTATATTGTGATCTTGATTACATTAAACAAACATCTTTGGACTGGAGTTACCACTCTATATCTATTGGTATGGCAAGCACATGTGGTTATTGGCCATCTAAAGAATGCGAGACCAAAGCATGAAGCCCCTTAACTGAAGACAACTTTAAATGCTCTAAACACAATAAATGCTCATTGATATCAGTGTTGTGCAGATTACCTAGAGCGGCAGTAGTAAATATGGAGAAGAAGTGGCCTCAGACCATTAGTGCCTGTGGCTTCTCGTTGTTTGATCAAAGATTGTGGCATGACCTTACAACATTTCCTTATGTAAGAGGTGAAGAGGTGAATTTGGGCAGTGCACAGGTTTGGTTTGGAGTAAAAGTTCTTATTACTTAAGATTAGTCACTTGTGTGGTTTTGTTTCTGGGTTAAAAGCCCAAATTAGGGCTAATTTTTTTTGGGTTTGATCAATTTAAAACCAAATCTTTTAAGTTGCTCAATAAAGGTTTAATAGTTCACAGGTCTACTTAATGTTAGACTATTTTGGATGGAAATTATGAAGTGTCATACACGTACTGGAAACATGTTTGCATAAACAGTGAACATTGACTTCTTTTACTTATTGAATAATTGCAATTTTGCTTGGTACTAAGACTAAAGGTAAATTACCACCAAATTTTCAAAAATAATGTATCTATTAAACACGTTCATACCATTTATCTTATACCTCACTCACTCATAGAGACACGGATCAAACCTCATCGCTGCTTTTCAGTGTTGTCTTCCTCTCTTTTACTGTCATGCCTTCTTCGATACGCTACTTAATGTTCTATGACGCTTATCTTGTACCTCTCTTTTTTTTCTCTCTCGTATCACCAATCCACCAGCTATTTAATATTCTGTGATGGGTATTTACAAGATGAAGTAGTTACCCAAGCTAGAGTTTGAGCACTTTTTGAAGAATATCAGCAAAGATTCTACGCTGTTGTCAATGAGTATGACTCACTAGTTTCTTTTAATACATTTCTATGGTGTGATGATCTGTTACTTTACTCTTGCATGTATGTAAGACTTATTAAATGTCTTCCCTTTTCCGATGTGTTTAGTCGAGCTCTGGGACAAGCCTACCTGATAAAATCTCCCTGCGTAGCATTAAATGAAATGGACCTTCACATTAAGGCTTCCATTAACCCACAACGACAGTTCTATCAGGTAACTATAGTCAAAGATGGAATCTTTTAGAATAAATTCCAATTTTGTTAACTAGTTGGAAAGATTTTTTCATTTCCTAACTTCATCTCTTTGTCTCAATCTGTTGCAGGAAGCAAGGATTAAGATTAGTACACTTCCTGGTTCTTAGGGCTCTACTATAGATGTTGATTCATGTTATAGGTAAGATTTTCTCAGTTTTTCATATTTCTTTCCTCTTATATATGACCACAGATAGCAGTTTTCATGGGGTGCAAAAGTGGAGAAATTGAACTAAGCTGGTCCAAAGTTCCTAGAGTAAGAACTCTTTTATATATCATATGTAACTTTCATCTTTATAGATTCGTAGAGAGGACCTGACCGTACTGTAAATTTTGTATTTTATTTATAGATTAACATGGAAAATGAGGGAGAGAATGAGGTATATTACGTGGCATATCTACACTGTTAACATTTTATGCTTCTGCTAAGCTAATTTTGCAGTTATAAGTGTGGACGCCACCTACCTCTCTGCACCATACACATTTTCCAAGTATGGAGCTTTCGATGAAATGGGTTTTTAGATGAGAAGAAGAAGAAGAAGACGATGATAATAAATAGTCTTAGAGAGGCTTGAACGAGTTTTGATGGCAGCAAATTGGAAAGGTTAGAAAGGAACAAAGGTGTGTATATATACGAAGAATAAGAGAGGTGGGGACAAAGGTTGGTGATCCAAGGGTGTTGTAACCTAACACATGTATAGACAAAAACGTAATCATTCCAAACCAGGAAACTGGTTTTTTCCAGTAACTACATATCTACACTGTTAACATTTTATGCTTCTGCTAAGCTAATTTTGCAGTTATAAATGTGGACGCCACCTACCTCTCTGCACCATACACATTTTCCAAGTATGAAGCTTTCGATGAAATGGGTTTTTAGATGAGAAGAAGAAGAAGAAGACGATGATAATAAATAGTCTTAGAGAGGCTTGAACGAGTTTTGATGGCAGCAAATTGGAAAGGTTAGAAAGGAACAAAGGTGTGTATATATACGAAGAATAAGAGAGGTGGGGACAAAGGTTGGTGATCCAAGGGTGTTGTAACCTAACACATGTATAGACAAAAACGTAATCATTCCAAACCAGGAAACTGGTTTTTTCCAGTAACTAGGAAACTAGTACTAAAACAAGATAAAAATTTTATGAAAAACAAGTAATTCAATGTACTGTGCTTTGTCTTGTTCCCATCCCTTTTTCGAGCGGGCGTTTAGGATGTACACGTTACTCTATTATAGGAAAATAGCATGTTGAGGTTTTACTTTCTAAAATGAAACTTGTTTCAAGAGGGAAAAATAGCTGCTTTCACATTTTGTTTAGAAAATACATCTATACTTCCTGGCAAAAAAGATTTAATATAGATGCATAGATGTAGTTTTGTTGAAAAAGTGCCTTAGATAATTGATTAGTCGGTGTTTAAAATGTGTCTTAGATAATTGCTACAGAATAATTGGTTAATGGACCAAATCTTTAAGATTTTAGTTATGTTATTCCTTGTTTTAAAATAGTTAGTTGAGATGTAGTGGGATATAACAAATCATTTGATTTGATTCTTATATTTTCAGCTCTGTATAAACTATGCAATGCAGTGAATAAATGGTGGGTTTTTAGAAAACATCAAAGCCTGTGTTCTTTTTAGCTTATTCATTTTCATTGTTAGTATTCCAACTGTCAAAAAAAACCAACAAAATGGTATCAGAGCTTTTTGTCTTGAGGGACCTGTGAGATGACTGAAACCAAAACACAAACCTGATTTACAACCCAGAATTACAACAAGAATTACAACCATCTTCAAGTAATGGAGATTGAAACACAACTGTCTCAAGGTGCACCACCAATTTTTTATGGTGACAACTATCAAGTTTGAGCTGTTCGAATGAAAGCTCATCTTGATGCTATGGATGTTTGGAAAGCTGTGGAGGAAGACTATGAAGTGCCTCCGTTGCCAACAAATCCTACAATGACGCAAATCAAGATGCACAAAGAAAGAAAAAATAAAAAGTCTAAAGCCAAAGCCTGCCTATTTTCTGTTGTTTCAAACATCATATTCACAAGAATTATGAATCTAGAGTCGGCAAAGGATATCTAGGATTACCTCAAAAAGGAATACCAAGGCAATGAAAAAACAAAGAGCATGCAAGTTTTAAACTTGATCAGAGAATTTGAAATGCTGAAGATGAAAGAGTCAGAAACCATTAAAGAATACTCCGACAATTTGCTCGGCATAGTAAACAAGGTGAGTTTATTAGGTAAAGATTTTTCTGAGGAACGAATAGTGTAAAAAGTTCTTATAACTTTACCTGAAAAATATGAATCTAAAATTTCTGTATTGGAAGAAGCTAAGGATCTATCAAGTATGTTTTTGGCAGAATTAGTAAACGCACTACAGGCACAAGAACAAAGGAGGATGATGAGAGAAGAAGGAACCGTTGAAGGTGCTCTGCTTGCAAAGGAAAAAAATTCAGGAGGAGATAAAAACAAAAATTTTAACAAGATCATCAACAACAACTATAGAAACAATGATGATTCGTATTCACCATGCCCACATTGCAAAAAAACAAATCACCCGCACAAAAAATGTTGGTGTAGGTCTGATATAAAATGCAGAAAATGTGGACAAATTGGGCATATGGAGAAGATTTGCAAGTCACGAAATGAAGAGGCAAAATCAACAACTGAGCAACGTCAAGAAGATGAATTATTTTGACATTAAAGCTTTGCAATTACTAAGGCAAGGAAAAGTGTTGAAAACGTGCCTTAGATAATTGATTAGTCAGTGTTTAAAATATGTCCTAGATAATTGCTACTGAATAATTGGTCAATGACCAAATCTTTAAGATTTTATTTATGTTATTCTTTGTTTTAAAATAGTTAGTTGAGATGTAATGGGATATAACAAATCATTTGATTTGATTCTTATATTTTCAGCTCTATATAAACTATGCAATGCAGTGAACAAATGTGTGGATTTTTAGAAAACATTTATTCATTTTCATTGTTAGTCTTCCGGTCAAAAAAAACCAACAAGTTTCGAAACAAAATGCTGTATAGGAGATATATTCAGGGAAGTAAAGCCCCATAAACACATTAATTACTGATCCATAGTAGCATTATGTAGCTACTAGCTACTCCATAAGCCTCAGAAATAACATATGTAAGATCTATGCTGACCTATGAATCCTGAAAAGGCATATATTCGTAAACTTTTACAACTAAGTGAACAACGTATGCTTTTAGTATCTGGGGTTCAATATGTGAATAGAAAGAAAAAAAGCAATCAATTAGAATAAGAACATCAATCCACAAATCTTCTTCAGAACGGGTGTTGCTTCCACACTCTTTCAATCATAAGATCAATCGGCACATTCTTGGTTCAAGCAATAGTTTCAGTACAAACCAGCCCATTATAAGTATCCAACCAGTAAAGAAGAAGAATATGTAGGCACGCATATGGCATAACATTGATAGGAAAGCCTGAGCTACGAGGAACGTGTAGAGCATGTTTGTGCTAATTGCAAATGCAAAACCTGCAGGTCTTGACTCCACGGGAAATGCTTCACTTGGTATCAACCAACCACGAGGACCCCATGACCATGCAAAGGACATAACATATACACACACTAACACCACAACAACTTCTGCTAGTGACTGCTTGAGCGACCCCGTCATTGGCAAGTGAAATACCAGAATAAAACCAATTGTGATCTGCATGACAACGTAAATAGTAAGTCAGTAGCATGATTAGAAGAGCCCAAAAAAAAAAGATTTGATTTATATATACCATTGATATGAACATCTGTACACAAGCCTGAAGAAGCAATTTGCTTTTGTTGATTCTTTTTAGAAATATACGATGTACATACTTATCACCTACCCTTTGTTATATAAGTAGTTGACGTATCAATATTAGTGTAAACCAGCAAAAGGATCTTTTTCCCATTCTTGGTTCTTCTCTTCTTCTTCTTTCATGTCCCTTTACTGTTCTTCTCTTACCTGTAATCCGTAACTTACATACATGATGTTATACTTCAATAAATATCAGGGTTTAAATTAAAGAAGGTGTCAGAAAATAGGTCAAGAAAATGTCACGTAAAACATCTCACTCAAACTTCACGGCGCGTATGTGACACTACTAAATTTCCGTCCAAAATAGCTTAATATTAAGCAGACTCGATAACGTTTAGACCTTAATTGAGTAGATTATGTTTAGCTCTAAATTAATCAAACCCAACAACTTTTGGCCCAATTTGGGCTTTTAGCCTTTGTTTCTGGCTCTGTGTAACTTTCGCGAGAAAATATCATAGAAAATAAGACAACCTTTGCTATTTGTGTTCTTGGTTCCTAGTAAGAGAAGTCAACATTCCTATTCTTAATTTGTATATACCGTAGAGATGTATCCTACACGTATCCTGTGAAATTGGGACCATCGGATGTCTAAAAGCACCACCATCAACTAGAAAGACTTGCATTGTCCAAATGGACAGATTCACTATGCCAAAACAGTTCATCGATCACCTTCAATGGTACTCTTCAAAAGTGTAGTAAGTTTATCCATATCTAAGACCAATGGTAGTGTAGATAATGAACAGAGGATAGCTTACAGTTATCAGACTGCTTTTCGTGGGGTAGCTGCAAAATTGAGTGAAGAAGAAGCTCAGAGGCTAGAACAAGAAGATGGTGTATTGGTTATGTTTCAAGCCACTGTGTACCAACTTCACACCACAAGAAGCCCCGTGTTTCTCAGGTTAGAACCAAAAACAAGCACGACTGTTTGGTCTCAGAATATGACAAGCCACGACATGATAGTTGGAGTTTTGAACACTAGAATCCAGCCTGAAAGTTCAAGCTTCAATGACACAGGAATGCTTCCAGTACCTGCACATTGGACAGGAACGTGCAAGACAGGATGAGCCTTCGAAAAGCATAATTGTAACAGGAAAATTGTGGGTGTAAGAGTGTTTGGATATGAAGCTAGATCTGGAACAATAAGTGAACATGATGAGTATAAATAACCAATAGATAAAGATGGTCATGGTACACACACAACAGCAACTGTTGCTGGTTCTATAGTACATGGTGCGAATCTGCTAGGCTATGCTTATGGAACTACGAGAGGAATGGCGCCTGGTGCGAGAATCACAACTTACGAAGTTTGTTGCATTGGTGGTTGCTTCAGCCCCTTCTCTCGGCGGTTCATAGAGCTGTGGCTGATGGAGTGAACGTGTTATCAATATCATTAGGTGGTGGAGTTTCATCTTATCATAGAGATAGCTTGCAATAGCTGCATTTGGAGCTACAGAAATGGGTGTCTTCGTTTCATGTTCTGCAGGAAATGGAGGACCAGACCCTGTAAGCCTAACCAACGCGTCTCTATGGATTACCACAGTAGGTGCAAGCATAATGGATGGAGATTTTTTGGCAACTATTAAACTTGGCATAGGCAGGGTTGTGAAAGGAGTCTCGTTATACAAAGGTAGGAATAAAATGTGGACTGAAAGATAGTATATGTTGGTTTATATGGGGAGCAACTGTAGGATGTGTGTCTCAGAAATCCAGACAAGAATACAGAGTCTTAGGTGTTCATGCAAGGCCATTCAACAACGTAAAAAGTCAGTGGGCAAGAAATCAAGAAGAGTTAGTTAAG
>JAOQMS010000006.1:38172129-38188536 GCA_027563885.1 Erythroxylum longipes
TTAATTAAAAATATTTTAATAATTAATTAATTACAATATTTTAATTAATGAATGAATTATATTTTAATTAATTATATTGTAATTAATTTATTATATTTTAATTAATTATAATGTAATTAATTATTATTATTATTATTTTGTAATTAATTAATTAATTAATATTATTAATATTATTTTAATTAATTATATTTAATTAATTAATTAATTTAAAAAAAGAGTTATTATTAAGGAATGAGTTTCATTCCTCTACTAAATGGGGGGTATGGAGGATTCCCCAAAATTGAGATATCAAAGTATTACCCCTATAATAATAATCAACAACCAACCACTCACTTTTCATTCCTTACCCGTTAATCTCTTCTCAAACCCATCAACCAAGCACTCCTTAAATATATTCAATAAATCGTTCAAAAGGCTGAGAAATCAAATCAAGTTCAACTTATGTGTAGGCCAGACTGGAATTAGACAAAATTGCCACCACACACGAGCTCAATTACGCAATTGGTGAACAAAAGTCAACCGTTCTTTTTGGCTTTGGACTTATTAAATTGCTTTATCAAACTTTGGGCCATCATTCATTGTCCGTTCTTGCAATGAATATCAAGATTCAAGGCAACTTCTAGAAGAAGATGTAATTAAAATTATTCAAATAGATGAAATAATATGTTCCAGTATTAGGACAAATCAGAAGTCTTGAGGTTGTTGATTGCAAAGTTTTAAGTTTGAGTTCCGGCAGCGATAGTATAAGAGTTTAATTTGGTGTGGTAGTTTCTTGTGCTACTCGAACAAGAGATCTTCTTTTTTAAGAATTGAGTGAGATTAAATCGTTATTTACTTTTCTATCACTCTATCGAGTCAGAGTGTAAGGGCATTTAAGGTGGACGATTTCAACTTTTGAGTACAAGAAAACTTCTTTATCAACTATTGACTTTTTTTTTAACGGACGAACTTGTAGTCATTATCTTTTAGATGCATATTGGGTAAGCTTTTGGATTGAAGCAATAGCTTGCAAATCATGTCAACCAGGTACTCCGTACTAGATAAGCCCTATACGACATGCTTGATCGATAGAGCATAAATAGAAGGATTCAAACACAAGACCTTTTAATCATATATCTTTCACTTCACTAACTTGACTATCCAAAGGCAACTATCGACTTGTTAATAAATGATAGTGATTTTAAGGAGATATACAAAACCTTGAAGTTAACTAGCAATTAGATAAATTTCTAATCAGTATCTCTAGGCATTATAAATAAATAAAGAAAAGCTAAAAATATATTTGAAAGTTTTAATTAGCTTAAGATTATTTGGTTCTATTTTTGTTTTTCTATTAGAGTCTTTAATTTAGGGGTTGTTTGGTTACACCTTTAATTTTTGTTATATTTTTTAGTTTTTAGTTTTTAGTTTTAGTTTTTATTTTAAATTAAAAACTTGTTTGATTGTTAATATTTATGTAGTTGTAACATATTACATAAAACTTAAAGATAATTTTTTTAATTAATTGAATTTATTTTAATCTCTTATATCATATTTATTAATAAAAATTCAAATTTTATGTTAAATATATTTCAGTTATTTAATAAAATTTTATTTGAAATTTATATATTTTGAAGATATCTTAAATGTAACTATTTTATTAATAATTATTTAATTTAATTTTTATTTTATTTTATTTTATTTTATTATAATAATTAAATTAAATTAAATTAATTTATTTAGAATTTTATTAAAATTAATTTAAATTAATTAAATATATAATATTAATTTAAATTATTCATAATTCTTATTACTAATTAATATATTAAATAATTAAATAGTATATATTTAGTTGATATTAAACTGGATTATAAAAAAACAAGAACAAAATTTATGAAAACCCGCTCTTTGTAGTTTTCAAAATTGTTTTCATAAATTTTGAAAATGGAAAGAAACAAAAATCAAAAGCATAAATTAAAACTTAAGCAGACAGTTTTTTTATTAAATTTGAAAATAAAAATTAAAAATTAAAAATAGGAATAGAAACAAACAATCAGGTTGTTAATGTCAACAAAGTTATATTTTTATCACCGATATAATTACATATTAGATCAAATATAGAGATAAGTTATTTTAATTAAATAAGTTTAGTTTAATCTCTTGGATAATATTTATTAATACATTTTATTAAAATAATATTTTAAATTTTATTTTTAATATATTTTAATTATGAAATTCAATTTTATTTGAAATTTATGTATTTTGAAAATATTTTTAATTTAACTATATTTATTAATAATTATTAATTACAAAATTGAAATAAAATTATTCATATTCACATTAATAATTATTTTTAGTTAATTAAATACATATATTAAATTAAATTACTCACAGCTCTTATTAATAATTAATTATTCAGTAATTAAACAATATATGTTTAGTAGATTAGCACATCAGATATGAAAAAACAAAAACAAAAACAAAAAAAAACAAAAATACTTTTTATAATTTGTAAAAACTGAAATAAACTAAAAATAAAATTTAAAAACTCTAATAAATAATTTTTTTCTGAATTTAAAAATCAAAACAAAAAATTAAAATTAAAAGTAGAAACAAGCGGTCCCTTAAATTAATATCAAATTTATTTAAATAAAATTATTAAAATGACAAACTAAGTTATATTAAAATTTTAAAAAATGTAATTATTTTTAAAACTTAGTTAAGCTTTGGTTTACCCAACTTATAGGGATAAGAAAATTTTCAAAATGGAGTCAAAGTCCATTATTTGTCATGCCTAGAAATTAGTATATCTTGTATTTATTTAAATATATTAAATTTGAAAATAAAAACCAATTATTCTACAAACGTGACGGTCCAATTTATCACACAGACTTTTCGATTAATAAACGACGGCCAGAAAAGTCCTGCGGTCTCGCCGTTGGTCTATAAAAATGGTTACTACAATGTAGTAACATCAATTCAAGCGTCGGTTTAGCGAACACCATGAGTTCTAACAACCAGCTCCGCGAAACCGAAAATGTTCCAGACTACCTTGAAAACATGAAAACCCTGCTTAAGCTTGACGGTGTTTCTGATCAAGCTTCCATTATAGATCCTTTCGAGCATCTCAAAATCGTCAAGAACTCGGACGGAACGATCACTCGCCAGCTCGAGTTTCCTGAAGCCCCACCGACACCTGATCCCAACTCTGCAACAGAAGTTCTCAGCAAAGACATCACGGTTAACCCATCAAACAACACTTGGGTCCGAGTATACTTGCCCCGAGAAGCGCTTGTTTCACCTACCATCAACAAGCTTCCCCTTATTGTGTACCTTCATGGCGGAGGGTTCGCATTCTTAAGTGCAGGGTCAAAGATAACGCATGATCATTGCTTTCAAATGGCTCTTGAACTTACGGCTATAGTTGTTTCCATGGAGTATCGTCTCACGCCGGAACACAAGCTACCTGCGGCCTATGACGACACGTTTGAGGCTTTACACTGGTTGAAAACCTCCGACGAGGAGTGGCTGAGAAAATACGGTGATTACAGTAAGTGCTTTCTCGTTGGGAATAGCGCTGGAGGTAACATAGCGTACCATGTTGGCTTACGTGCCGCTATGGCAGCCGCTGATCTTGAGCCTTTGAAGATCAAAGGACTGATATTGCAGCATCCGTTCTTTGGTGGGGTCGAAAGGTCGGAGTCAGAGTTAAGGTCGGTCAATGACATGATTTTGCCGTTGTCTGTGACTGATCTCATGTGGGACTTTTCCCTGCCGATTGGGGCTGACCGTGATCACGAGTATTCCAATCCTACGGTTGGAGATGGGTCAAAGGGATTAGACAAAATCCGGTCGTTGAACTGGACGGTGATGATACTGGTTAGCGATGGCGATGTCTTATTTGACCGACAGAGAGATTTGGGGAAGTTGATGAAAGAAAAGGCCATACAAGTCGTAGAGTATTTTCGTGGAGGGTATCATGGAGACGTGATGGAACCTGCGAAGGCTACGGAATTTTTCATGTTCATGAAAAATTTTATCTAGCCATATATATGTAGTGATTAAAGTTAATTAATTAAATGAAATACAAAATAAGAAATAATATAAAGAGAAGAGCACAATCTGATGATGTGTTATTTCCTTAGTGCCTGTCTAGATGAGCTTATATTAGCATAATTTTATTGGGAAGAGCTTTTTTAAGAAGTTAGTTGACTGTTTGACTGTTATTTAAAAAAGAGCTTTTTTGAAAGAGCTTCATCCAATAGACTGTTTGATAATATAAAAATAAAAAGTAATTTTAATTTTAACTATATTTTATTTTGTAATAAAAATTATTTATGCATATAGATATTATTTAAAATATATCAAACAATATGCAAACTACAATATATTAATTATTATATAATTTTAAACCATACGAAACATAAATGAAAATATATCTAATCAAATCTTTTGTATGGATTATAACATAAGTTAAATTAATATCAAAAATAATTATTAAAACATATAAAAAAAGTCAAATAATATTATATAAATCTCAAAATAAAGATGAAGATGTGTTTGTAAGTATTGTGGGATTTATGTGTAAAACGTAAGGATAAAAGGGATTAAAAAATAAACTTATTAATTGATCTGAAAAATCTACCTAAAAAATACTTTTTTAAGAATCTCCAAATTTGAGCTTCTTAAAAAGTTGTATTTTAGTTGTCAAAAAAAGTATATCTTCTAAAAAAGTATTTTTTACTTTACATCCAAACGCTCATTTTTTTAAAAAAAACTTTTGCAATAAAAAAAGTATTTATTTGCCTTCTAAAAGCTCAACAAACGGACACTTATCCTCATTCTTAATACTAACAAAAAACACAAGACGTCGTCTTGTTTAAGGCTTGAGAACCTTATGGATATGGTACAAACCTCCAAGATTCCACCCAATTCAATGAATTCATATATTATTGACGTATTATTATATAATAATAATATGATGGCCCGGAGTTAGGATAGACTAGTCCGTAGTCCGACCCTATTCATTTATTTTTAAAAGAAAAAAATTTAAAATGACATTATTTCGGAAAAAATAGATGGGCTGATTATGATCAGCCTATGACCTAACCCGAACAGGCCATAATCATACTGTAATATGCCTATGATCCGGCTAACTCTAACAAAAAATAAATCGGACTGGGCTAGGCCAAACAGGCCGGAACATAATTGCGATCCTTAAAAGCTGTTTAAGATATTGGTGACACTTTCTAAGTCATTACCTCGTCTAGAATATTCCACGCTCGCAACTTGAGACCCTAAAAGCGGCTTAGCACTACCATCAACTATTTATGCAAGTGAGTCTACTCTCCAACAAAGACCAACCCCAACCCCAACCCCAACTCCAACTCCGGACTTCGGTGCTCGGTGGTAATTTATCCATTACTTCAGTGTTACTTTCGTGTATTTAACTGTCTCGGGAGTTTAGAGCTTCAGTTCATTGTATGAACACGAACTTTTAAGCAAACTCTGATACCCTGTTTCTTGCAGTGAGCTTTCTGCGACATGTCAACTCAAGCGCCAAACATGGAAGCTTACACGAAACTCCAAATCGTCCCCAACCCTGACGGCACAATCACACGCCTGCTTAAACTTGAACAAGTCCCACCAACACCGGATCTGAGCGATCCCACCCTAGTTTTCTCCAAAGACGTGACCATCAACCAGTCAAACAACACTTGGGCTCGAATATATTTACCCCGGCAGGCTATTGATTCACCCAACACCACCACCACCGCCAAACTTCCCCTCCTTGTGTTTTTTCACGGTGGAGGGTTCGTTATTCTATTTAGTCCGTCCACAAGCCCGGTTCATGGCTTTTGCTTCAAGATGGCTTCTGAACTCAACGTTATTGTAGTGTCGTTCGAGTATCGTAACGCTCCGGAACACAGACTTCCCGCTGCGTACGACGACGGCTTGGAGCTTCTCCACTGGGTCAAAGCCAGCAACGATGAGTGGCTGAGAGAGTACGCTGACTATAATAAATGTTTTCTCATGGGATCTAGTGCAGGGGGTAACCTTGCGTATAACGTCGGTTTACGTGCTGCGGTTGATGATCTCGAGCCCTTGAAGATCCGAGGGCTGATATTGCTCCAACCATTCTTTGGTGGGGTTGAGAGGTCTGCGTCCGAAACCCGACTGGTCAACAATCCTATTCTTCCTCTGATCGCAACCGATCTCTTGTGGGAGTTGGCGTTGCCAACTGGGGTTGATCGTGATCACGAGTATTCCAATCCAACGGTGGGAGGTGGGTCTGCGTTATTAGAAGAGATCAGGAAGTTGGGTTGGAAGGTAATAGTGGCTGGAGGTGATGGTGATATACTCATAGATCGACAAAGAGAGCTAGCTAAGTTGATGAAAGAAAAGGGCGTACAAGTTCTGAGTTATTTTGATGCAGAACTTGTTCACGCCGGAGAATTTGCTCCGACCACTTGGCTTACGCCATTTTTGACGACCTTGAAAAGCTTGATGCTTGAGCCAGTAATGGACAAGTGAGACGTCAATTCAAAGCATAAATATCATAGTAGTTAAAGTTATCTTCTTTCCATTGATGTGTCTGTTTCAGTCGTTAACGGATCGAGAGTTGCTTGCTGCCTTTAATGTCATCGACGTAGGATTTGTCGTATTAGTTAAGAATAAAACCGCATTCATCAGACTTCTCTGTACTCCACATTTAGCATAATTTTTTATTAAATTATTATTATTTTATTATTGTTGCCACCATTTCTAGGCTTACATACAATATGTATGCTAAGACAAGTACGTCATGGAGCTAATTGTTAATCTACTTGACTTCGAATGATACGTACAATCCTTGATATTATAATAACAGTCAGAATCACGAATCTAGTTAAGTATCTGAGGAGCAGATATTAAATTGTCTCACAAAGTAACATACGAAATTGGCATGGCGAGTACAGAATCTGAAAAGAATCAACCACGAAGCTTTAGAGGTCAACGATATCTAGAGTAAGATCGTTAAGACCAAAACTCTTTCTTACGTTAAACTTCAAAAATGGGGTAGAGCATTAACATTTTTGGTGTGCTAACAAAAGAAAAAAAAAGGGGGTCATTTTTAATCTATTACTTATGCACTAGGTAATATTTTAAAAATTAGGTCGAAAGTTATATTGATAAGACAAGAAATTTAATATTTAAAAGGTTCAATCGATATTAAATATCACAATTTAAAGATTGAATAAAATTAAAAAATTTTAAAAATTAAAAAAAGAATATACTCATATAAAATTTTAAATTTTATTTAAAAAAGAATTTGTTAAATAAAATTAATCAGTTTATTTTAGAAAACTTACCGATTAATTAATAAATTGATTGGTTTTTAAGAACAAAAATTATTAAATTAAATCAAATTAAAAAGTTCAAAATTGAACTGAAAATTTTACTTATTCAAAAAATTTTACTATTAAACTAATGAAAATTGTTCAATTTTTTAAACATTCGTAATAGATTCATGTGCACCTACCAAATAGTTAAAGGTTATTTTTATTATATAAAGCTTAAGAGAATCCAAATTAAATAAATAAATAAATTGTAGGTTATTTTTAATTATATAAAACTTAAGAGAATCCAAAATAAATAAATAGAAATTTTGTTAGTTGTGGTTGACTTCATGTAGCTGGATGATTAGGTTATGGTTTTTTTAGAGATGGTTAACAAAAAATTAGTAAAAATATTCTCTAATTTGAATTGTGTAAAATTAGTTTATGAATAATTTACACATTCATCAAAACATTTTAAGTTAAGATGAGACACTCAGATGATTCAGTGAAAAGAAGCAAAAAGATTGTATTTAAAGACTATAAAAAAAAAAGAAGCCTAAGAAAAATTGAGTAGAAGTAATCATGAATGATATGACAATGTTGGAATTTACCATAAATATGACATGCAACAAAAAACTCTAGTATATTAGGATTAAAATAAAGGATCCCTAGTAAAGAGATCTCTGTAGTTCTCATAAATCTTTTATATCCTCCCTTTTGTAGTTAGCCTATACTTGTAAATAGTAATAAGATTTAGCCTAAGCTTTCTTGTTTATTATTATTACTACTATCAATAATTTTTATTTTTATTTATTTTTATTTTTATATTTTTTATATTTATATTATTATTTTCTTTTTTATTAACGCAATTCATTCAAAACAAGTTTCCTATTAATTAATTAGAGTAAATTTGTGTAATATTAAACTGCTCATATTTCGTCCGTCACGAGATTATGTTGATGCTTACTTGTAGTGTTACCTTTGTCTATTTAACTATCTTGGCAAAGAACTTTAGAGCTTCAGTTCACTGCATAAACACAAACTTTTAAGCAGACACTAAAACAGGAATAGATCCTCTGTTCAGGTTATGGTATTCCTATCATGTTCTATTAAATCACTTCCACACATTTATGTGAGATCTACACAAATGTGTGGATAAAATTAAATGATACAAAGTTGGAACATCGTAACTGGAACAAAGGATTTCATGTGCTAAAACCCTAATTTCTTATGGATCAAATCCTCTATACTCACTAGCTTGTACCAACTTTGTTCTACGCGATCTCATTCATACATTTTTCCGGATTCCACATATTTATGTGGATGAGATCGCGTGGAACAGAGTTAGTACAGGCTAGTGGGTATAAAGGATTTCGTTCCGATTTCGTAGTATACGCTGACTATAGTAAGTGTTTCCTATTGGGATCTAGTGCAGGGGGTAATCTGGTGTATAACGTAGGTTTATGCGCTAAGGTTGATGTCGTCCCTGTTTTGGAGCAGCTTGTGATATTTGGTCTATATCTCATAATTTAGGAGTCCAAATGGCCTGATTGTTAGTGTTATAGAAACAAGAGACACAGAGGGACAAATGTATAGCAGACCTAGAAACTTGGTTCTGACGTTTTGTATATGGATATTAAGGAAAAAGTAGTGGTATGAATAGAAAAAGTGTCAGTTACGACCGTGACATTGTTTTTGTTTCCAATTTCTACCGCATCTTATCTGAACCTTTATGAATGTGTATGAAAATTTTCAAACACCTAGAAATAAATGAAATAGGACTTACCACATGTGAATTGGGAGACTGAACATTAGAATATAAGATTAAGTATAATGCATTCCAATGAAAATTTACATGTACATAAATGATTTGTATGCATATTCATTACTCATATGTGTATAGTATGATTATGCAAGTGTGATTTTGGTACCATTCCAATGGTGGTAAGCCATGAATTACATGTATGAACGCAAATATAAAATTTATGACTTGAAATATATATCATATGACTTGTCAATATATGAATTATGAAATTGGCAAATAGTTAAAGGAAATGTTACAGTGTCTGCTCTATTATCTTGGTGGTGGATAGATAGGCATACCTATAAGGTTACAGTAGTCATCCGTTAAGCACATACATTCATGAACATCGCACAAATATCCTATAGGTATGCCCGTATGTAACCCTATAGGTATGGCCAAAAAATGGAACATATTTCCCTTGAAAGAATTGAAAAATCAGTGAATGATGGAATACTTAATACTCTGGATTTTACTGATTTTGATGTTTGAGTAGACTGCATAAAGAGAAAGCAGACCAACAAGACAATGAAAAGTGCTAAGAGGAGTTCGAATATATTATATATCATACATACAAACATTTGTAGTCCACAAATGAACTCATATGGTTATAAATATTTCGTCTCATTTATAGATGATTACTCGCGATATATGTACCTCTACTTACTTTATAACAAGAACGAAGCATTAGATTCCTTAAAGGTATTTAAAACGGAAGTAGAGAGATAATGTGGTAAGTAAATAAAGATCATAAGATAAGATAGAGGTAGAGAATTTTGTGGTAGATACATTGAGGATGGACAAACACCTGGTCCATTTGCAAAGTTTTTTCAGAAGCATATACCATGCCTAGATCTTCAGACCAAAATGGTGTAGCAGAAAGAAGAAATTGAACATTATTAGACATGGTGTGGTGTATGCTTAGTAGCTCTAAGCTTCCTAAATCCTTATGGAATGAAGCTCTTAAAACAACATTATATATATTAAATTGAGTTCCAATCAAGGCTATTTCAAAAACACCATTTGAGTTATGGAAAGGTTAAAAACCGAGTTTATGACATATACACATTTGAGGATGCCCGTCTGAAGTAAGAGTTTATAATCTACAAGAAAAGAAACTAGATCCGAGGACTATAAGTGGATATTTCATTGGATATGCTGAAAGGTCCAAAGGATATAAATTTTATTATCTATCTCATAGTATTAGGTTTGTGGAATCAAGAAATGCAAAGTTTCTTGAGAATGAATTAATCAGTAGGAGTGATAAATCTCGGGACCTAATTCTTGAGAAGGATCATTGTGAAATACAAACACCTATTTTAAGTAATATTGTCATTCATAGCATCCATCAAAGTCAAACGGGTATTGACCAACCAACCATTGAAGTTCCACAAGCTGCTGATGACAATCCAGTAGATCCAATTTTTCAACAATCACTAGAGGTTGTTGAGCAACCACTTATACAAGCTTCTCCTCAAGAGGGTGCTAATACAACATTAAAAAGATCCAATAGAGATAAGAAATCAACAATACCTAAAGATTACATTATTTATCTACAAGAAGCTGACTAAAAATTGGAGCCGAAAATGATCCTGTTTTCACAAGCTATGAGTTGCAATGAATCTCAATTGTGGTACAATGTCAAGGTAGATGAGATGAATTCTATGGCATCTAACAGAGTCTGGGATCTTGTTGAGTTGCCTAATAGTTTAAAGGCCATTGGATGTAAATGGGTCTTCAAGACAAAAAGGGACTCATTAGACAATATTGAAAGATATAAAGCTAGACTTGTTGCCAGTCAATAAGAGGGAATTGATTACATGGAGACCTTTTTTCATGTATCCAAGACAGATTCCTTACGAGTGATTATGACATTGGTTGCCCATTTTGATTTGGAACTAAATCAAATGGATGTGAAAATAGCATTCCTGAATGGAGATTTAGAGGAAGAAGTTTATATGAAACAACCGGATGGATTTTTCTGTAGTGATGGTGAACATTTGGTGTGCAAGCTTAAGAAATCAATATATGGATTGAAACAAGCCTCTCGTTAATGGTATTTGAAATTTCATGATATCATCTCTTCATATGGTTTTGTAGAGAATATCATAAATCAATGCATGTATCAGAAAGTTAGTAGGAGTAAAATTTGTTTCCTTGTTCTATATATGGATAATATTCTACTTGCCACTAATGGCAAGGGTTTCTATATGAGGTCAAACAATTTCTTTCTAAAAATTTTGATATAAAGGATAATTGTGAGATATCTTCTGTCATTGGCATTAAGATCTATAAGGATAGATCTCAATACATTTTGGGTCTATCCCAAGAAACCTATATCAATAAGGTCTTAGAGATTTCGGATGAAAGATTATTCACCGAGTATAACACCTATTGTAAAGGGTGATAGGTTCAATTTGAACCAGTGCCAAAAAATAAACTTGAAAGGGAACAAATGAAATTTATTCCATATGCTTCTGCAGTAGGGAGCTTAATATATGCTCAAGTTTGTACAAGATCTGACATTGCATTTATTTTTGGAATGCTATAAAGATATCAGAGTAACTTATGTATAGACCATTAGAGAGCTGCCAAAAATGTGATAAGGTACCTTCAAAGGACCAAAGATTACATACTTATGTATAGACGAATTGACAATCTCGAGATAGTTGGCTATCCGAATTCGGACTTCGCTGGTTGTATTGATTCACGAAAGTCAACATTTGGATATATGTTTATGTTTGCCAATGGAGCAGTATCCTGGAGGAGTTCAAAGCAGACTTGAACTGCTACTTCTATTATGGAGGCTGAGTTCGTTTCTTGTTTTGAGACTACCTTACATGGTGTATGATTGAAGAGTTTCATATTTAGGCTTAGAATTGTGGATTACATTTCTAAGCTGCTAAGAATGTATTGTGACAATTCAACTGTAGTTTTCTTGGCCAAAAGCAACAAAAGTGGTAGTCAAAGTAACCACATCGATCGACATAAAGTATTTGACTATTAAGAAAATAGTCAAAGAGAACAAGTGATCATTGAACACATTAGCTTGATAATTGTTGATCCTTTAACGAAAGGCATGCCACCAAAGAGTTTCAAGGATCATGTTGTTAGAATGAAACTCGCTTCCATTATGTGATTTATTGTATATATTTGTTTTCTCATTATGGTGTACACGTTTTTATTTTGAAAATAACAATTACTATGGACCTAGCATAAACATAAAGGTTTATTCATCCAATTAAAGTGGAATAGAAAATAGGATGTATCGAGATACATGGAAGATAATTCTTACATTTAGAGGACTTATCGTCGTGATCCGTGCATTTGATTTCTTTAATTGAGCAGAGATTTCAAGACTTTTAGCTTACATCTAAGACCTAAGTGGGAGATTGTTGTCCGTTAGTTATGTAGCAGTTTCCCGATTGTGATGGGTCGTCTTTGTTGCTTTTATTTTGAAACCTTATGATCTTTCACTGCAAGTCGTCATTTCCTTTTGTTGCTCTGATGGAAGACAACAAGGAGTTTAAAAATTGTGAAATGGTATTGAATCTTTAAGCTTGACATTATTCTGCACACACCATCTGATTGCATCTGTCAAAAGCTTAGAAGAGTCCTCATACCATTATAATCTCAACATCAATAATAGGAGCTATGCGATTAAAATTCCATATTTTTTTTTGCATTTTTGTTATTGTAATAGACATGTATATAGTTAATTCTCATGTCTAATAATCCGAAATCCAATTAGTCAACGGTCCTGTTCTTCCTCTAGTCACTACCGATCCCTTGTGGGGATTGCCGTTGCCAATTGGGGTTGATCGTGATCACGAGTATTCCAATCCAATAGTGGGAGACGAGTCTGCGTTATTAGAAGAAATCAGGAAGTTGGGTTGGAAGGTATTAGTGACTGGAGGTGTTGTTGATCCAATGAGAGATCGACAAAGAGAGCTAGCTAAGTTGATGAAAGAAAAGGGCATACAAGTTCGGACTTATTTTGATGCAGATTTTGTTAACGTCGGAGAATTTGCTCCGACCTCTTGGCTCATGCCATTTTTGAAGATCTTGAAAAGCTTGATGCCAGTCAAAGCATGATTATCGTGGCAGTTAAATTGTCTTCTTTCCAGTATTGTGTCTCTTTCAGTCTTTATTGTAATGTTTACCTAAAGAACGGGACGAAAAATAACCATGGATCAAGAGTCGCTTGCTGCTTTTAATGTCATCCACGTAGGATTTGTCATTATCTTTCTGGAACACTTATTGGTTTTACAATTCAATAAAGAATTTTGGTGCTTTTCTTTTTCTTTCTCTTTTGGTTTTTGTTTTTCAGAGGATTTTTTTATGTTAGAAGTGCCTAACACCCCCAAAAGCTAGCTCAAGAGGAGAAGATTTGCACATTATTATAAACTGTTGAATACTCTCATACTTGTCCGATGTGGGATTCCTGATATTTTAGTTTTTTTTTAATTTCGATTTCCCAATTTTCATATTATTTGATTATTTAATATATAAATTTTAATGAGGAATATAAATAATATAATTTAGTATTATATATTTAATTAATTAAAAGTAATTAATAATAATAATTATGAATAAATTAATTTAACTTATTAATTTTATTCAATTTTTGTAATCAAATTAAATAATTATTAACAAATATAATTAAATTTAAAATATCTTTAAATTTTGATTTAATATTAAAATATATTAAAATAAATGTTAATTTATAAATAAAAATTTCATTTTTAAATTATTTAATTTAATAAAATAAAATTGATTTATTACTAATTTGTTAATAAATATTATATAAGAGATTAAAAATATTTTATCTTTAAGTTTTATCTAATATGTAATTATTATCGGTAATAAAAATATGATTACGTTAATAACCAAACAAAATTTTGTATTTATTTTTAAAAAGACCAAAAATTGAAAATAAAAAACGAAAACTGAAATAATACAAGAGAAAAACAGAAGTGTAACAAATGAGTTGGATGGAGAACAAGCTTATTAAAACGGCGAGTCAACTTTTTTTTAAAGCCTTTATTTCTTTTTTATGTGTTTATAATATTATTTTTATAATTTTAAAAATGATATAATTTTTTCATGAAATTAATATTTAGTTAGAATTTAAAATTCTTAGGTTCATGTGCACCTACCAAACTTTTAATTATTAACATTTAAATAAATAAATAAATAAATTGTTGGTTGTGGTTGACTTCATCTAGCTAGGTGCTTATGTCTTTTGTATTAAGTTAATTAATTATCATTACAGATCTGACGTCTAAATTAAACAAAAACCAGTAATCAATCGCATCATTTGTTAATATGTCTCCACCATTACCTAATTTAATATATTATATGGAGTCTTCCTTCGTTTCTTTTAACTGTCTGATAAAAACCGAGTTTCAAGCTTAACTCCATTGTATACAACATGAATTTCTAAGCAGAATCTGAAACCCTATCCGCCATGGATCCTTACGAGCACCTCCAACTAGTCCCCAACTCTGATGGCTCAATAACTCGCCTGGTTAAACTTGAAGATATCCCACCAACACCCGACCTAAGCGATCCAACCCTAGTTTTCTCCAAAGATGTAACCATCAACCAGTCAAACAGCACCTGGGCTCGAATATTTTTACCTCGGCAAGCTCTTGATTCGCCAACCACCATCAGTAAACTCCCTCTCCTTGTTTATGTTCATGGCGGAGGATTCATTCTTATCTTGAGTCCGGCCTCGAGCTACCTTCATGATTTCTGCTTCAAGATGGCTTCTGAACTCGCTGTCATTGTTGTGTCGTTGGAGTATCGTCTCGCTCCGGAACACAGACTCCCGGCGGCTTACGACGACGTTAAGGAGGCTCTCCATTGGGTCACAACCGGCGGCGACGACTGGCTGAGAGAATACGCTGACTATGGTAAGTGTTTTCTCATGGGATCTAGTGCAGGGGGTAACATAGCTTATCACGTAGGTTTACGTGCTGCGATTGATGATCATCTTGAACCCTTGAAGATCGAAGGGCTGATATTGCACCAGCCATTCTTTGGTGGGGTGGGGAGGACCGAGTCCGAAATGCGATTCGTCAACGACCCTATTTTGCCCCTAGTTTCTAGTGACCTCATGTGGGATTTGTCGTTGCCAATCGGGGTTGACCGTGATCACGAGTATTCCAATCCAACGGTGGGAGGTGGATGTAGAGCGTTACAAGAAATGGGGAAGTTGGGTTGGAGGGTATTAGTGAGTGCAGGTGAATGTGATCCGTTGATCGATCGACAAAAAGAGGTGATCAAGTTGATGAAGGCAAAGGGCATACGAGTTGCGAGTTATATTGATGAAGAAGCTGGTCATGGAGTAGAATTTGTGAAGCCTTCTTGGGTTATGACGTTGATCAATACCTTGAAAAGCTTCGTCGTCTTTGAGCCGGTGATTGAGGAGTAGAACTCAAAACTAGAATTTATCTCAATGCACTTCAACATTATGAGACTTTTTCTTATTAATTTTTATAGTTCTTTGTAATTCCTTTTCTTTTAATTTTTCTTGATAAAATAAAGGGTTATTATATTATTTTTACAAATATTTTTAAAATTAGCCAAAAATAAACCGATGGAATAAGAAATTTAAAGGTTATTAAAATAAATTAGTAATTTTTAATAAAAAAGATTATTAAGATAAAATAAAATAAAAAATTAATCGGTTTAAAATTTTTACGGTTAGATCAATCAGATCGGTTTGAGTTTTAATCATTTTTTATTCAAATTTTCATCATACATATTATAAAAATTATAATTAAAAATTATTTAAAATATCTTGCAACATGTGTTTAAAAAAAACTAAATAAGACTTAGTATAGTGCTTTATCATATTATACATTGATAAAAATTTTTTTGAAAATCATTGTGGTATATATTGAATCAACTTTGGACTTTTACAATGAGGTATAAGGACTTGTATCATAAACGGACCACACTCTTCCAAACTAGAAATAAAGAGAAGCCCAATACAACCATGCCTAGAAACTCATACTAAACCGAAACCTATTCTCAAATTGTTGCTAAAGTGCTTTGTCCATGCTAAAGCCCATCAACCACGACCAAAACAATAATAATTTAACAAAATCTCGCTGATACGTTAGGTCTTTATTTTTTTCAAGCCGAGCCTAATTCTCGATACAAAATTTTGATATCAAAACTCGATATATATTTAAAAGAATAACAATCTAGAAATTTGTTAAAATGATTTTGAACTTCCATTTTTTTAATAATATATGCTCTTTCATCTAGCGGACCAAAGCAGACCAATCTTTGATA
>JAOQMS010000006.1:38190851-38202436 GCA_027563885.1 Erythroxylum longipes
AAGAAGAAGAAGACGATGATCGATGATCGATGATAGAGAAAGAAGCATGAAAATAAAAAACACAACAGGATTGGATTAAGCATGAAAATAAAAACACAACAGGATTGGATTGGATTTAGTTGGAGGGAGGGACGGGGTGGTCTGGTCGCGACAAGATAAACAACAAATGTTTCCACGTGATCCATCCATCTCCTTTGGAACCCAGTACGAGTGTGGGACTGTCGTTGTCCTTACTTGTGGCGGCTGTCTAAAACCTATAACGTCTCTTTCCTGAATTCCTTTGTACCACTGTTTTAACCTAAAATGACAATATTATATGTATAAACAAATCTAGAAATAAGGTTAGAACATCTTAAGTGATACAAAGGATCTCATTTTAACGTTCTGTCTCTGCTAAGCATTTGAGGGTATTAGTCATATTGTGTTATTAATATCTTAAACTATTCATAAGTGTGAGTTTGGTAGAGGAAGAAAGAAAGATTGAATCTTTGTGCGTTTGCTAGCTGTAATCTTAATGATCTTTCATTAAAAGAAGATAAAGTGAGTGTTGATAAATAGGAAGGGAATGAAGTTAGCTTTAAGCTTTAGATTAGACGTGTAGCCTCGCGAGGAGGTTAGCTCATAAGCTACTACTTACGTATAGACACCTAGTGGGATCATTCTAGCTGAATAATACTAATCAAACAAGCTTTAATGACACCTAACAAGGACAAACACAAAGTAAAAAAAAAAAGGGTTTAGTTTGAATGAGTGAGTGAGATATGAAATTACTATTCTTAAAGTAAGCTTAATGTTACTGAATAGCTTGTGTGATTGATTGATGAAAAAAGAAGTTATTTTCAAGTTTATTATTATTTTTTGAATATAAAGGAAATAAAAAAACCTAAATTACAACATTATTCCATGCGTCGGTGATGTAAAACTCTTTGACTATCCTGTTGAAAAAAAATAGTGTTTCTATCAGAAGTTCTGGAAGTATATATAATCCCGTGGTGCTCTCAAAGCTAAATTAGCTAAATTGTTAGTGCTCTAATTCTCTTTTAGATAGGTGTGTTGAAGCTGTACATTCCAATCACGACCCAACAAATCCTATATGCTCTACATCAAAACATTATTTTCAAGTTTAATTTTTTAATTATAAGATATTTCAAAAATTATAATGATTTTTATCAAAAAATGGAGTAAGAAAGATTTCGCATGCCAAAAAATATAATAGATTTTGTAAAGGATTTATTCATATAACTGATAGTTTTATAATTTTTTATAAGTTTTATAGAATATTAATAAATAAACCAATATTTTAAACCGATAAAATTAAAGGTTTAAAGTAAAAATTCAACTTATATTAAACAATCATAAAGATTTAATAAAATTAAAAATTTTAAAATATAATTAAAAAATATTTTTCTTACTTATTGAATAATTTAAAGTTTAATTAAAAATAAAAATTAATTAATTTATAAAACTAACTAATTAATTAATAAACTGACAAATTTTAACAGTAAGAGTTATTAAAATAAATCGAACCAAAAATTCAATTTATTCAAAACTTTTACTATTAAATCGGCTGAATTGGTTACTTTTAATAATTTTATACCATCTTTTTTTTAAGTCATAAGGTGAGGAGAAAGAATGTTGCAGCATTCATGGACAAAGACCACGACAAATGTTGTGAGTACTCCTTTCCAATGCTTAATACTGCAAATCCATCCAAATCTCCAGATAGAACAAAACGACAATAATGAAAAATGTATTTCAAAGAAAGCTCTGTCAATTATTTGTGGATTCTAGCGAAGCTATCATATATTTTGTGGGCCATTTCCTATATTCTTTTTTTTTTCGAAAAAAGAAATTATAGTCTTTGCCTAGCTAGCTGCTCGTGTATGTCCAAAATAAAATTAAAATAAAAAAATAATTGGTTCATGCTGGTTGTGTTGAGTCATTAGATTCAATGATATGGTTGAGTTGAATCGGGTCAGAATTAAATAACAAATGTTTTAAATATCAGATTGAAAGTTAAACTGATAAGATAAGAAGTTCAAGGTTTAAAAGATTTAACTGATATTAAATCGTAAATTTGAAATATAATTGAAAGAAATGCGAAAATCAATCGATTTATTTTAGCTTATAAAACTTTATTAATTTATAAAAATTGATCAATTAATTAATAAATTGAATAAGTAGTTTAAGGTTTAAAAGATTTATCCGATATTATATCGTAAATTTGAAATATAATTGAAAGAAATGCGAAAATAATCGATTTATTTTAGTTTATAAAACTTTATTAATTTATAAAAACTGATTAATTAATTAATAAATTGATCTCTTTTTATAAAATATAATTACCTTCTTTTTTACATTTTTTTAAAATTCTCAATTTTTTAATTTAAAATTTTTCCTTAATTTATATCTTAGACATCTTAATAACTTCAATCTCATGTTTATATAATCATATTACCTAAAAAAGTGATAATTATAGAAACAATAATTCGAGAAATTTATTATAAAATAGTAAAAATTATAATTGATAGTCCAAAATTAACATTAGAGGATAACTTGGAAATTAAAAAAAAAAAACAGAAACAACTGTTCGGTTTGTTTGTTTTGTCTACCAGACCTGACCCAGCTGTTCCAACTCTAGAAAGCACATGGCTTTAGGGCCTTTTGGTTCTTCAAAGAAAAGGGACACGGAAGAAGACAAGTTTCGATATTGGAAGGCAGTCCTTGGAGTGTTGCTTCTTCGATTCTATGGAAGGTTAAAAGAGGAATAAAATAAAATAAAATAAAAATACCCATTTGCATAAATAATCCTTTAAAATAAAATAAAATAAAATACAAAATACCCATTTTGATGTTATTACATGTCTAAAATAAGAGATTCTCCTTTTTTCCATTTTAGTGTTGAAGAATGCTAATTATTGAAAGCTTAAAAGTGTCAAATAGGTCAATAAAATCTTAAAAGAATACTTTTTTTAAAAATAACTTTTTTATTAGTCAGATGTAAAGTTGCGTATTATTAAACCTTTTTAGATCTCACATTTCGGTAAATTTTTTTACTTGATTGTTATTGTTGTTTAGTTTATACTATTGTAATCAATCAAAGAAAAACTCATTAAAGAAATGATTAGACATAGAGAAAGGGACTCACATGAAAAAAATATATGTTAATTTTTATAAAATCATCAACTAAAATACATGAGCTTAGATCCGAATGTTTTCAATTGACTAGTTTATGGTCCAAGTTTAGGCTCGGATCGGTCCGAGATTTAACTCTTTTAAGTAAAATGACAACGTTTTATTTAAAAGAATTGAGTTTCAAATAAACTTAAGTTTGAGTAATTAAAAGATTAAGAAATAATTTAAAAATGTTATTCTATGCTTTTAATTTAAAAAAATTTGACAATCCATGTTCCATCCCACTAAGACTATCGTCAAAAACAAAATTATGGTCTTAAGTGGAAATTATAATTGCCGTGTAAGTAGAGTTGTTAAGAACAACAGAGCATGCTCTGTTCTTGATCTGTTTTTGATGGAATGTATTGAAGAACTTTCTATGTCATTAAGAATTAAAAATCAAAAGGAGGGTACAAAAATTTTAGCTGATTCAGCACCTTATTTGTTCCATGTATCTCTCTTAACTTGCCGATTTTGTTCTTGACCAGAGCTATTTATCAGAAGAATCTATGGCTTTTTTTTTTTTTCCTCTGTAAAATTTTGCTGGTTTTTTTTTTCCCTCACTCTCTTAAATGTAGCCTTCTAAGGAACAAAAAGACTGAACGAGTCTGTGTTTTTATAACTTTTGGTTCAGCTACTTCTTTGTTGAACCCAATTCGTGAACATCTCAAGAGTGTTCATGTCAGCTCTATAGTGCTTCTGTGTAAACTCCAGTAGCATAGGCCACGTGAAATCTGGATAGATTCTGGGATTGCAGGAGTCTACTAATTCACTTGGTGGAGTTACTAACTTGTCGTTCCTCGGACATAGGAAGAAGGCCAGTGACTTTCTTGGCGTCTGATTGTTAACCACTGCTCGATGCAAGCAACTCTTGTATCTTCCATTGGAAAGAGCCTGAAGAACAGAACAAAAAACACCAACATTGTTAATCAGATTTGACTAATTAATCGTTACATTTAACCATCGCATCTGATTAGTTGGTGTTTTAAGTAACTGCTTACCATGAAGGTGTCGCCAATGTTAACGACAAAAGAATCGAAGTTTGGGCGAATCGAACGCCATTCATTGTCTACAAACACTTGAAGACCGCCAACTTGGTCTTGGTGAAGGATGGTTAAGGATGTTGGATCGCAATGAGGTCCAGTTCCTAATGTAAGATCAGGTTTTCTACATGGTGGGTAGTAATTGAGTCTCATTATCGAATCGTTTTCTTCAAAAAATTCCCTGAAATGAGCTCTGCTTACGCCGAGACTCATTCCTAGTAGCTCCATGATTCCTAGTGACAGAGTGCTCATGGCTTCACAATATTCCTGATACACCGTTCTGCATAAAACAGAGCAAAGAAAGGAAAAATGTCAGCTTTGATAAAATAATCAGCAAAGAAGGCAAGCAAATGATCGGATGTGTAAAGGGTAGATTGTACTGTACCCAAATTCTTGGAAATCTTCACCCATTTTCTCAAGCAAATAGTTCTGCACAATTTTTGGTGAGCTCTTCTCAGCTGCAAATCGAAAAGAGAGAGTTTCCTTCCATGGTAGTTTAGACGAGAACCTGCCAGTGAAGCTACTGGCATATCCACAGTGCTCGCCGGTTCTCCTTTGAGCCCTTTGCTTTTCACAGAGTGGCAATTCAAAGAAGTTGTCCATGTACCGATGTGCATGGGAGATGAGTCTTTTATCGACGCCATGATTGACGACGAGAAAAAAGCCGTGTTTTTGACACGCTTCACCAACTAGCCTTGAAGCTTCCGTCGCAGCAACAGGGTCACCGGAGAGAATACCTCCCAAGTCTATAAGTGGGACTTGGAGCTCCGGCGCATTGACGCATGGCTTTTCATGGTCAGGCCAAATGAACTGTTGGGGTATATTCGATTGGTACATAAGCACTTTGGCGTCAAAAACCAGAGGTGTTTGCTCTTCTTTGGTCTCATCTTTTTGATGATGAAGGTGAGGCAGTGAAGATGGCATGCTTCTGCGACAGTCTATTGCCATTGCATTCGAGTTTTGAGATTTGCCAAGTGAAAATTAAGGAAAACCCAAATCAGCTCTAGTTGGGAAGAAGAAGATCGGTGAAACAGAGTTTGGAATCTTACACCTTTCCTGCTCTGTCTCAACGAAAAGTGAGTTATGTTTTCACAAAAAAGCTTGCAGAGTGGGGTTAGAACTGCAGAACAGGGTGTTTGTGATTGGGAAAATTGGGTTGTGGTTCAATTTGTGGGAGTGGTGTCCTTGTATAGTTCTCCAGCAAAGCGTTTCCCCAGTGGTAATGGTAGTTTTGGCGTTTCTTGAGAAAGCAGAGTAAGAGAGAGATAGACGATAATGTAACCTGTGTGGTCTGTCGAGTCTTCAATGTTCTATTTATAGGACCCATGACGTCCTGTTCTGTACCTATAAAGGCCAAAGCCCACCTGAGAGGGGACTGGGGGGTCCTATGCATGCTTTTCTTGGAAGAAACATAACAGATTTTGATAAAACTGGGAAATTTTAATGTCTAATTAAAATAGTAAACTATCTTCGTCATCATCTCCATTTCCTAGCTTACTCTGCTTCCTTCCCCTGTTTTTATTAGCAGTATTATCGAACAATACCATGTTCATTTGGCTCATGTGAAGAGCCACGATTCGTAGGACAGAATCTGACGATGGAAATGGGAATTCGGACAAGTTGGTTCTTTCATTAACTAATGTTCTCCATCTCCTGATTATATCACATTGTATGACTAGGTATAAAATGATTGCATGAAACAGAGCAATGTTGCTGCTAGACTTCAGATCCTCTCGTGCGGCAAAATGATAGCATCTATCAGAACTAGAGACTTTCTCCCACAGAACATGGCATTGGCGATTTGCCATAATGAAATCTTATGTACCTACTAATTTGTATCAATTTTGTTTCACGCGATCTCATCCACTTGATTCCAATTTGCCAATTTAGACTTAGATTCGATAAAATTTGATTCCCATTTAAAAGTTTTTAAATAATCTCCAATTTAAATTAAGATTTTAGAAGGATTTCTTGAATTTTAATTCATTTTTTCAGAATTTTGAATTAAATCAAATTTATAAAATTCTTAGAAGAATTGTCATCTGCAGCAGCTGCAGTTGTGAAATAAGAGATGTCACTAAATAATTTATTTTATGTTATTTACAAATTATTATATATATACGTTTATTTAATATGTATTTTAAAAATAGTATTTGAAAATTATTTCATTTTAAAAATAAATAACCAATTTAAAGATTTTTTAAGATAAAATCATGTCAGTATATAATATTATGATTCAAAATAAGATAAAACCAACTTTGAATCAAAAAATTATTGAATTGAATAAGATTTTTAAGTTAAAAATAGTAAAAAAATTTAATCACCTAATACAATTAAATGAATTAAAATACTATTTAACACAATAATATATTATTCTAATTATATTTAATAAAATTTTATTATCATATTTTTTATTTTAAGTAATTTTCTTTTAAAAAAATTACAATAGTAACAACTTACATCAAGTTTAAAAAATTAAGAAAATTCCTTTTTGTAACAAACTCTTGCTAGGCCCACATATTTCTGTATAATAGTAATAATTTTTTAATATATGTAATAATTTGTAAGTTAAAGGTGAGTTTTGGAGTAACTGGTAAGGTTACTCCTTTGTGATTAAAAGGTCATGGGTTTAAGTCATGAAACAACCTTTTTATAAAATATAAAGGAAAGACTGCGTATAATTAATGATCGTCCCGACCTTAGCAAAACGAGGACCTTTATGCACTGAGGTTTGTCCCTAATAAATTGTAAATTATTTCTTAAATAAAATTTAAATTTTGTTTGAATTAACACTTGCAAAATTTAATATATTTTCAATTCTAACCAATTATTTCTTTAAAGAAATACCTTTCAATTATTTCTTTAAATTATTACTTTACCACTACTATCTTTTCACCCATTATTACTTTCACTACTACTCACCAAACATTAATGCTTCAATAAAGACAAAGAGCATAGAAGAAAATAAAAAAAGAAGAAGTCTATATTGCAATGTATACTATTTGACTTTTCTATCTCATTATTACAAGAAATACCTTTTTCCCTGGTGGATTAATGCTACATAATCACTTTTCAAAGAGGTTAGTAAACAAAACATGAGCTTAAACAACTTCCAATCTCCATAGTGTTACCAACTCAAATTTGTTGACTTCATACCTCACTTCTCCAATAAATTTAATTAATCTATTCTTTTTCTTTGAATGCTTTTAAATTCACTGACTTTGGATGTATAACATAAAAAGAATATAAATATATAATAAGCTTTTTTTGTTAATAATACTTTCAAATATTGTTATTGCATTTCTCTTTTTTAAATCCGAAAATTGGAATACCAATAAATTTTATATAGAATGGAAGATATCATAAAAATTTTCTTTTATATATAAAAAATATTGGTTGAAAAATAAGTTTAACCTTTATACGAAATTTAGAATGAGATTACTTAAAACTTATATTATATTTTTTTAGACTAAAAATGTATTTTAAATCTGAACGTTTAAAACATAATACAGAATAGACCTAACGTTTTTAAGTGCTTATTTGGTTGAGCTTTTGAAGGATAAATAAGTACTTTTTTTACCTCAAAAAGTTTTTAAGAAAAACGAATGTTTAACTGTAAAATGAAAAAGCACTTTTTTAATATATATAACTTTTTTGGCAATTAAAATATAACTTTTTAATAAGGTCAAATTTAGAGCTTCTAAAAAAAGCACTTTTTTAGGTAGATTTGTCAGATCAATTAATGAGCCTATTTTTTAGTTACTTTTATCCTTATGTTTTACACATAATTTCCACAATACCCACAAATACATATTCACGTTTATTTTGAGATTTATATAATGTTATTTGACTTTTTTATAAGTTTTAACATTTATTTTTTATATTAGTTTTACTTATATTATAATCCATACAAAAGATTTAGTTCGATATATTTTTATTTATGTTTTATATGGTTTGAAATTATATAATAATTAATATATTGTGCTATGCATATTGTTTAATATATTTTAAATAACATTTATATGCATAATTAATTTTTATTACAGAAATAAAATATAGTTAAAATTAAAAGTGTTTTTTATTTTTATGTTGCCAAACAGTCTATTGTATGAAGTTATTTCAAAAAAACTTTTTTTTAAATGACAGCTAAACAGTCAACTAGTTTCTTAAAAAAACTCTTCTTAGAAAAGTTCTACTGACAAAAACTCTACTTACAAAAGCTCTACTGATATAAGTTCATCCAAACAGACACTAAGTGTTCAAATTGAACCTCAACATTTTTAAAACATTCAAAACAAATTCTAAATAAATGAAAAATTTAACAAGGGTTAACTCTCTATTAGTTAAATGTTACATTAATACTGATGTGATATTATTTTTAATTTTTAAATAAAGATATATCTTATTGTCACGTGATTATGGAACCACTTGCAGATTAATTTAAAAAAGTTAATTATGTAACAATAAAACTTACATTCTATTAAAAATATAAAAAATGTCATGTTAATCGACAAAAATTAATCATTTCAAATTTTTCGTATATTTAAGGTCTATTTTGAACGTTTTAAAAATATCACGGATTAATTTGAACACTTCAAAATATTAAAGTTCAAGTTATATTTTATCTAGGTTGAGCTTTAAAATACAAATTTGGCTTATATCTTTTTTATAATCACATAGTAGTGTATAACAAAATAGGAGCAACCCTTGTGCGAATTTGCATTCAATGTTCAAACCGAAATTGAGCTGATCCAGATGGACATGTTTTATTTAATTAATTTTTAATAACAACTTGGGCAAAAAATAAATTTTCAGGCATTGTAAGAGAACAAAGATAAGAACTCGAAAGATCGGTCTTTCATAGACAATGGAGTTTCTCAAACTCTTGAGTTCAGACAAAGGGAAATGTATACATCGTACCACTTGCCCATATGAAGCTCCACCATGTCATACAAGAGAAGGGACAAACCATAATAAGTCACAATTATGTTCTTCTTCTTTTTTTGCCTTCCTAGAAGGCAACGAAATGAAAAAAGGATTTTTAATTCTATTTTGGAAAAATAAAAAATAAAATTACACAATAGTCTTTCCCATTATTGATTATAACTTGCAACTTATGATAAGTATTTATTTTGAAATAATTATTAATAATTTTCTTATTTAGTTAAAGTATTAATAGTGTTCGTACTTAAAAAATAATAACCATGCATTTTCTTTTTTTCAGTATGACAATATTATATATATATATATATAGGCCTAAATTTAATCATTAAAGTAATTTATATTATTTTATGGTTTTTTTATAGGGACGGCAATAGGCTAACCTATAAGTCTAAATTTAAGTGTTTTTAATGAGCTACCTCATGGCCAAATTAGGCCCATACTAATATGAGACCCAAATTTTCTAAACAAAATAACAACGTTTTGCTTACAGACCGTTTGGAAACTTTCGAATTAGATTCATCGACGAATTGGATTCAATTATATTTGTAAGATTAAATTAAATTTGATTTATACAGTTTGGAATAAATCTATAAATATTAGAATTGAATTCAATTACATTGTTTGGAACACAATAAAAAAAATTCAACTACTTCATATCCTTAACTAAAAATAGTATGTAATCAATGTGTGTGTGTTTTGTAGTAATTTGTATATTTATGATGTGTATATTTAGAAATTTTTTTTTTAATGTTTTGAAAAGAATTGACTATTCAATTCACACACCAAATCGGACCATTTAAAATGTGAATTAAATTCATAAAGAAAATGAGAATCAATTACGTAGTTGAATTTAAGTCATCTCTTTTTTAACATTCTAAATGCATGAATTGAATTCAATTACATAAAATTAATGAATTGAATCCAATTCATTGGATTCCAAATGACCTGTTAGAAGAATTAGATTTCGGGCAAGCCTAGGCCTAGGTAATTCAAAAATCAAACTTAGTTAAAAAAATATTGTTTTACACATTTAATTTTTAAAAAATTATTTTAAAAAAATAACAAGACCGGCCATGGGTCCACCTATTTCTATCTTACTTGCAAAAATTGCTGAAAAACCATGTTCTTCAATTATCACATTTATTCAGTACATAAATTTCCCAATAATAAATTAAAATAATGCCTTTCTCATAAAAAATTTAAAAAATTTCACCAGACCTTAAGCTTCTTTTACCATTGAGTATGTAGAGTTCAATTATATTATAAAAAAAAGAGTATTGTATATCGTAATTTTTATATTTTAAGGTTATCATTTACTCTTTATAGTATTATTTAATTATTAAACAATCTCCTTTATTATATTCCATTAGCTTTATATCTTTTTTTGTGCTCAAAATAAAGAAAAACAATTAAATACCATAAAAGAGTCTAGTCGATAGTGAAATAACACTGTATAAAGCAATGTTTTAAAAACTAGACTATAAGTTACATTGGTAAGACAAAAAGTTTAAGATTTGAAAGGTTTAATCGATATTGGACCGTCATAAAATGATTGAATAAAGTTAAAATATAATTGAAAAATATTGTCTTTATCAATAAAAGAATTTGAAGTTTAATTAAAAAAAGAAACTATTAAATGAAAATTAATTAGTTCATAAAAAATATTTAATTTACATAACTGATCAATTAATTAATAAACTAATCGATTTTTAATAATAGAAGATATTAACATATATCAAATCGAAAAATTAAAAACTAAACCACTCAATAAATTCAAGGTTTTTACTATTGAGCCGACTGAATCGGTTAAATAAAGAGATAAATAGTAATTTTTAAAATATAAAAATTGAAAATCACACAAAATTTATAATCTAAATAATCCAAAACAAAAAAAAAGTAGTTTAATGACATTGGAAATGGACATGATTAAAGCAGGACAAGTGTTGGTGTAGTCCTGAGAAGAACAATGGAAGTGTTTGAAGTGTGATGGCTCCAACTGTTTTTAACTATTAAACATGAATATTCCATAATACATGTGTTTTGGAGTTGACTTATACAGTTTTTGCATGTAAAGCACTAACTAAGCACTTCTCCATTATCATATTTACAAGTGTGTGTGATCAGCTAAGTGGAAAGACTTTAAGCATCAAGCACATGATTTTTTTTCATTATCAATGGAATGTATTGAAGATTAGTGGGACCAATGCATATCAATTTCTTTTTTTTTTTTTAAAGATTCAACCCTTTAATAAGTGTTAATTGAACTTTCATGATTCTCCAACACATTTTAATTTTTTCCTAAAATATTTATACTTATGTGATTTTTTTATTCAACTCTTTAATAAGTGATAATTGAACCAACATAATTCTCCAACACAATATTCTCTTACTTTGTTGTAAATAGAATTGAATTATTAAGTTATT
>JAOQMS010000006.1:38222932-38240131 GCA_027563885.1 Erythroxylum longipes
GTAATCATTCCTTCCTCTTAACCAACCATCATAATTATAATGATAATATCCATTCTCATTCTTCACTATATTCATTCCCATTCCTATTACCATTCCCCTGTGTGAACCAACCGTCCCCTAAATTTTTGGCCCAAGCCCTTTAACAAGCCTAAATATTGTTCTAAGAAAATTGTATTCAAGAAAATAAATAGTACTCAAAGTTTCCAAGTGCCAAACATGGTTTGGCTCCAGAGTAAAAGAAAAAAGAGTAAGAAAAGATGATATAAAGCACAACTCATCAATTTATAAAGAGTATCCAATACTAGTACTATGAAGCAAATAAAGAAGGTTCTTGACGTGACAATCCATTCAGTACAATACTACAATATAAATTCATAAAATTAAAGATAATTAGAGAGGATATTAATTTATAAATTGCTTTTTCAATACTATCCAATTTTTGTATTTACAAATATGATATTGATATGAAAAGGAAGCATAAATTTTCAAGTTAAAACTAAGTTAAATAGTAAGAATCTTAATCAAACAGGACAAATGACAAGATTTATCCCACTCGACTCGACTCAAAAACAACAGATTCTGTTTGAGTTAATTAAAATTTGAGCTGATTCAAAGAAAAAGAAAGGTTAAAATTAGAACATATGTAACACTACGATTTATACAAAATCAACAAAAGAAACTAAGTAAAGCATCCTGGATACTAAACGATACGCCGTTCCAGAATCCTCATCCGAAATTTAGAAACTGTCCCTATAGACCAGAGTTTTTCTCTACAGTAGAACTTAAAATTCAATTTAAATAGTTTAAATTTTTTCTGCAAAATAAATGTTATTTTAATTTAATTTGAATATTATGCTTTATTTGATAAAATTTATAATTTTAAAACTAAAATAATATTATTTTAAAACGGTTTATATTCAGTAAAATTTTATGTATAAATTTTGTATGTTATAAAAAATTAATATATTTTTTATTTTTTAAAATGAAGTGTCGTTTTGATAGAAGAGAACATTTCCAACGTAAGAGGGAAAGTAATCCACCAATTAATTACAACTAAGATACGATTGATTACTAATTCCTACGAACCTTTTATCTAACATTTGGGAAGTAGTGCCGTTTTAGTTTAGCTATAAAGTTGGTGGAACAAAACTAAACATGAACACACCCTAACTACTAGTTCGGATTAATTTTTACTAATTTCTTATCTGAAAATTTTGCATCAATTCAATTAATACTTTACGAATCACTTTTTTTCTTTTTTGAAACGAAAGAATTTGCAGTCGCTATTTTTTGGATGTACGCTAGATAAATACCTATATTAATGCAACAGCCTGTAAATTAAGTCAACTGAATACTTTACACTAAGTAAACCTTGTAAGACAGGCTCGATCGAGAGAGTGTAAATAAGGGGATTCGAACACAAGACTTTTTGGTCTTATGCTTCTCTATTTTACCAACTCGACCACGCCCTAAGAAGCTACAAATCACGTTTATATAATAACTTCTTTGATAAATTGATAATTTAAAATTAAAATAATTTTAATAAATAAAATTATACTCTTTCATATGAAATTTAGAAATTTATAGCCAAAAACTTATTTTGAAGATTAAGTTTGCCAACTTCTCTACAACAAGTTTTTTTTTTGAAGTACTTCTCTGCAACAAGTTAAGTCACTTTTTATAAATTAACAGGTCTTACAAATTCAATTATCTTAATCATCAACGTGATACAAACCAAGTTAAATCAATTATAATTATTTTAAGATCAAGAAAAAAAGGTGATTAAAAAATAAAGAAAGAGGGTAATATTATAATAAAAATATATGAATTTAAGTCAAATAACATACTTAATTCAACTAGTGGATAATGAAGCCTAATATAAAGTAAATGACCATATTGTTATTTTAAAATAAAGAAAAAAAGTGATTAGAAAATAAAGAAAGAGATTAATATTCTCATAAGGGTAAAAGTTATGAGATTTTCACGCCCCTTAAATCATTCAATTAAAAATTTAAATTTATCAAATATTTGCATAGTTTTAAATTATTTGAAGAACTTTTATTTTTAAATTTTTATGAAAAATAATGAAGAAATATATGTGATATGAATATTACACGGGATTGATCATATTAATATGACGACTTAATATATGTCTTAAACTCATATCTAAATTAATTAAATTTGATTAAATTTAATAATTTAATATAATTATCTTGAATTATTAATTTAAGTTAGATTTAATTAATTAAGATTAAATTTAAAAATTGAGTTAAATTGTATTTTAAAAGTAGTATTATTTATATCACACCTATTTCATTGTTATTTGTAAAAAATTTGAAAGAAAAAACTTTCCAAAAATTTAAAAATTGTAAGGATTTTTTTGAAAAAAAAAAATTTATGGATTTTTTTAATTATTTAAACCATATAAAACTCTTTATATTTTATAATTCTAATAAAATAAATCAAAAGAAAGAAAAATGATTAGAAGGATTGGGGTGACACATGTCACTCCTATCTCCGTCAACCTTGAACGATGAACGATCCTTCAAAGATGAATACAAAAGTCCAACAACAACAACGACCTCCCACCATTGTATTCGCCTCCTCCTCCTGAATCTGACTTCCTACATATATAACACCGTCTCACCCAACATTCCCTGCTCTTGTTTTTGCTGCTGTTCTCTTCACGGTTTCGACAGTTTGATAATGGCTAAAGTCCACTCTCAAGGTGTTTTTTTTTTTCCCTTTTCTTTCTGTTTCTTGGGTTTTGCTGTTGTTCGATTCTTGATTATTTACGTGTTATAGGGATTTGGTGTTTTTTTTCTCTTTCATTTGAGGGTGATTTGTACGTGGGTTTTTGCTGGTTTTGTGTTTTGTGTTATGTTTCTTTTCTTTTTTCTCGTCATTATTTGACCACTGGTTTCTATACACTTCTCTGGATCTCTCTTAGTTTGCTTTAGTAGGATATAGGCGCTGGGGTTCTTGATGTTTTAGTCCTTTTCTTAGGATTTATCAGACTGTGTTTTTCTGGTGGAAAAGTGACACCTTTGCTTATTGATGTTCGCTAACAAGACTTTCACGAGATGTGATTGTTTGTTTGATCCTACAATTCTCGGATCAAGATCAAATTCTGTTCCCCTTTTTTTTTTGTTGCATAGTTGTTCACTAATGTTAGGCTTTGCATAAAGATTATGCACTTGATCCGAAAATCATTGCGGCAATTATGTTTTAACATTTGTTCACAATGGACAAATGTTTGCTTGGTGAAAGTTCAGAAGAATGATCTGGATGCAGCGAGCTCCTTTTCACCTGCATGGAAGATTTATGATTTTCAACCATGTTACAAACAATCTTATTCGAAGGGGATAAGGGGAAAGAGAAACGTTCTTATAGTGGAATGTTTATAAGCTTGCTTTACAATGACATAATTTTGGTGATTATCCTGAAATCAAATAATTGCAGATTTGTGGGTGATTGTAATGACCGTGTCTCTGATACAGATGCAGGGCCTAGAAGAAACAGTTCATTGGTTGTTTGCTTTGGGGAAATGTTGATCGACTTCGTGCCAACTGTTAGTGGAGTTTCACTAGCCGAAGCACCAGCTTTCAAGAAGGCTCCTGGTGGTGCTCCTGCTAATGTGGCTGTTTGCATAGCTAGACTAGGTGGTTCATCAGCTTTTATAGGCAAGGTATGTTTCAATCCTGTTTGGCGTTATATATGGCTTATCATTTTGACTTATATGTTCTGCCCATCAGGTGGTTAATGGTAGAATATCTTGAAACAGAGAATTGTTTTGTTCAAGTTTTATCAAATTAGAAGTAGCCAACGCCTTAAACACCTCCCTATTCTCAAACACAAGGGAAGTGAATATTGGATATTAGTGTTTGTCCATGTTACATGCTGCTAATTTGTTTGAAATCCCTTCATTTTATTGTCTTATACATTATCCATTTGTAGCAAACATCTACTGCTTTCTTGGCTGATGACATTAAACATCATTTTGCGACATATTACGAGTTAACATTAATATAGATGTAGTTCCCTTTTGAAAATTTCCTTTATATCTCTAACTCTGCTCCTGAAACATCTAACATTAAGCTGTTTGCTTTAGTTCTTCAGGGGATGTTAATGAGCATAAATGAAACTTATTTGGAAAGCAATTGGACTTCCGTACAATCTGTTTCAAACTGTCCATTTAGAATCTGTTTCAAACCATCAGTACTCTGCTTTTCTTCACAATACAAGCATTTGTAGTGACCAAAGTCTCTCACCTGTTTTTAGACATGGGTCCAACCCAAACTGTTTGCCATTTGTATCTCAGCTTGGTGACGATGAATTTGGCTACATGTTGTCTAACATTTTAAAACAAAACAATGTTGACAATTCTGGGGTGCGATTTGACCCTAATGCAAGGACTGCCTTGGCATTTGTTACACTCAGAGCTGATGGTGAACGTGAATTCTTGTTTTTCCGCCATCCAAGTGCAGACATGCTTCTTCGTGAATCAGAATTGAGCATAAAACTCCTAGAGCAGGTCTATTTCTTTTTGTAATCCAGGGCAAGGTTTACTAATTTGAGTATGCTATCCATTTTTAGAAACTCATCTCTGAATCATACTGATTGCAGGCCAAGATATTTCATTATGGTTCTATTAGCCTGATATCAGAACCATGCAGATCAACCCACCTCGCTGCTATGAAAATTGCCAAAAAGTCTGGTAATATTCTCTCTTATGATCCAAATTTGAGATTAGCATTATGGCCATCAGCTGAGGCTGCTCGGAAAGAGATAATGGGTATATGGGATCAAGCTGATGTTATTAAGGTGTAGTTGCTCAAATCTTTTATAAACTGCCACATGTCCCCAAATATAACATACCATCCCTTGTTTTCTAGAACCAAGAAATTATTGGCAAATTTTGCTGTGATCTTGAATAATGGCAGATAAGTGAGGAAGAAATCACATTCTTAACTGAAGGCGATGACCCCAGCGATGATGATGTAGTCTTAAAGAAGCTCTTTCATCCTAATTTGAAGCTTTTGATTGTAACTGAAGGGTCAGAGGGTTGTAGATACTACACCAAGGTAAGTTTCAGTTTCTGTCTCTGGATATTCATAAACTATGATGTTCATTGTCCTCATGGCCACAGGCCCCTCTCCCCTCCCTTCTTCTGCTTGCAAAAATTTTGACAGAATCCTCCTAAATCTCAGTTTTCTTTCGACCCAACTAGAGGCAAAAACTAAATGCTGTTTGTTGGTTAGAGAAAGATGTTGTTTCTACGATTGTAAAGACTTGGTTGGATTGATAATGGCAAATTTCAGGCATTCTTTTCCACAAAGTACTTCTTTCTTATCCATATCTGCATTGAAATGTTAAAGACCAAACATGATTGGTTCTTCTTTGGTAATGACAAAACCCATCTTATTAGTTGGAATTTCAGATTGTTAATCTTTTAATGTATGAACACATTTTAATTTCAAAGATTCATGGGTGCATGTATCTTATGGTGGAGGTGTATGATCCATAACTTGGAGAATCTGTGGTTAATCAGGTTACTTTTGGTTGATGTGGTATTAAGAAATTGACATCAGTATGATTGCAGGAATTCAAGGGCAGGGTTGCTGGTGTGAAGGTAAAACCTGTTGACACAACTGGTGCAGGTGATGCCTTTGTTGGTGGAATTCTGAGCAACATTGCTTCTGATACTGATCTATTCAAGGTAAGTGATCTTGCATTGATAAACTCAATTTTATACTTATCCCCCTAGTGGTAAAATTGAAGGTTATGAGCTTCTCATGTTTCTGGAAAAGAGAATAGGATACATTGCATGGTCGAATCGATAATGCAGTGGTTTTTATTGGGTCTCGATTCCTTACAGCAATATATGCAGTTAACTTGATGGTGTGATAAGTTTGAACAACTGCAGTTTCTGGGAAATTTTCGACAGGCTTAGATTTGAATTGTTTCACCAACATATAAACTATGACCAACTTGCATCTCTCAAACTTTACCTCTTTCTGTTAGTGGTTTCATACTTATCATGGAAAGAAGAAAGTAACCCAGATCAATCTCCTTGATACATCAACTTCTCCCACAATTTAACAACCTCATTTCAACCTCATTTTTCTTGTTTGTTTACAACGATTATGCAGGACGAGAAGCAGTTAAGAGAAGCTCTTCTTTTCGCTAACGCTTGCGGTGCTGTCACAGTAACAGAGAGGGGTGCAATCCCTGCTCTACCTACAAAAGAAGCTGTCCTTAAACTCTTAAGGACGGTCACTGCTGATTGATGAAATCAAACAGGAAAGTCTCAAGTGTGTATCTGCTTAGTTTCTTCTATTAGGCTAGGTGAGAAAAGTAAGAACTTTTTTACTTATACTAGTTTTTGTGCCAGTGCAACACTCAAAATGTGTTGTAGATTCAACTCATTAATAATACAAGCAGATCATTAATAAAAGCAAGGTGAAGGTAGGCCTGGCAATTAAGCCCAGGTCTGGTCCAGCTCAAGTTGCATAGCTTCGGACTGTTCAACTTTTACAAAAATTTTTGAGTTAAAAGAAGAGCCCTAACAAATTAACGATATACATGTATGTAAGCCTTAAAAGTCTATTTTTGTTATTAAAATTTAAGGTTTTTTACATAAAGATCTCAAATTTTTGTGATTTTTTTAATTATATTCTGAACTTTAAAAAGTAGTAATAAAGTGTCCAAATTTTCAATATTTTTCAATTCTATCTCGAATTTTAAAAAGTAACAATAAATGTTCAAATTTTATTTTTTTTTCAGTTCTAACCCGACATTAATGTTTTCATTAAGTTTAAAAATGATTTAAATCATATTATACAGCTGCGATAATCTTACTGATGTAGTACTCTGTAATGTGATAGTAGTTTGGAGCATCAGAAGAATAAACATAAAACAAATGATTGAGAGTATCGGGAGAACAACATATAACATCGAGCTAGAATTGAAAAATGAAAGTTTAAACATTTTATTGCTACTTTTTAAAGTTCGGGCTATAATTAAAAATTTGACGAAAGTTTGAGTTTTTTTGAGCAATTAACCCTAAAATTTAATATCCATATAAAACTTGTGGATAAGATTTAATATCCAATGATAATTTATTCATTATAAAACTTAATTAATTAATAAGAGGCTTATAATATATAGTTAATATTAACTTAAATAATTTTTTAATACAAAATTTTGATTTTTTGTGTTCAAATAATTTCTTAATATGTTGCATTGACCTTATAACTGAGCTAATATGCTTTTATCTTCAGTCAGATTTTTTAATCATGTTCTAGTTTCATATACTCATTGTAATGTTCAACTAACTTTTCCTAATGTTAATACAGTTTATTCATTTCTAAAAAAATCCTAATATAAAATTATGAATAAAAATAAAGCTTCCTAATTTACGTCGTCTAAATTAAAATAAAGCTTCATAATCATAATTATGACTAAGTACTATGATTGAATAATTAAAACCCAAAGAGAAAGTAAAAATAATCAACGACTTCAAATAGAAATAAGAGAAACTGTCTTGACAAGTAGGAGTGATCTAATTGATTCCAACTCTTCACTTAAGGCTCTCTTTTGTAAGAGAGCTTGAGGTTGAGTCGTCACAAAAGGAAGAAAAGAGGAATTTTCCCTCACGATGATCCTCTAATTCCCTGAGCATGCTCCTTAATCGGATTAATTGCAGACGTCTTACTTCTAGCGGCAATGTAAGAGTTAGAACTATTAGAAAATCTGATACTAAATAGAGCTAGTGATCAATTAACAGCTGACTAATTCGTATATGACGATTTTTTGTGCGCAGCAGTTTAATTAATAATAATATTTAATTAAAATATTATTATTAATTAAACTATAACTAATTAAAATATTACTATTCATCAATTAAAAAATTGTAATTAAGTAATTAATTAAAATATAATTAATTAAAATAACATTATTATTTATTTTATTACATTATATTTAATTAAAATATACAAGAGAGATACGAAAATTTGTGAGTGAATTAGGTTTCAGAATAAGTATAGGAGGATATTTTGGACATTTCCTTGTGTATTTTGTTTTTGTCCGTATGACAAGAATTTTTGTATCACAAAATTGAGAGGTACAAAAAATTTGTGTCTTTGTCCTTCGAGGATGAAACGAAAATGAGTAAGGACAGTAAGTAAATAATATGAAGGACAAAACTTTTATGTCTTTGTCCACTGTACTCACCCATGAGGACACTAGCAAAACACTCAGAGAACGACTAATTTTAAATTGAATCCCAAAATTTGTTGCACCACGTTCTATCTCAACTCCACCCACGTGACCACCATGTGCAATAAACCGAGTCAATCACCTTCCTAACCATAATCTCACCATTAAGAAGGGCAGTTTTGATATTACAGCCAAGTCAGCTTACAGAGACGAAGCACAAAACCGGCGGGTCACCGGAAATACCAAAACTCGAGTTTCGTGTTCCATAGCCAATTCTACTCAATAATGGCTTCGAATCCATCGCTTGTACCTGAGATCGGACCTGACGGCCTCCCTAGAGAAGCTCCGGTCATTAGCTACACCGAGAAGGTACTCTCTGTTCCGAATTCACGTAATGCTAATGCCGTTCTTGTTTCTTAACTGTTTTTGATGTTTGTGAATTTTGGTGGTTCTGTTTCTGTACAGATAATCGAGGCGGAGCAGCTTCAATTAAGAAAGTATCACTTTTTTTTTGCCCTCCATTAGTCGATCTCTCTCATTATTTGATATTCTTTGTTTACTGAGAAATTGTCTTAAATTTTTGCTTGCAGATACATTGATGAGAATTACTCCAAGATTCGCGATGTCGAGAGAGAACTTGCCAATCTTTCCATGGAGATGAAACTCACCGCTGGACCTAAAAAAGCTGGTTGCTTTACCTTTTAATTACTTGCGTTTTCTTTCTTTTGTTTTGTTCCTTGTTTTTGTGTTTAGTGACTTTTTGGAATTTACATTTTAAGCACTCGAACACTTGAGAAAAAAAATTGAGATGTCAACCGAACGAATTCGTGCTGCCAAGCTCAAGGAAGAACAAGCACATAAGGTTTGTAACTCTTGATTGGAAAATGGAAGGTGGACTTTATATTTTCCGTTAGTCTGAATTCTTTAAGCTGTGTCTTAATGGTCCAAGTCAAGATTTGATCTTGCTAACTAATGGAAGACAATATTTGGATTGCATTTAGGCTTGGGAAGCAGCCTCAAAGGCTGTTAAGGATGAGGAAGCACTTAAAGAAAAGTTATGTGAAGACTTGAACAAATTGGTACATTCTTTACTAAATGGATTTGCATCCTTTGCTGTTTGATATGGACTTTTATTGATGTTATTGTCTTAATAGGTCCAAGAAAGCAGTAATGCTCAATTTTCTAGACTTGAGGAACTAAAAAGACGATTGGAAGCTTTAAACCTTGGTCGAGCTTCTACCTCTTCTCCTGCTGTAAGCTTTCCTTCTAAACCATTGCTCCTTTTATTTTCATATATTCAGCTGTTTGTCTGGTCAGCATTTCTATGGTTATGATTACCTGGAATTTTAATGTTTCGTGGGTCATCTATAATTAATGACATTTGTTTTGCAGTTCATTTGTTTGTCTCCCTGTGATCTATACATATACTGCCCTCTGTAACAGTAATGTTGGTTTATTTAGATAACACAAAATTGCAGCTGCAACTAAGAATCCAAATCTCCGTATGGGGTTGATTAACTTGATGTGAATAGTCCAACCAAATCTATATGGAAGCACATTACTTGTTTACTTTTTGACTAACCTCAAACCTGTTGAGTTCCAAGGCCTGTTGAGTTCCAAGGTTCTTGAGGAACCTTTTTGTTATAAAGATTAGGTGCTATTTAATTTTTTTTTACTTGTTTGTTATACCCAATGGAAAAGGAAGGTACTTTTGGTTACCTCTGTAATTTTTGGTAAAAATGCATAAACAGTCAACAATTTAGAGCACAAGATCCTCCAAAAAAAAAAAAAACAAAAGAAATTTTAGTATTCATGAAGTATGTTGTTTGCTGTGACTCTGAACTGCTGACTTTTGAAGTTACCCCGGGTAGTGGCTTCCATTAGATCAAAATCGCTTCAGTGTTCTATCTATACACATTGTATCATGCGTGGAGGGAGAGTTGATAGTTTGCTATTGTATTATGTTTAGGAGGGGAAATCAATGGGCCACTTGCCAAACAACGCTCAAGATACTTCTTCAGCTGTTCTTACAACACGACCTGTTGATGGAATTGTTGAAAATGTATCTGATCAAGCAAAAGATGGAAACACCAAAGTTGCAAATGGGCAAGCTCAACCTAGTATTGAAGGAGAAGGAAGAGCAAAAAGAAAAGTTCAGTTCCAAGGGAGAGGAAGGGGTATTGGTGCCGTGCCCAAGGGTAGAGGATCTGCCTCTCCTGGTTGGACAGGAGCTGGGTTTGATGTGGATGCTAGAAGTTGACTTCAGCCTAATGATGCCATGGGACTCAGACTAGCAGTTTTCCATTTTCTGTTCATATCTTTGGTCTCTATTCATTCCTTTACATGATGATTTCTGTCTTTTATATTCATTCAATTCGCGATAATTGTTCATACAGAAAATGTTGTGTTGCAATTTGTGACACTAATGAAACTTGTCACCTATAAACGTTATCCTCTGAGTTAGTAATTTTCAAGAATCTCACTAGGTTTTTTGTGTTCAAGTTCCTTACATTTTCTATTCTAAGTGAACTGATAAGCTTCCTCCATACTCATGGTGGAATTGAAAAGTTATTATCAAATATTATCAATAGCAAAGGTGGATAGCATGAGTTACTTTCGGAATGTTTGTTACGTTTTTCCTGTTAAGGTAAACCTCTGATACGGTATGTAACATCTCATAGTTTTTACCTCCATAATTGTTCTTTGGAATGGCGTCTTCTCCACAATTCTGCTTTCAATTACTTCCCAACGCCAGGAAAGATAAAGGGGCCTGGTTCGTTTTTTATCGCTGTAATGGTAAATCATTTTCATATTCTTCCTGTCGTACCGTAATCATATGCTTGTTTGACACTGAATATACGTCTCTGTTTCTTCTATTATGAGAGATTCCCAAATTTCATGTTTTCTTGTATTCTGAGAGAATCATGCAGGTCAGAGAGAAAACAAAGAAGCATCTTTAAGCTGCATATACTTGATTCCAGGTATACCCTTGGAGAATCCAAAAGCCAGTTAGGAACTTTTAGGAGATTGGATAATACAAATCTTCTGTTTAGATGGACACCAACTTGCACATGTTCGAACGTTATATAACACTTTGTCACCTCACTCTTTATTCTTCAGAATTCCGAGAACAACCCTTTTGAAGAACAAATTACTGTTTCAAATTCGAAATTTATACGCTATGATTTGATATTTCTGTCTTGTGAAAAACATCCAGTGATTTGAAACGGGAGTGTAAATGCGAAAAAGTTACTCTTTGGTGCAAAGCTGCTTCGCATTGTAAAATGAAGCAACCAAGAAAGGTGGTAGTAAATGCTCACCTTCTTCTTCAGGACCTCTTCCTTTCTTGCAAAACTTTAAAAACAATTCATGCACTTCAGAGATGTCAATGGCGACCAGTCCAAAGTTGAATGGTTTACTAAGTGCGGTGAAAGCGTACATGAGTATCATTTCAATGGTGTTTGATTATCTGACTTGACATTGAAAAGCCTCACCTAACCAAACCAACTGGGACCTGAAGTCTGAGCAGCAGTAATGTAGTTCCTGTACTACTTGGGCTATCTTGTCTCCGAATGTCGAAACCCAGAGGCCCCAAACTTGTGGCCGTTCCTTTGGTTCACTTAATAGATATAGATGCCAATAATATATTCTTAGCTTCTCTATGTTCAAGGACTAGGAGGTAGAGGGATGTGTCTATTACTTCTGTTACTTATAAAATCAGTCTTGTGATGGGATTATGTAGACAAGTCACTGAGGCCATGGGATGTTGCCACCTCTGTTACCTCTCAGATTCAGCAAACTTATCGTTCAATGTGTCTGCAAGAGGGTAAGAAATCATCAGACTCCTACATCGTTGTCTCCTACCTATTAATCTCTTTCTTGTCACATAAAGAGCTTCTAATGCATTTGAACATGTACAGAGATGCAAGAGTCCTTGTTCAATTTAAGTAAGTTCTGGCTTCAATTTAACTTCTTACATGGATAGAATCTATAATTATTACTTTTCTTATGCGTATTAAGTAAATCTTTATATGTATATAACAGTGACTCAATCATGAATAACGAGATTGTTGGATAACTTGCAGGAGTTATTTACTATCACATAATTGTTGCTGCTAGACACAGACAAGGATTGCTTTTGTTCTTGTCATAAAAGGAACAAGATTGCAACTCTTCCTCAACATTAGGGACTTAATTATTGCATCTTCCTGTCTTAAGTATATAACTAATGGAAGAACCAAAAGATTTAAAACAAAATAAGGAATTAATCACACCATTCAAAATAGGTTAAGATAAGAGGTTTCTTAGTTTCAAATGAATTTTAATTAAGTCCTTTTTTTGTAATTTGAAACATTCTTGACTTCTTTTATGATTTAATGCTAAAAAAGGTCCTCATGCTTATTTTTATTATCTCAATAATTCCTTATGTTAACTTTTTCATTAAAAATTTGGCTAAAGGTGTATATTGAATCTTAACGTTTATGACATAATACATAACAGTCTCTAACGTTTCAAAGTATTGAAATTGAACTCTTAATATTTTCAAAACATTCAAAACAGACCCTAAGTAATAGAAAATTTAACAAAGTTAGCTTTTTATTAATTAAATGTCATGTTAACGCTGAAGTGACATTATTTGTTAAATTTTAATAAAAGTGGATTCTATTGTCGTATAATAAATGAGACTTATAATTTGGAATATATAACAGTGAATTTAACTATCACATGACAAGTGAGACTATTATCTAGTGAGAGACCTACTTCTAATTAATTTTTAAAAACTAATTATATGACAATAAAATTTACTTTTTATTTAAAGATATAAAATATTTGACATGACATTTAACTCATTTTTCATTCGTTTAAGGTATTTTCTTAATATTTTGAAAATGTTAAGCTCTAATTTAAACGTTTCAAAATGGTAGAATTCAAATTGTATTCTATTATAAAAGTTGAGGCCCAAAATAAACTTTGAGTTAATTGAGATTATTTTACTATATATGAAAACTTTTTTGATATTAAATTATAAAAAATAACAAAAAATGAGTCCAAATACAAGTCACGGACATGTCATCTCTCTTACAAATCTGCATAAATAAATAACATGTCCCAAAAGGACACTACTACAGAGCAGAGGAAAAACCAAAGGTGAAATGGATGATATAAGAGAGTTGTTTAGTCCTATGAGCTTGAGATAATATTAGAAATATTGACATTTCAAAGTCTAAAATTTAAGTATTGTCTTATTAATTAACTTTTAGCACCATCATCACTTCGAGAAATTCTTCAAAATGATTCAAATTAAGCTGCCATTTTTTCAGGAGAGGATGAGAATCAACACTAACCATGGTTAGCTCGAACCAAGAGTTTCAAAGTGGATTCGTGAGAAAGAATGTCATTACACAGAAGTGGTTGGTCATCTTGCAGATCCCCAACAAACCACCTCGTATTTAAAAACTCAGACCAGAAGCTGAAACTGAGCTTCACAACAAGTTCCAATGTCTGAGATCAGAGTTAGTCTGCTGGAAAAAAAACTTGGTAGTGAGTGAAGATCAACCAGAGAGAGATATAGGCAGTGATCGAAATGAGAATCAAAAAGATGAAATCTTTCGAATGTAACAACTCCAGTAAGCAAAACCCTTTTGTTGGATCCGCTTTTTAGTGCTTCTTCTCCAAGCTTTTCAGTGTTTCTTCTCTCCTCTTTGTCACTGTCACTCTGGTTGATTACTGAAGTTCTTTTCCTGTACCCAAGTCAGGTTTCTTCATAGAAACCAAAACTTTGGTTAGAAATGATAAGACACAGGTACTTGGGTGGTGGCAAATCTTCCAAGAGGGGAGGAAGGAGAGTTGGTGACGGTGATGCTGTTGAGGACGGCGGTGGTAGGGCGGCTACTGGTTGCATGTGTTCCGTTTTTCAGTTGTTTGACTTTCATCAGTTCCACTTCGCTAATTTACACCAACAAACTTCTTTAAAACCCAACTCTGCGATTCCTAGGGACGATGATATGTCCAAAGGTAGTTTCTCTTTAATTTTCTTTTACTATCTCCTGATTTTTTCTCGGAAAATTTTGACTTGATAAGTTCAGGTATTGAAGTACCAAGGAATAACTTGGAACTGAAGAAGCCTAATTCTTTACCATCAAGTGTAATCAAGGAAGATGATGATTTAGCTATCTCTGTAAGAACAACACCATTTCAGTTGGTAGTTTGTATAATCTTTTAAGCCTTTCGTTACTGATAATGTTTTTTCTGATGTTTTCTCTAGATCGGTATTCAAGTTAGAACAAATGGAGACACGACGTGGAAAGCTACAAATGATTGTTGTTCCTCAGACATTAGCTCGTCACAAGGTGCTAAATCTCCGAATTTGGTTGCCAGACTCATGGGCCTAGATGTTCTTACTGATAGCTACTCTCCTAGGTCTTCTTCTTCTTCTTCTTCAAACCTCGGGACATCGGGCAATAAGTTCGATTTGCACCAACAACATATCCAAGCTCGACGACTTCATCCACACAAATCAGTTAGCCCCAGAAGAAGTAGTTACGTTGGTGATCATTTCACAGGTTGTCGTTCTTTGCCGGAGACACCTAGAATGTCATCTGCGAGAAGATCGGACGTTGATTACCACCATCAACACCACCGTTTGTCTCTTCAAATCAACAAAGAGAACATGAGCAAAAGTGAAGAGGTGGTGATGTCTCGTGTCAGTTCCTTACAGAGAAAAGAAAACAGAACTCCGAGCCACCATGCCCGGCAGATTGTGCAGCAAGTAAAAGAAAGTGTTGGCAGGAAAGTTGGTTTAGACATCACAAACACAGTTTCAAACAGAGAGCAAGGAATCAGAGATGAGCTTGTTAGCCAACCCAAGTCCAGGAAAATTTCCAAGGTTTTGATCAAGAAAGTTGATGAATCAAGTTCAGGCAAGCAGTGCACATCTTCTTCCTCACCAAAGTTCAAAATCCTTGAACCGAAAAAAGAAAAACTACTCAAGAAGCATCCTCAAACATCAAACAGTTTGCGAAAGAAGCAAGTAGAACCGTTTGTTCGGGCAACAACAGACAACGTTTCGGACAAGAAATTTAAGAAAACTCCATTGTCTAAAAAAGTGACTGTCTCCAACTTGCTTCCAGTAAAGAAAGACCCTAGTCCTCCAGCTCCTAGAATTTCTCAAAAACAGGTCAGATTCATTCTCATTACGTTAAAAAGCTAATATTGGTTCCATTTTTTAATCTTTTGAGAATTGAAGAATCAGAAGAATGAAAGTTTTAAAGTTTGTGAAACATATGCGTTATGTTGGTCACAGTTATCTAGTTGTTCGAGCCATTCGTACAAGCAGCAACAGATCCTCGAACCCCGAGACATGAATAACAATGGTGACACTCATCTCGGTTTTGGCAACACCACGGCCACCGGAGATAATGTTGCAGCTGAATATCATGACTACATCACAAGAATACTCAGGTGTACAGGCATAGGGAAAGATACTTCTTTGTCCTTTGTTAAGTGGTTCTCTCCTTCAAATCCATTAAACCCTTCTACTTTTTACCACCTCGAACTTGAAACTTCCACAACCACCACCAGCACCACAACCACCACCAACCGTCTGCCAAACTATAGTCATCAACTCGGTCAACGTTGGAACAGAAAGCTACTGTTTCATTTAGTTGACGAACTGTTGGTGGAAATTCTAAGACCTTACATTAATCTTAAGCCATGGACAAGCTCAGCCAGACATGTTCTTGTTCGTTTGACAAAAGGGTCAAATCTAGTTGATGAATTGTGTTCGAAAGTTGGAAGCTTTCATGGGAAAAATTGTCAGGTTCTTGAAGATATTGATGCAATAATAGACAAAGATCTGCGACAACTGAAGATCCAAAGTGAAGTTGGGTTTGACCAAGAAGTAGAAGGAATAGTTTCCAAGTTAGAGAAGGTTTTGTTGGACATGTTAATTCATGAAACGGCAGTGATTTTGTACGGCTGCGATTGACAGTGCTTGTCGTTCAGTGATCAAGTGCGTCCGGTTCTAGCCTTACACAGTGTACTTTCCAGACAATATGTGTTATTATATATGAAAAGGGAGTTTGAAGGAAATTGTGATTTTTTGCACTATTTAATTTTCAAGAAATTTAAATTTCTATATCTACTAATAATAATTAAAGGGTCTGCGTATTAAAAACTCATAATTTAATATTTTAAAATTTTATGTGAAGATATACATAATTTATTCTTCTTTTAAAATAGATATTAACAAAAAATATATAATATTATCAATCATAAAATTTATTATCAATCATAAAATGCATTTTGGGTTTTTGAAAATAATAAATTCTATTTCTTAAGTCGACTTTCTTGGTATGAAAACATAAATACTTGACATAATTCACTAAAAATAATAGTAGAATATATGTGGCATAGATAATACACATAAAGTAATCAAAAATATTTTGATACGTAGAGTCAACACAAATTTTAAACTGGATCAATACTAATTAAATTTAATAAAAATAATAATTTATTATAATTATCTTAAATTATTAGTCTAATTTAAATTTAATTAGTTTAAATCAAGTTTAAGAGTTGCGTTTAATTATTATATTAATAACGTTTAATTGTTTCAGGTGTGTTGTATGATACTTTTTAATAAAAGTATGAAAGAAGGAAATTAAAGAAAACTTTGATAATTTTAAATTTTAGTTAAACCAAATAAGGCTTGATTTGGGAAACAGCGGCGATTGATAATCTGTTGAAATAATAAGTACTTATTCTCAATAAGTATTTATGTATTTAGAATTATTATTTTGGTACTTACTAAATCGTGAAAATAGGTGTTTGGTAAGTGAGGTTGCGATTGCTGAAAAGAGATAATATGACTAAAAAACTCATTAATTTAATAAAATATTAATTGTTATATAAATAATTAAAAATATATTATTAGTCATATAAATTTAAAATTATAAATAAGAAAATATTAAATTAAAA
>JAOQMS010000006.1:38240231-38252408 GCA_027563885.1 Erythroxylum longipes
AAGAGAGAAAGAGTTTGAAGAATTTTTGTATATCAGTATTTGATAAAGGCAGAGAGCGCCTTCTTATGTACAGTCCTATTTTCCTTGTACACAAGCCTGTAATTAGGCCTAAATGAAAGGTAATTAACAAGCCTAAAATTAAGTCTATAATACAGCTAACGTTCTAAATAATGAATGAGAATTTTTAGTACATTCCGTAGACGATATTCATATCAGTAACATATAGAGGGGGATAACGCCCAGCAGAAAAAGAGAAAAATCAAGCAACAAGGACGACAGCTGGACAGGAAATAAAGAAGAAAATCACGAACGCTCCAAACGTGAATAGTCTAAAATAGTTAGGAAAAATTGTGATGTTGGGTAACTAAACTCTTATTTTGTGGTTTACAGAATCCTAGTTATTGAACTCTGGATGTTGTGAGACTTTCGTTCTTTATTTGAATCGATTTATTAGTCAAGTATTAATTATTTTTCTGGGTTATTATTTGATTGTTTGATTTTACAGCTAAGCGTGCAACTAGTTTGTGATTTTATTCAATTAATTACTAGATTGAATAAAATCACAAACTAATTTGGAGTTCATTTGTTTACTACGTTAGGGACATGATTATAGGAAAAATAGTTGTCTAGGTTAAATATACATCGTATATATGTTGTTTAGTTCGTCAATTTTCTTGATTTGTAAAACTATTAATAAATTAAATCTGAGATCATATCCAGATTATTGATTAACAAGGGTTAATTTAAATACTTGTTTCGGTTAATTAAACATAAGAAAAAATAGATAAAGAAATTTACTACAACGAATGCTTAACCAATAAATTGAATATTTTTTGTGCCAATGATCAGCACAAATTTAATAATGAAGGAGACAGAAACTAAGATTTATTTCTATTGATTGTTAAATTCTCATTATTTTGCTATTAGTTATTTTTTAATCTCGTATTCCAATTAAATTACGTTTAATTCTCAATTTAAAACTCCTTCCTCTCTCCCCCCTTTATTGCGTAACTATTAACGTTTGAATTTCTAATGGAAACGATTCTTAATTACATAACTATTTTTAAAAAAAATCACAGAAAAGTCAATCTTTCAATGACATTTTTATAAACGTCGCGAAATGTCAATATTTTCTGTGACGTTTTACATAAAACGTCGCAGAAACCTTTTGCTTACACTACATTTAGCGACATTTTTTGACATTATGTGATGTTATAAAAATATCACAAATTGGCTTGTGATCTTGTAGTGACTACATTAATTTGTGTCTCAGAAAGTTAGCATTCACCACTTGGTAATAATCCAATCAAATGCAAGATATCTACAATTGAAGCTGCTCGACATTGACAGGCTCTAAACAAGTTTAAACAAAATCTATGGTAGAGAATGGCAACTCCTGAAGCATATCAGTAGATTAAACATTGAACCCAAGGCATATAGACGATAAGAAGCATAGGAACATATACATTTAAGTCACTAGGAAAAGAGACATAAAGATAAAAGTAACGCTAACAAGTAATGGTTATGGAGATATACACGCCATCAATTATTTGAACTTCGAATTGGTTATAGAAACAGGGGGAACTTCGGGAGCTGAAATGTCCAGGAACATGTCAGGAACAGCTTTTACTTGTAGCTCATATCTGGGAGTCCAATGAACAGTTGAGTCTCCACATCCGAATTACCGCTGCTACTGAGACTACTGAAGAATGTTACAGTTTCTCGTTGAGGAGTAGTTGCTTGCTGCCAGGATTTTGCAACCGATTAATGTTACGTATGCAACATCAAACAACAGGTTCAGAGAATCAAAATCAATGCTAATGATTTACGAGACTCCAATAAGAAAGGCAAAAATTATAATCTTATATTAAAAATGAAATTAAAGATATTTTAATAACTTCACAGATTAGGTAAACTCGAATTAGAGTTATGGTTAGTTCAATATGGACTTAAGAGTGTACATCAATGGTCTTAAAAGAACCAAATCAGTTTCAGGTTTGATATGATGGATTGGAACTGGGGTAAACTAGTTTTTTGGAACCCTAAAGCAGTTTCAGGTTTAACGTGATGTTGGGTTGCTAGTTTCACAAATTTTGCTCACAGATCTTTAACTTCAGCCATTTTCTAGCCTGATCTTGTTACTGGTTTACTTGGAATTCCTTGGCTACTGTTTCTAGTTTGCCTGAATTCTTCTATTCTGCTTTCCATGTTTGTATTGCGTTTTTTGAAAGAAAAGTAAAACATAGATGCAGAAAAGGGACCTGTTCACATAATCTTGAATTCTCTTCCAACAACAGCCTTTCCTGAAATCATCATTTTGGGAAGTAAAAAAATCAAGAATGAAGTGAAATATGATTAAAAAACCCCGAGCCTCATGCACTAACTCGTATATCATAACATACCTTTGCTCTTAGTTGTTCTATCTGTTCCGAGAACAACTGTGCCTGAATTGTGTATCCCATGTCAAGTTCATTAGCATTAATTAAAAACATAATTAAAACCCTTCAGTTTTACTCCATGGTTGCAGAAAAAAAAGCTAACCCTTCACAAGAACATGACTTCTGAGATGGAAATTCTTGGCATTATCAAGTAATAGTATATACCTTTCTTTCCCTGATAATCCTCAAGCTTTTCTCGATCTGGTAGATTATGTCTTGGAGTTCTTCTACCGAGCATGAACTTACACTTTGTCCCAAAAGCTTCCTAAATAACATCTAGGGTTCAGATTATAATAACGTATAAGAGAATCAAAATTAAAGATGTATCAGATTTCATTCCAATACCGCTTTGATGATTCAAGCAGCTCAATCTTGGCAACCATAGTTGCAGCTTCACTCTTTAGTTTCTGCATATGTAATTTATGTACTGTAAGCATATCAGAACAACATTTTGTACAAGATGAAGCTCTCGAAATTTCATGGAAGGTATATACAGATCTTGGCAAATTTCTCCACAAGAATATACATAAATTATAGCTACATATCAAATAGGGTTTTAATATTTACTAGTTTTGTGTGAACTTTTCGATTGATTATAGTTAACAAAGAACAAAATACTTGAATCAAAGATAAGGGTTTGCCTCTAAATATGGTTCCTTGCAGATTCCACCAATTTGCATTTCCTTTGCATGTCTGTAGTAGCGATTCAATGTCTTGTGCATTCTTCAACATCCCAAACACAACACTTGGTTAATACTAATTTTACTTGGTAAGTGTCAAGAACCAAAATCAAAAGACAATCAATAGGCTAAATTGCTTATATGATCCATTAAATTATTGATTCTCATATCAAATATTCTCATTTAAGCACCACACTAAATGCAATTACTAACACACATTATTGATATCGAGTGTATGGGATAGACTTGATTTATTCGACACAAGTCATCATTTTTATTTAGGTTTATGGACTTCAAGTTCATTTATGAGGTACAACAATTTTAAAAAAATGAAAATAAGCAAGATAAAATTCATAAAATGTGAAAATAGAGTGTTAACCATATAGTAATTAAATTTATTGGTTGAATTATATATGAATTCTATAAGAATAGTTAAGAATCTAATTCTATTTATTGAAAGATTTAACTAATAAGCAGAAAATATTCTAAAGTAAGTTTTTATAATCATAAATTCAATTAAAAAATTCTATATATACTTAGCAACTCCAACCTATTCCAAATGTAATCTACTAAATTATTTGCCTTCACAAGCAACTTTTCTGTTCATAGTTCTTCCCATGAACTTGGATACAAACATACCTACCGATATTGCTTATAAGATGTCTTAGCAAGCACATATCATTGACCATTGAGTTTCTTCATTTGATACCCTAGCTAGTTAGATCATTATCAATCTTAACAAAAATGGGGTTGCCTCTTTCTATGCTTCGCAAAGAAGTACCTAATGAACAACGAGCACATCCCCCTCTAGCACCACTCCCAAAGTTCTTGGATTAGACATAATGCACGCAGCACCAAGTATATTTTACAAGAAAGTACGATGAGAGAACACATCTGACACAAAACGATGAGCCCATCAAGCATACATTGCACTAACTAAAACTGTAAAACCAGTTATCAAGAAGATCATCCAGCCCTTGGATAACAAGATGGAAAGTTAGGTTACTAACGATTAGGTACTTGAAGAAAGATTCTGTGGAATAGGAAAATTTCAAGCAGCAGTCTGGCTTTAAATTCAACTCGAAAAGCTTGAAGATGAGGAGACATGTATATGGATAAAGAAATCAAAGATGGTACACCAACGAAGTGGGGTGCAAATCTGTAAGAACTGTTGAAGAATCTATAAGGTACGAAATGAAATCTGAACGATGGGATCGAGATTTATGAATCGACCAGTGCAACTACTCATGGTTCGTTGGTATGTTCACGATCAGCTCAATTTCATTGATACTTTTACATACAAATCAAGAACCAGGCACTAGCACAGCATTCAATCTCAAAACAACTACTTGTGAATCAATTTGTTTGTTTTAGGGAGATGATGTAAGAACATACTCATGGCTTGAGAAATCGTAGACCTTTCCCCTCTGGGAAATGATAATCACTGCAACTTCTGCATCGCACAAAACTGATAGCTCATGAGCTTTCTTCAACAGCCCGTTTCTCCGTTTGGAGAAGGTTACCTGCCGGCTCGCAGCATTTTCGATCCGCTTCATTTGAACCTTTCCTCTCACCATTTTTTCCTAGTAAGAATCAGTTGACCATATCATGAACAAAAGATTCCAGGAACCCTAATCAGTGTCAAGAGTTGATTCAAGTTTTGTGAACTCAGTAAGACCAAATCTTACCAGATATTGAGCAAGACCCTGAAACTTCTGCGTCTCAACTCAAGAAATTTTGGATTTACCACTCCAAAACATACAAGCAAAACACTTCAAACTCTTATGGAACTGACAAAAACTTGTAGGAAGTGAATACTCTCATGAACACTACAAAGCCCCAGAAACCTCAGAAGACTTCTTTTCTTTTTTTTTTTTTGAAGAGAAACCTCAGAAGACTTATAAGTGTAAAAAGACTTGAGATTGGCTCAAAAACACAAACTTAGGTATACGTAAAACAGAACAAAGATTCACAGGGAGAAGAATCTCTCTGGGGAATTTTTTCTTCTGCCAAATTATTGATGTATCAACCTCTTTACTTTCAGACCGCAAAACCCTATTGAGCAGTCTTATCCTTATTCCATTATCTGCAACTGTTCACAATCCTTCAAAAACCATAACCCCACAAAAATGGAAAAAAGCATATACCTAAACAAAAACTATGATTATGTGAAAGTGAAACAAGAAAAGGACCAGATACGAAAATTTAAAAAGATGTGATCAAGAAATTGAAAACGTTATTGCTTATCCAATTTTAGTAAAAATAAGAACAGAAGATGATAGGTAAGAAGAAAAGAGTAGTGAAAAGAAATTGGTACATTTTCTATGTTTGGAGGGGTTGTTCTATAAAAAGGCTAAACCTTTATCGCAAGTGTAAAGGTTGTCCGAAGAAGAGAAGGTATAGCGAATGAAAACTAGACACATTTACACGACAGTCTCATCGACCAATGGTACTGAGGGATTGACCAATCGATGAGGAGGAAGGAGGACCCAGTCACGTGGCTCGATTTGTACGACGAGTCGGCGTGCTCGTGTCTTGTCTGAACTCAAGCAGGTAATACGGTGACGCTTCTGTCTTTTTATCTTTTTAATTAGGGTTAAATATATTTGAAAATTTTTATGTTTTAAAATTTATCATTTAATAATATTATTTAATTATCATATATTTTTATTATATTATATATATATTTAAAAATAATATAATATTAAATTTATTAAATTTAAATATAATGTTATTTTTAAAACATAAATAAACAAAAATTGATAAAATATGACATACATATTTATTTCGTAGCTAAATAATATTATATGATGGACATGACAGTGTTCAACAACAGCAATTCTAATATAATATCAACAAGAATTCCAGCAATCTCATAAGGTCAGTATAGGCCTACCCATCACCTTCGACGTCTTAATCACACCTAATCTGAAATTTTACCTCTATACAGTAGAAAAATTATTTTCAATAAACTTACAATGCAGTCGTGACAATAAATGATTAATGTAGGTTAAAGAGTAAAATAGGTAAAACTTACACATTAAAAAATTATGTAAATAACATTACAATAAATACATAAATAAATAAAAATAAAATAACTAAAGGATATAGCCCTACACCTAACTCATAAAATTACTATTTTTAATAATCTCACGTGAAATATATACATATATATATATATACATGTGTGTGCACGCGCAAGCATATATAAAATAATACTAATTAAATATAAAATAAACATAAGATAGTAATAATAAAAAATAAATATATATATTTAAATAAAAATATAAAAATAAGTGATGACATAAATAATACAATAAATATATAAAAGGTAAAGAATAAAAATTAAATATAAAAGATAAAATAAATAAATAAACAAAAACAAGAAATCAAACAAGTAAATAAATAAATCAAACAAATCATTGTAACAAAATATGCAGGCTAAGGAATGAAATGTTTAAACTAAATAATTAAAAGAAAAGTACTATATATTAAATATTTAAGCTAAATACAAAACATAAAACTAGAAAGAAAATATTTAAAAGACCTAAAAATAACGAGAAGGATCTCTCAATGTGAGATCTTTTATCCATATTTTAGTAAGCTAAAGTGTTCGACTAAAGATCATGTACATGAAAATATTATAGTTTTTAACTACAATATTTTCATGTTTTGTTAATTAACTTGCCCAATATTTGAAATTCCCATTTTTTAGAAATTTTAGGTTTGTTTTGATAATAAAATTGGCACTAACGTTGTAATTTTTAATGTGATTGTACTTTTCTTGGTGGGGTTTTGTTTAATACTTGATTAATTTATTTTTAAAGTTGTTATTTGATTTTAATTTGAGTTTTAATGAACAATACCATATGTGGGCGGATTACTCTTTTCAACGAGTTAAAAGATACAATCATTAGATAAAGTTTGTCAAGAGATTTTTAACCTCAAAAGCATCGAACGATGACTTTGGTAAAGTAAAGACAACGTTATTAGAAAGAGACTACAAAAAGGGAAAATTGGACATGCACAAATATATACAAATATGAGTTAATAAAAAGTAAAACAGAAGACAATTAATAACATAATAATATTGAGCAGTTTGAAGAAAGTATAGGAAGAGATTAGAAGTGAGCTTATATACAATTAAAATATTACATGTCAACAAAAAAACTTCGAAATAGTGAGTTATGAGTCTTCGGCCTTAATATCAATAAAAGGTTTTGAGATGACTTGCAAATGAAGACATTTATGGGTCAATTAATAACACTGTAAAGCAAACTTGAATCTATGATATTTAAAGTTCTTGATGAAATTTTTTATTCCCTCTCTGCCTTATTTTCTATAATTTGTTTCCGCAATGGTTCAAAGTTTTTGTTAATAGTTTTGTAAAATACATGAACAACTTAATTATATGTATGTTGTTGCATGTTATTTTTAAAGGAAAGCGGGAAAGAGTCTTGGACCCATTTGAGCCTAACTCTTTAATACCCAATAATCATTATAATAGGTTCTTTTTATTGGACTCAAATCCATAAGTGATATGAGTCATTAAAGAATCTAACAATCTCCTACTTGACTCATATTATGACTTGGTGATTCAACAATAAAACTTTAAGTGCACATAATATATGGAATCAATCAAGCCATTCTTAATTGAATGGAGATGATGGGATCATGGCGGTCACAAGTTATACAACATGATTTCTTTCATGTATCACATAATCAACTCAACTCATAAAACCTTAAGTGGGTAATTATAGAATTGTTATCTCACAGAAACAATTATTGTATACAACATAATATGAATAACAAGTAAGTGAACAAAAATATGACTGTAATTGAATTCACAAGTGTCATGGCAATTCGAGCAAGACAATTATATGTATGTATACATGTCAGAACGCTATGCTAACAAGGACTTATCTATAATACCTATCTGTTCAATATGGCCAACAAATGTTTTGGGCAGTAAGCCTTTAGTTAACAGATCCGCTATTATTAGATTTGTACCAATATACTTAATTGACACTTTATGTTTTTACACTTATTCTTTCACAAACAAGTACTTCAAATCCACGTGTTTCGCATCATTTGAATACTTGTCATCCTTAGAGAAGAAAACGGCTGTGAAATTATCACAATAAATTCTCAACAGTCTAGTAATACTGTGACAATGCTAAGACTTAAAATAAAGTTTCGCAACCACAATCCATGAACCGTGGCCTCAAAGCACGCCACAAATTTAGCTTCCATAGTGGAAGTAGCAATGACGGACAACTTTCCACTTTTCTATTAAATTGCTCATCCAGCAAATAGGAACATATAACCGAATGTAGATTTTCATGAGTTTACACAACCGGCATAGTCTGCATTCAAGTAACCTATCACTTCGAGATAGGTTGATTTTCTATATGTGAGCATATATTTCTTTGTGCCTTGTAAATATCTAAGGACTTTCTTTGCAGCTTTCCAGTGGTCCATTTCAAGATTGCTTTGATATCAGCCTAGCATTCCAACAGCAAAACTTATATCTGGCCGAGTGCATGTTTGAGCATACATTAAGCTCCCAACTACTGACGCATAAGAAATAAACTTAATTTCCTTATGATCCAAATCGTTTTGTGGATATTACATTTAACAAATTTATCCCCTTTCTGAACTGAAACTATCTCTGCAAAGTACTTTTCTATTTTAAATCTTTCTAATACTTTCTCGATATAACCTTTCCGAGACAATCCTAACAATCCTTGTGATCTATCACGGAATAATTCAATTCTTATCACATAGAATGCCTCACCCATATCTTTCATTTCGAAATTACTAGAGAGAAAATTCTTTACATCATGTAACAAAACCATATTATTAGCAGCAAGAAGGATATCGTCAACATATAGGATTAATATAATGAACTTGCTCCCACTGATCTTCATATAGATACATCGATCAACAGTGTTCTCTACAAAACCGTAAGACGTAATGGTATCATTAAACTTAAGATACTATTGTCGGGAAGCCTGTTTCAGTCCATATATTGACTTCTTTAATTTACACACTGACTTGTCCTTTCCTGTGGTTTTGATCCATGTACACTTCTTCTTCCAAGTTACCATTTAGAAAATTGGTCTTTACATCCATTTGGTGAAACTCTAAATCATAATAAGCCACCAAGGCCATAACAATTCTTAAAGAGTCCTTTTTTGAAACTGGAGAGAAGGTCTCTTTATAGTTAACACCATCCTTTTGAGTATAACCTTTGGCAACAAGTTTAGATTTATACCTTTTAATGTTGCCTTGTGAGTCACATTTGGTCTTAAAGACTCATTTACAACCCACTTGCTTTTCACCTTCCGGCAACTTAAATAATTCCCAGACTTCGTTGTCATCCATTGATTTCAACCCTTTTTTCATAGCATTGAACCATTTTTTAGAATTGTTACATTCCATAACTTGTTTGAATAAGACTGGATCCTTATCAATGCTCAAGTCATATTCATGTTCAAGTGAGTAAACTTCATAGTCACTTGAAATAGTTGGTCTTCTCTGCCTTACAAACTTTTGTAATGCTACTTCTTGTGGCATCGCTTGATCATTTGTCACTTGAACTTCATTATCTAGTTCTTCATTAATATGTTCAATTTGTGGAATTGGAACATTAATTTGTTGTTCTGATATGTTGCGTATCCGTGATGCAACAAGAAGAATAACAACCGGTGGGATCACGTTTAATGCAGTAGTTTCCACTCAACTCGGAGTAGTTTCTACTCAATTCTCGTGAATATCCACTTGTTGCAGTTCTCCACTCCCACTAATTTGACCATTTTCAATGAACCGAGCATTACCAGACTCAACTATTCTCGTACTATGGTTAGGACAGTAAAATCTGTACCCCTTTGACTTTTCAGGATAGCTGATGAAATAATCACTAAAAGTTCTCGCATCAAGCTTCTTTTCATGTGGATTATATAGCCTTACGTCTGTTAGAAAACCCCAAATGTGAAGGTGTCGTAAATTAAGTTTCCTTCCTGTTAATAGTTCATAAGGTATTTTAGGAGCTGCTTTACTAGGAATCCTATTAAGTAGATACGAAGCAATCTTTAAAGCATACATCCACAATGATAACAGTACAGTACTATAACTTGACATACTCCTAACCATATCTATAAGAGTACGATTTTGCCTTTTGGCTACACCATTTTGTTGTGGTGTACCAGGTATTGTGTATTGTTCACATATGTCTCGACTTTCAAGAAACTTTGCAAATGGACTTGGACATTGTCCATTTTCATCAAATTTTCCATAATATTCACCACCTCTATCAGATCTCACTATCTTTACTTTTCTATCTAACTGCCTATCTACCTCATTAACGAATACCTCTTGGATGTCCATAGACTGAGATTTTTCATGCAACAAATAAATATAACCATATCGTGAGAAGTCATCAATAAAGGCAATGAAATAATTTTCGTCGCCTCAAGAAGGAACTTCGAAAGGACCACATATGTCAGTGTGTATTAATTTAAGTAATTCGTTACTTCTTATGGTTAGATGCTTTGATATATGTTTGGTTTGCTTGCCTTTGATGCAATCCACACATATATCCCAGTTAACAAAATCTAATGGAGGTAAGATTTTATTTTTCACTAACCTTTGTACCCTTTCATTGGATATATGACCTAATATTTTATGCCACAAAAAAACAGGCCATGCCATTCATTTTGTGCACTACATTTACTTCCTATAATATGGTCAACATGAAACAGAGATTCAACAAAATCAACATCAAGATTAAAACTATATAAACAATCAATTAAAGTACCATAACTATAATAGTACTTATGTTTATACCAAAAAAAAAAACACTGTTTTCAATCTTAAATTGAAACCCTACATCATCCAACTTTGCAATAGAAACTAAATTCCTAACACATTCAGGAACATAAAGACACTTTTCTAGATCCAGGTAACACCCAGTGTTCAAGATCAATTTGTATGTCCCAATGTCCTTTATCTGTGCCTTCATTCTATTCCCCATATATAAGAACTTTTCAGTTCTATTTATGGTTTGGATTGAAAGGAATCCCTGTTTAACATGTGACACATGAGTAGTTGCATCAGAATCTAATAGCCAGGTATTATTAGGCACTTCAATAATATTTGATTCAAAACATACTAAGACATAGTATGTACCTTTCTTTTCGAACCAAGCCTTTCTTTTAAGGCAATCCTTCTTAAAGTGACCATGCTTCTTGTAGAAGTGACACCTCTTATCTTTATGGATTCTGCCCTCATTAACTTTGTTAAGAGCTTTGTCCTTATCTTTGCCTTTCTTTCCTAGTTTATTCTTCTGCTACTAGCTCCTTAATGAAATGTGAGATGAACAGAGTACTCCTTCATTTTCTTCAATCTCCCTTTCTCCTGAACCAACATAGCCTTAATATCTTGAATGTTTCATTTTTCTTTAATGGTGTTATAATTCACTTAGAATTAGCCAAACTCTAGAGGAAGTAAGTTGATAATGAACTGTACCAAAAAGGACTCGCTCACATCCATACCCATAGATTTCAGCTTTGCAGCTAGGTTTGACATATTAGTTACATGATCATGAATAGCTGTGACTAGTCAAACTTCTTAGTCTCACTCATTAAAGTCCCTACAATGAACTTGTCAGCTATATCAAATTGAGAGTATTCCTTAAGCTTTAGCACGAACTCCTTTGCATTATCTGTCTTAGGCATTAATGGCTTCACATTTTCTGTAATTGTCATTCGCATCAAATTCAAGCTCAGCCTGTTAGACCGTTCCCAAGTCTCATAATAAGACTTGTCAGCTTCAAAACTAGTTTCAGTTATGACTGTAGGCCTTGCTTCTGAAACTATGGCCAAGTCTAAATCCATTATATCTAGTTGGAACTGGATTTGTTTGGACCAATCTGCATAATTCAGACCAATCTGCATAATTCAGACCATTGAACTTGATCAAACCATTTCCTAAAGCGAAAAAATTAGTGGACGCTGCAAATACAACATATAGCCCACACATTAATGCTTTGAGTAGAA
>JAOQMS010000006.1:38252508-38276144 GCA_027563885.1 Erythroxylum longipes
TTATTAATTATAAGCAATGGTCCACCTTTGGGTGACCTCCTAGCGTTATAATTAATAATCTCAATTGTTCAGTTCAATTTTTATGTCATTTTAATAGCATCATATCAACATGAACAATAAAAACATTCACAATTAAATGTTTAATATTTTCAAGCTAGGCCACTTTGGTGACTAACAAGCTTTCCATGAAATAAACATTTAATTGGACAATTATCATACATGAAAAATTTTAATTTAATTATTTTGGTTACTTTGGCGACTAAAAAACTATTCTAAATTACCATTATGTCATGTAGCACATTCAACATATAATAAGACAATTTAATTCCAAACATTGCATAATATAAAATATTCAAAGTACTAAATAAAACATATAATATGGCACTGATTTTCAAAATTATATTATGCATAGAAAAATAAATTAATTAACAATCCATTATGACCTATCACAAAATTGTTTTACTTAGGGTCAAATTCCATAATTTAATTTCTTAATAATCAAGGTTTCATAATATAACCCAAATTTAAAATCCAAAAAGTTAGGTCAAAATCATTTAATAACTCAATCTGATCCTTTGATGGCCCAAAAGTCCAAAAAAACAACCCAAACGTATGGGCCAAAGAAACAAGGTAGCTAGTTTGGCACGTGCAGAGCACACGCCAGCGCCTGTCCAGCGGTCTCCTCTACGTCAGATGGGGCGCGTGTCTATGTGTCGATTCTGGTTTCTTCGTTTGTTTTTTTATTATGTCATTCTTGTTAATGGGTTCTCTCCATACAAAAAGCCATCCCAAACCTTGAATCCATAAGCATCCCTTACAAACGTTATAGTCAACAGAAACATGTCTGTTACAGACATTGAAACAGAAAACTCAAATTGTTTCAAACCAAAACCATCAAGACATCATGTTTGAGTTTTTGTTTCTTTTCAAAAACTTTAAACAAAAGTGGTAACGATTGCATCGTTTCCAAGTTGAAACATCCAACAACACAAAATAAAACACAAGAAAATGATGAAATCACCGTTAACACCGAAAAATAATTTTAGAAATGTATAGGAATATAAGAACAAAATCAAAAGTTTGTGGTTTGTTTCTGTATCTGTGTTCTTGTTTATGGTAGTTCCATTCATGGCAGTTCAAGATGTCGAATATGAAGAAAGCAATGCCATTACAATACAGAAAACAATCATTCCAGAAACGAAACGAATAGTTGATGACAGCAAACAACAAATAATGCAACACCTTACTCTGATACCATTTGAAGACATTTATGGATCGATTAATAACACTGTAAAGCAAACCTAAATTTATGATGTTTGAAGTTCTTGATGAAATTTTATTCCCTCTCTGCCTTATCTTCTATAATTTATTTCCGTAATGGTTCAGAAACTCTCTTAATAGTTTTCTAAAACATATGAACAACTTACTTACATGTCTATTGTTGTATGTTATTTTTAAAGAAAAGAGGGAAAGAGTTTTGGACTCATTTGAGTCCAACTCCTTAATACCTAATAACCATTATCCTAGGCTCTTTTCATTGGACTCAAATCTATAAGTGACATGAGCCACTAAAGAATCTAACAGAGAAGAGATTGAACTGAGTTCAAGTGAACAAGCAAATAAGATATCATATTTTAACTCAAAATTGAATATGAGTTATATCTTTGTATATAACTCGATTCATCCATATGTCTCTTTTCAAAACAAGATTATATCATTTGTGAATTTTTTTAAAAATATTATGCAAATAATTGAATGCTATTTGAGATAATTTTAGTGTCTTTTTTTTAATTAAAGATAATGCGAAATGATTAGTGTCATTAACCAATATCAAAGATGAGAAAATGCAAATCGATTATCCACCAACTTGATTCCAATTAAAAAATCTTGCTAGTGTTCTTAAAAGGTTCTATCATCTTTGAATCTAGTTGGATGATAAGACTTTACATAATATGCTCATACAATGAATGTGAATTCTGAATTCAATTGGATGATTCAATTTTTATCGGATGCCACTGAAATGACAGAAAGGAACACAAATAACTTCAAGTGATTGATCATTATCGTTTGGCATCTAAAGAAAAGAGACATAAACCTAGTAAGATACAAAGAGGCATGAGATGAGCATGATTGTGTTGGCCATGCATCTTTATTCTCAGTCCACGATAAAAGGTAAGTTCTTAAACGAGACATCCATGGCAGTGTTCTTTGCTCTCATGCTTTTGTCAAGTCCTTTACCCGGTAGGACCACCAAAGAAAATAAAAGATTGTTCCAAGAGTTTGAATTGGAGATTAGATAAAAATTGAATTAGCTTCAAGTCAACTCGCATGTATCTAAATTTAAAATCTTAAGTCAATAAATTATGATTCGTTTTCTTATGTATAATTTTTTAAAGTTTTTAATTAAAAAATCAAAATTTACCAAATTTTATAATACTAATTGGAATCTTAAAAAGTGACATTAAAATATTCTAATTTCAATTTTAACAAAAAATAACTAACGCCAAATTTTTCTATTAAATAAATAACGTGACAAACCACGTCAGATTAATATTTTTACCACGTGATTACCACATATTATATTTGTAGAACATATAAACTTTATTATTTAATAAATTAAAAGTTAAAAAAAACCTTAAATAATATCCAGTCTTTCTTATAATTTGCTTCATAATTATTTTATCATGATGATATTTTAATTTATTAAAGGGTTAATTATACAAAAAAGTTCAAATTTTTGTCAATTTTTTAATTATAGACCAAACTTTAAAAAGTAGCAATAACATGCTCAAGCTTTCGTCAATTTTTCAATTCTACCTCGAACTTTAAAAAGTAGCAATAAAATGTTCAAACTTTCAATTTTTTCGATTCTAGCTCGAAGTTAGTGTTTCTGTTAAGTTTAAAAATGACCTAAATCAGATTACGCAGCTCCGACGACCTTACTAGTGCCGTAAGTTGTAATGCAAGAGTAGTTTGAGGTGTCAGAAGAACAAACAGAAAATAAACGGTTGAGGGCATCGAAAAAATAAGAGATAACATCGGTTATAATTAAAGAAAATTAAATGTTTGAACATTTTATTGTCATTTTTAAAATTTGGGCTAGAATTGAAAAATCTTAAAAATTTAAGTATTTTATTGCTACTTTTTAAAATTCTACTCATAATTAAAAAATTGATTAAAGTTTTAGTTTTTTTTTGACAATGAACCCTTTATTAAATAATAAAATGTATATGTGAAACAAATATAATATATAGTGCTTATATAGGAAAAACATTAATCTAATGTGGTCATTCATGGAGAATTCAATATCGACTTATTTTATTAAAATTAGAATATTTTAGCTATTTTTAAAATTCAAGTTAAAATTATAAAATTGATTGAGTTTAAATTTGTATGTCTCTTTTTGATATGATAACTCCAATGGATATTTAACAAAAATGTTGGAGTAAAAATACAAAATATGATTTTTCCATGATTATAGTATGAGTATGAATGCCATATGAAAAGGGTGTTTTTTTACAAAAATGACTATTACTGTGATTCTAAAAAAGTCTTCCCAGGCTCCTCTTGCATTTATAAAATATTATATATAATTAATAATTTATTTATATAATCTAAAAATAGCTAAGCTTAACAGAATATAAATAAATGGGCCCAAAACAAACTCAACTAATTTAGGAAACAATTGGGCTTGGGCCTCCAATTTAACCAAACATCTGTTAGATTCAAGACGGAGACAAATATGGAGACAGATTTCACGATGGCAGAGTCGGAAAAACCAGCGAGAAGCAAGAGGAAGATGGGAGACAGAAGAAGAAGAGACGAAAATGCTTCAAAGAAAGCATCTTTAAAGTCGAATTGGCCACCCATTAAACCCAAGAAGAATCTCCAACTTACTCGTCTCAAAGATAACGATCTTTTCACTGTACGTATGTTCTCCACTTATCGTTGTTTGTTGTACTTTCCAATTATCGCGATGTTTAAGATTTTAAATCAAACCTAGTCCTCCTTTTCAATTGTTTGCTCCTGGATTGTGTTAATGTGACGATTATGATAGCTGAATTTGGAGTTTGAAGTGATTCTTGGCTACCTAGAGGTATCTTTTGTTATTGTAATCTAGTTCGGCTCCTTTTGAGCTCCTTAAGTAAACCAGGTTTTGATTATGAAAGAAATAGAAAGATCTAAAGTATTTAATAGCTCATTTCCACCCTTGTGAAACAAAGCTTTCCTATACTGTCTTCTTTCATTGTAGGTTGTTATGGTTTTAAATTTTCCTAGATATTCAGGTACAGGATTTCTTAACACCTGCTGAATCAAAGGCATTTGTTAAAATAGCAGAAGCTATTGGGTTTGCTCATCAAGGAAGTCTTGGACCGACAAAAGGGGAAGCTTATCGGGATAATGACAGAATAGCTGTTGATGATCCTGTTCTAGCCAATGCAGTGTGGGAGGCTGGACTCAACAAATTATTTTCTGATATTAAGATTCGGGGGAAGGTTGCGATGGGCTTGAATGCCAACATCAGATTCTATAGGTTTGTTTACCAAATCACTCTTACTTTGGTTGCAAAAGACTAGAGGAGGTAGCTGAGCCATCTGCTTTATTAAGTCTCAATTTCTATTTAGACTGAACAATTATGAGCTTGATGCTAGTTGGCTTAGCTAGGAATATGACTCTCATGCCTTTGATATCCCCAGATGGATTGGAACTAAGGTAGTGAGATTAAGTTGATGTTGAGTTGAGTTTTTGATCCGGATGTATTTCGACTGCCGAAGTTTATCCTTCTTTGAGTAATCTGCTGACATAATAAAGGAACTGGTAAAATCTGTTGCTTTGTTGATGGTATTTACATCTGCAGGTATAATGTTGGCCAGCGATTTGGAAGACATATCGATGAAAGTATCAACCTTGGGAATGGGAAGCGCACCCATTATACTCTCTTAATATATTTAAGTGGCATTTCGAGTGCTAAATCTAAAACTGATGCAAAGGATTCTTCCTTGGAGCCTCTTGTAGGAGGAGAGACTGTATTCTATGGCTCTAGTAACGGAGTTGTGGCGGAAGTATCTCCTTCGAGTCTTATTCTAACACTTGCACAAATTCATTTTGTCATTTGAATCTTAATTCTTCAATACATGTTAGCTGAATATGTTACTTTTTCTGTAATTGAATTGACTAGGTGGCTCCTACAGAAGGCATGGCTCTTCTACACATTCATGGGGATAAGTGTATGCTACATGAAGCCCGAAATGTTGCAAAAGGCGTTAAATATGTGCTCCGTTCAGATGTAGTCTTTGCTTGAAGAAGGCCCTTACTGTTGTAGATCAAGCTAACTTTGCAAGTGTCTTAATTTGGCTGGTCGACCTCATTTCTCGCTATTAGCTGCTTCTACATTTTCTTAACTAGCATTATTTTCATTATATACTGTTTTAGTCTCTGGTAGAATACTACATCAGCTAATCTCTGATCAGTACATGGGCTTGTTCTTTATTCAAACTCGATAATGAAACAGAGGGTGCAATTACGGGTTTTCATAAACATTTAATGTTACAAAAAATTAATGCCAATGTCAGTCTCTCAGTTCACTTCCCGGCATTTGAGTCTAACTTCTCCATTTTCAATAATCCCAACATTTCCAAGCCTAACCATTGAGGCTGCAAATTGTTTAAAGAACAAACTTTGATCCTTGGCAAATGATTCAACAATCCATCTTGTCCTGTAATCATCAAACAGTGTTTGATCAGACCGGAACATACCTCTTCTTGCCATCAGTTGCTTGTAATAGACATTGTCAAAGGTCGAGGAGGACGAGTCTAGGAACTGTCCTGCATTACGATCTTTGTTTGGTTTCGGGCACTTACTCTTCAGCTTCTCAGCGAACAATGGATCCATACTCGGATCAATGTCATGCTGTGAACTGAAGTCTCGCAGCCGACCCTCAAAAGATGAACAATGAGAGAAGCCAAGAGTGTGTCCACCTGACAAAGCCACCAAATCCCAAACTCCTAAACCTCTCTTACCAAAGTTTTGAATAAGCTGCGATGCATTAAACGTTGGACCTGGTAAGTTAATGGTTTCATTAGCTCTAGACACACGTCCATCTTTCCTTCCTTTCAATACATTCCAGTACGGTCCTCCAGACTGAAAGAATCACGATAATAAGAGCAGACAAGATAAGACTTTGAAAGTTCTATGAAGAAAAGATCAGTTAGTGATAGTTCATTACCATAGACACTACGTCCCTTGCTGCTATGGCTATTATATCAGAGCAAGAAACTGTGCGAGGGCAAACCATTTCAAGCTTAGCTTTGGCTTTGTCGATTACATAGAATGACCGCACCGAAATGTTAGGAGGACCATCTTTCTCTGCTTGATTACTGGGAGTAGAATCCAACAAAATCGATGCATCACATCCCTGTAACAACAGATAACCAAACAAGATCACATACAATTATAGATATATATATTTCCTGGAGCAAGCTTCTGTTCATAGATGGAGTGAGGTAAGGAACATGACGAGATGATATATACCCTTATGAAACAGTCATGGAAGAACATTCTCAGGATACGAGCAGGGACTTTAGGGTCATGCATGGAAGCTTTACGAACTGTGTCAAGGATGAGTTTCTCAGCTTGTGGACACGTTTGATCATAATAATGAACATCAAGTGCGGCTTCTGATTCTGAAAGCAGGATAATAATTGCTATAAGCAGAACTCTTGATGCAAAATCAGCCATTAGTTTATGCTTAAGATTAATAGCAACAGAAGAAAGAAACCTGATATGAACTTTCACATAAATGAAGCTATATATATGAGGAACCATCAAACCAACTTCCATAAATTGTTCGCACATTAAGTCATATGCTTCGAAGTTACTCGTGGAAAGGGACGACGTACAAGGGAACAAGGGAACGAAGTACTTGTACCAAAGTGATGGTGGCCTTGAACCAATCGAAAGGTACTTTGATGTGTAGAACGTAGAAATTAAATGGTTGGCGTTGGTGTAATTTTCAGACATGATTCTGCAACATGAAGATTGCTAAAAGATGCATTGAAAAGTTTGATCATTCATGGAAAAAAGGTTAAAAAAAGAAGTGTTGTAAGAAAGTTCTTATAGTTGTCTTTGATAATGACTTTATACCATACCATTATTAAAATTACGACTTAGATCTTTTATGACATATTGAAGTGTAACTAGAAAGTTTGGTTAATATTTAAAGTAAGCAAATTAAAATATTTTGAGTTTGACTCAAATTTAATAAATAAGATAGATTTTGACTCTAATTCAAGTCAAGTTTAAGTCTAAAATTTTATTTTTCGAATTTTTAAGGCATGTTCGAACATGGTTCGAAGTAGTTCGACTGTAAGCATATTCATTTTATAATCACATCATTATTCGATATATTTAGGGTCTTTAGACGAAATTAAGAATTCAATTGGTAAAAATTAAATGCAATTAAAGACTTATTTAAACCTTAAAAAGGTTAATATGTAATTGACATTTGGCCACTAGAAAACTCAAACCATCAATTATCAGCAAAGTTGGGTACAAGCTTTACCAAAAGATTATTACAATATAATACAACTTGAACTTAACTTTTTCAAACGTATAAATTTAACTTTAATGTTTTCAAAATAAATCTTAATGAACGGAAAATTTGACGAAATTAACTCGTAATCAGTAAAATGTCATATCAATATCGAGACTCACTGATATATATTTCACAAAGTAAATCTTACTTATTATAGTACCAATGGGATCTACTATTATACATTTCAAACAATATATTATATTTGTCATTTCATTCATTTGGAATACGACGTTGAGGTTCAATTTGAACATTTCGAGCTTTTATAGTTTCTGATATATATTATACCGTAAACTTGAGATTTAAAATGCAATTAAAGCCTTCTTTTTTAAAAAATTAATATTTGGTCTATTGTTCGCTTATGCCTGTCAAAGTTGGTCAATGTAAGGTTGGTGATAACTTTGAGTACTTAATTCCTGTTGTACTCCCCAAAATTTAGCTACAAACAGAAGCAAAAGCCCTCATTCTTATGAAGGCTTCCTGGTTTGATACTATAGTTTTTAATAAGACAAATTAATTCCTAAAATATAAAGTTGAAATTCCAACTTTTATGATCAAAATTCGACTCAGTTTTCACTAAAAAAATGTAATTGTTATTAATATAAAACGACTGAACTTATTTATATTGCATATTATTGAGGGAATTTTTAATAAATATTGTATAATCATATGATCATGTTATAATCTTTTTATCAAAAGTATAATATCTCATATAATCACTTAATTTTCCAATTAATCCTAAAACTAAATATTTATAACTGTATTTGAATTTTATGACCTATGTATAGATTAGTAATATAAATTTCGAAAATGAGTTCAAGTACCAATTTTACAAATTACATATTTGAACATTTTCTCTCAAATACAAGTTTTTGATATTTTATCTCAAATACAACCTAATTTATATAAAAGATTCCTTCAAAAAAATATCTTCTTTAAATGAAATTAGATCTTGTGTAATTAAAAAAACCCAATTCTTGCTTAGCAACTACATATTATCTAAAATTCAATTATCTCTTAATATGTTTCCCAAAAAATTCGACTTGTGCGAATTAATTTTTTCTAATGTTTTCAAAACTTTACCAAAGTTAAACCGATAAGACAAAAAGTTTAAAGTTTAAAAGATTCAAAATATATTAGATCGTGGGTTAAAAATTGAATAAAATTGAAGAATTAAAAAAGATTAAAAAATTATCCTTACCCTTTAAATTTTGATAAAATTTAATTGATTTATTTTAATTTATAAAAATAAATATTATAAATGCCGTACTGACCCTGGTACTGGATCAAGTTCTGGTACGATACTGTATCGATACCGGATACCGTTTAGGCCAATTTTTAAAATTTTTGAAATAGTCCCTGAATTTTTTCAAAATTACAAAATAGTCCATCAATATATTGTATTGTATACTTTATAATTTTACATCAACCTTGTCTCCAAAAATAATAATAATAAAATTTTAAAATAATAATAATTTATTTATTTTTATTAACATTAATTTTCATATATTTCACATATAAATAAAAACCACAATTAATATGAAAAAAATAATCATCATATAAATATAAAATTAAGAACAATATAAAATATTTAAAATATTAAAATTTCAACATATAATAAATAATAATTTCATAAAAACATCAAATAAAAAGAACAATAAATATCCTTAACTCTCTAACTATTACAATTTACAATAAGACTTCGTGATAAGGAAATAACTAAATAGAAGTGAAACCTGAAATAAAAATATTTACAATTATATTGCATATATAGAATTTAACATATACTCAAATACAAGTGAAGTTAAAAGAAGAGAAGAAACAAAAACCTACAACTTCATTTAATCGTCTACGGGAGGATACCTGCCATAACTGCATTGACCTTAATTATCATTTGGTACAAAATCCTCATCATTGAGAGGAGCCTCATCATCATCATCATCAAATTCAATGGATCAAATGACATGTTAATGCTTTCTTATCCAAGATTATCTTTCAAGTCACTTAAATCTACCAAATTCAGTTTCTCATAACCCAACTAAAAGATCGATATTATCAATGCAAATTAAATATACTAAACTACTTGTTTTATTAAGAGTCTTAGAAAATAATAAAATTTATTATTAAAATTTTATAAGAAATTATATCTAAATTAATAATGATAATAACATACCCTTTCTCGAAGCTTTAAATTGTAATGAACAAAAACCAAGTCATTTAATCTCTTGTGCTTCAATCTATTCTTTTTCTTAGAATGGATGAATTCAAATATATAGTCCAGTTCCTTTCACAACTTACTGCATTCACACATTGACTTATAATTCGAATTGCAAATATTTATTATTCTAGAACACCAATTCCAAATTAATTCCACTAAGAAACTGTAAGTTGTAAGATAAAAAAGTACCATTATAAACAAAATAAAGTGATTCCACTCAGTGCTTAAAGATGCATCTAAGTGGATAAGGGTTGAAGAAGAGAGAACGATTGGAAATTATCAAGCCTTGCACGCCATCTTCAATGTAGTTGATGAAGGTCGCTTTGCTATGATATCAACTTGTGAGTCAGTGAAAGAAGCATGAGACACTTTGCAGACTATACATGAAGGATCGAAATCTGTGAAAGTCTCAAAACTTCAGATGTTGGCTGTGAGATTTGAAGAGCTCAAGATGGATGGGAGTGAAACCATTAGAGACTTCCATGAGAAACTGTGTGGCATAACAAACCAAGCACATCAACTTAGGAAGAAGTACTCTAACCTGAAACTGGTTGAAAAGACATTGAGATCGTTGCCTCTGAGGTTCATACCAAAAATTGTGGCTATCGAAGAAGCCTATGATATCACTGAATTGTCTTTGGATAAGGTAATTGGGATTATTACCAACTTTGAGATGAATTTGTTGAGAGATAATCGAGAGAAGAGCAAAGGATTGACATTGCAAGTCGAGATTAGTAAAGTTGTGAATGACTTCGAAGATGAATCTGATACGAATGAGGATATGGAGTTATTGATAAGAAATTCCAGTAAATGGTTAAAGAAAGTGAAGAAGGATAGATCCGATTTTAGGAAAAATGGTGGAAGCTCATCAAATAGTAATTTCAAACAATAAGGGAAAACTTAAAAGGGTGAAAGAAAAGTAAAGAAAATTCAATGTCATCAGTGTCAAGGCTTCAAACATGTGCAAGCGGAATATGCTAACACCTTGAAAAAGAGAAAATGGAAGTCCTATACAAGCACTTGAAGTGAGAATGAATTTAGAAATGAGTATAGTAGCGAAGAAGAAGTTGTGGATAGTACTGTGTTATTTACTTTATAAAACAAAATTCCAGTTGCTTGCTTAACAGCAACCAAGAAGGAAGTAAATCAAAAAAATTTGGAAAAAATGCAGACGAATCAGCATAAAGCTTAATCTCAGATTATGACAGTGATGACAGTACTTCAGATGATAAAAACGAAGATATTTATGAAGCCTATAAGTTAATGTATGTTAAATGTGTCCAAATATGTAAGAAAAATGAGAAGCTGAAGGAGGAAAACTCTTCCATAAAGAACACCATTCAAGACCTTGAGAAGAAGTTGTTATCTTCAATAGGTGAGCTTAGTAAAACAAAGTTGAAGCTGGTCAGTACAGAAAAGGGAATAAGAATCTTAAATAGAGGTGTTGAAAAGTTAGGAAAGTTGTTGAAAATTGGTAACACTAAAGGGGACCTTCAAGGCGTTTGCTATAAAGGTGAAAGTTCTAAGTCGAATGATGAGAAAATTGGTGCGACCAGATCTGTACAAGGAGAAATCTCAAAGAAAAATCAGAGGTTCATACCTAAATGTTATTTTGTGGAGTTATCGGACACATAAGACCGAAATGTTACAAGTTCTTACAAATGATGTTTCAGAGGAGACAAAATCGAAAAACCATACACTCTCCATTAAATTTCCAACAGCAACCTATGTTACCAAAACACACTTGGGTTAGAAAGGTCAATTACAAGCATAAAGATGTAGTGGAGGAAAAATAAGAAATTGTCTAGATTCACAGTTACTTACTGTTTTTGAGGAAACTATTCAGACTAATGGTAAGTCGGTTGCTTCAGATGAACAAATCAACCAGACAGTTGATGACTGAGATAATATGACAAGAAATAAGCTAAGGTTTGAATTTTTTTGAGGGCACAGGGACTGTGTTCTTTACATTTTTGAAGTAGGGTTTGATGTTATTTACTAAAACCAAAAAAAAGAAGTTTAAACGAGTTATCATTTAGGCTTTCTGAGTTTTTATTTATGGGTTTTTTAAGGTTCAATTGATTAATGTGTACATGAGGCTATGCTTAATGATGGGGTTTATGAATTTAATCAGTCTTATAAAGATAGAATTGAAGTGAGCAATGATATGTTGGCATATGTATTAACTGGTAGTAAATTGTTATCTTGACTTTCTGCTATTGCACTATGTGCTTGTGATTCTTTTGTTGCACCTACTACTGATCTTTATGCTTCTTTTTTTGCTGAGATTAATCGCATTAAAGATATTCTTGTTTTGACATTGTTTTATCCCAAAGGGAAGACATCAGATTGTTTTTAATAACTGTTCAATTCAAGGGGAGATTTTAAAGTATCTCTGTGACTATCAGTCTTACTTTTTGGCATCTTTTTGTCCTAAGGGGGAGAAATTTGGATGATTGAATAATTGTTCATTATTCTTTGGATGTTTCTTAAACTTTAAGATCTTGATGGATGTCCAATTATTTTATTTAAGGGGAGTTTCATATTTGTGACAAATAATACCAAAAAGGGAGAGATTGTTAAGATATATGACATATATCTTATTATTTGGTTTCGGCATTTTTCGATAATTGGACATCTAAGATGATGTTGATGAGTTTAAAATTTAAATCAAAGTGGGATAGAATAAAATCTGTTATCTTGAAAAATTGGATAGAGTTAGAACTCTATCTAGAGAAGAACTCTTATGAGGATTACGTTGGTGGATGTATAAATGTGGTAAAATTGCTGAAGTGAGGGAAAATGCGTGTGTGACTTGGTCTGTATCTTGATGTGAGTTTATCATAGGTGCATGGGCTAATAACGTTGTAGGTGAGCGTAAAAAATTGTGAGTGAGCTGAAGCAATGTGGTTGTGTATGTGAACCATTATTTTGGACAACGTCTATGTGGCCCATCATTTGGAATAGTAGTACGTGTGTATGATGTTGTCGTGGGTTGAAAGACAGATTTAGTAAGCTGCAGATTTTGTGATAGGGCATAAGTGACTAAAATCATACGTGACTCCCTCCTTGAGTTGTTTTTATTTGGTTGCAGGTGGTGTGCAAGGTGAGGCTGTTGGTCTTTTGTTTTGATGATTAAAAAGTGCATAGAAGGAATGATGTACTGAAGGTGACATGATGCACTGAGGTACTTTGATATCCGTGTGTCTTTATTGGTTGGTTGTCGTTGATGAAGTTTTAGTGCAGCTATGTTCTTGTTTTTGTCTTTGCGTGGTTCAGCTAGGTAAATTTGTGAGTTTTTGGCAGCTTGGTAATTTTGTGTCTGTCATTTTTAGTATTGGTGTGCAAAAATTTCAGAATTTTTCGTGACTTTGTAGCTACTGTTTTTTGTGTTGGCTTGGTGTGAAAAACTTTAGTAGTTGTCTTGGTTGTTGCAGCTCTATTGAGTTAACGTTTCGGTGATGAAACATTTATTGATTTGAGACGTTTTGTGACTGCTGTGTATGGGATGTTTCAGTGACTATATCGAAGATTCATAGCAAATTTCTTGACTAACAATTTCTCGTTCTTTCGTTGATGAAGCGACATATTTAGGGAAGTTGCTTTTTATCTCAAGTGTTTTCGTTTATGATGAATTTTGTTTAATCACTTAAGTTGTTTATTTTATTTCATTTTCATTAAACATTGTTTGAGAAAATCCTCTGTTGAGGTTAGTACGAGGTGGTCATACTATTGGATGTGAAATTCTTTCACGAGTTGTGAGGACGATAGATAGTGTCAAGGGTTGAGTGGTGTCAGCTTAGTAAAGCCCTGTATAAAACTATTGTCGTTTGTGAAATAATTAAGCTGGGACCCTGCAGACGTAGGCAAAGTGTGTCAAACTACGTTTTCAAATTTCATTGTTGATTTATATTTGTGCATTTAATTTTTCTAGTTTTTTATTGTGCTATAAACGACTACAGTAAATCGAAAATTTTTACGAAACTACTACATTCCTACAATTTTCACCAACTATGAGAATACGTCAAGTTTAAAGCATTGTCATATTCTTTGTTAAATTTTTAGATGCCCCTTGATGATGCTAATGTAGTGGTCTTAGTACCAACCTAATCATTATGAAACAAGAACTGGTCTAATGTTGTTTTGTAGTGTTGTGTTACTTGAAAATTCTTGTGGATTCAAATAAAGCAAACTTAACCTAGTTGTATAGGAAACAAAATCGTATACATTCTTAGCATATCATAATGGTTATTTCATTTAATCATTTTCTTTTATTAACAGGTTGAGTATGTTCTCATACAGTTTAGACTGCAGTTTCTGTGTTTCTCCCTTTGAGCGTGGCGTTAATCGCCCATGCATTTGGTGAGTTGACTGTTGTTGGAGATGCAAAATTATTCTCCAGCCTTTCACCTTTCATCTAATACCTAAAACAAAACAACTCTGTTTCTGCTCAAATTTTAGTAATGCTTATCTTCTTTTGATCATTGTTGGTTAAATCTAGTAACCTGTTAGATGTCTTTAAAGAGGTGTTATAGAAGGCTTTAACTTTAGGTTAGAGATGTCGATGGTAGCTTTGGGTTTCATGGGTCTACCAATTGCTCAGATGATGTAATTTTGTTTGTGAAAAGATCAAACTTGTATTTTGTCCTTTTTTTTATTTATAAGCGATAAAAGAACAAACAAAAACCAATGAACTACACACCTATTCGAGGGAATGTAATCCTTACCATATCCGGATATCTGTAACCTCAATGGGTGGTGAATATAAAATAGTAATACCAGTACCAAAAGAAACGGCAATTGCAGCTAACCGATTCGCACAACAGTTACCTTCTCTGAGAACATGCTTGAAACTAATCTCCCAATGCCTTGCCAACATTTCTCCAATAGCCATAACTATGGGATTTCCTTAGCCATCCATGTGTACCGAGGAAGACATAATGTTAATTACCTTCAGGGAATCAACTTCTAATTCTACCTTTCGATACCCCAAGTTCCAAGCCAAGGATAAACCTATATGAACTCCCCAAAATTCTACATCCAACGACGAGTACAATCCGATGTTATGAACAAATCCAGCTAACCAGTTCCCTGAGCAATCACGGAGTAGCCCCCTGCAGTGGCATAACGAGTAGAAAACTTAGATGCACCATCTAAGTTTAACCAAACCTAACCCTCTTTTGGCTTTGACCAGCCAACCTGTCTTGTGAACAATATCTCCTGATCATATGTGATTCGATTAGCTATTAAAGTTGCCTTCGCAATCTACTCCACATAGTCAATCACAATAGCCACGCTTACATTTGCCCAATGGAAATTACTCTCAAAGATGCATTTGTTTCGCCTATGCCATAAGAACCAACAAGATACTCCATAAATAATAAATCAATAAAAGTTCATCACTTTGTTATGTTTTTGAAGATTAGTTAACATCCAAGAATCAATACCTTGGCTAAAGAAATCAGTGTTGATTGCCTCAGAAGGGAATTGGAACCAAAATGTACGCACTCGTGGACAATCCCGCACTGCATGCAATACCGTCTCTATATTTGCACAAAAGTAGCATCTATTATCGATAGAGAAGTGGCGAACAAATCTTTGTTGATTTGTCAACAGCTTTCCTTTAGCTACCAACCATAAAAACGATTTAATTCTCTGAGGACTAGGCCACTTCCATATCATTTTCCAAAGCCTACATCGATCTTGCAATCCAACTTCCTTAATGAGATTGTACGTGGATGAAGTAGTAAATAAACCATTTTGAGCTAGACCCTATAGCACATGATCCTCCCCATATTCAGGATGTGGTGCCATGATCCCGCTATAGTCATACAAATCGATGAAGGGAGAAAATGTTGAAACTTGTCCCAGCTCCATCCTCCATGCTCATCCACATATTCCTGTACTTTTGCTTGCAACATCCCTTCTAGTGCTTGCATTGTGGTGAAATGAAAGAGAGGGCTCCAACCATCCACCCAATTGTCAAGCCAGAACTTAATAGTTTTTTCACTTCCCACCTTCCATTTAGAACCCGCAAGAATAAATCCCCAAGTAACAGATATACGCCTCCAAACCTTGATGACTGGTTTGGCAATTGCTTCAATACTTAATACATTGCATCAGCAAACAATCTAGTTTTGTTCAACTATGATAGTCATTTTGTTAAAAGCTTATGTTCAATCTAAATAATCCTACTTACATGCATAAAGGAGTAATCCTTAATGATAGACTTAATCAAATCACATCCTTGTTCGCATTATGATCTCATGTATGGTTTTTTGTCAAAATTAAGCTTATTTTTCTAGTGCATGAACATTCACTTCTTTATTGCAGTTCTTATAAATGTGCTTCCTTGTTTTTTGTTTATAGTAATAAGAAGTTGAATCAAGAAAGAAAAAGAACATCTTGTAATAATTGGCCTAGCATACAAACTGGTATTGGCATTTTTATGAAAAGTAGAATGTGAGCTAGGTTTTTCAACTACTTAAGCCTAATAAAACTTCTTTGCTTAATTTAGATTCGTAACATTATTTGCTTTGTTATTGTCCATTCTGATTATACAATGGCTTATCTTTTGGATATGATGGCTTTTTTCTTTTCTAATTAAAATCAAACTATCTTAATTATGCGTAATTTTAGGTATTCTACCAATCATGAAGTTGCTTTTATCATTCTCATGGCCTTTCTTTCGTATATATGGCTAAGGTATGAAGTTGCTCTAATTGAGATGGAGAAACCTAACTACTCATTCTAGTTACGTTGTAATTTTTTTGGGTAATCTCAACATTTATAATTTATAACCTGATATCTGTATTTATTATTTTGTTTATAAGAATTGTTAAGGTTGTAATTAAAATCTTGTATATGAAGAATATTCTTTCTGTTGGTATGATTTAATGATATTTTACTTTTTATATACAATGCTTCAAATTAACAAATTTTTTGTATAATAAATTAACAACAAAATCTAAATGTTATATACAATAATATTGATTAAAAATGTCACAAATAATTATAATTAACATGGTATAACATTTCGTTAAAATGTATATTAAAAATTTGACTACGTTTTACAAAACATAGTTAAAAACATTTGGCTATGTTTTAAAAAACGTAGGTAAAACTTTTTGACTACATTTTCATAATCGTAGTTAAAAATCTTTGGCTACCTTTCTAGAAATATAACTAAAAATATTTAGCTACAGTTTTTGGAACATAACTAGAAACTTTTAGCCACGTTTATGAAAACTTAGCTATTAATTTTTAGCTATGAACACTAAGCATAGTCAAAAGTTATTAGGAACGATTTAAAAAATGTCATTAATAGTTTTTCGCTACGAAAATAAGTTGTAAAAAAACTATTAGTAATAATTAACGAAAAACGTCGCCTATAGTTTTCAACTACGAAAATTTGAAGATGATTTTGGTGTGAATATAAATCGTTGTTAATAACTATTAGCGACAATTTTTTTTGTAGCCAAATGTGGTTTCTGTTTTAATAGTCATTTATTTGTAATACAGACAATCAGTAAATACCAACATATATATATAATCATATATTAATTAAGTCCTTAAATCATGACTTTGGTATCCCTCGCTGGATTAAAACTAAGGTAGTGAGATTAAGTTGATGTTGTTTTGAGTTTTTGATCTTGATGTATCTCGATTGCCGATGTTTATCCTTCTTTGAGTAATCTGCTGACATCATAAAGGAACTGGTAAAATCTGTTGCTTTGTTGATGGTATTTACATGTGCAGGTACAAGGTTGGCCAGCGATTTGGAAGACATATATATCGTTGAAAGTATCAACCATGGGGATGGGAAGCGCACCCATTATACTCTCTTAATATATTAATTAAGTGGCATTTCGAATCTAAAACTGATGCAAAGGATTCTTCCTTGTAGCCTCTAGGAGGAAAGACAGTATTCTATGGCTCTAGGAATGGAGTTGTGGCTGAAGTATCTCCTTCGAGTCTTATTCTAACACTTGCACAAGTTCATGTTGTCATTTGAATCTTAATCCGTCCATACATGTTGGCTGAATATGTTACTTTTTCCGCAATTGAATTGCCTAGGTAGCTGCTACAGAAGGTATGGCTCTTCTACACATTCATGGTGATAAGTGCATGCCACATGAAGCCCGCAATGTTGCAAAAGGCATTAGATATATGTGCTCCGTTCAGATGTAGTCTTTGCGTGAAGAAGGCCCTTGCTGTTATAAATCAAGCTAACTTTGCAAGTGTCTTACTTTTGCTGGTACGACGTCATTTCTCGCTATTAGCTTCTTCTACATTTTCCTAACCAGCTTTATTTTCATTATTTAGTCTCCAGTAGAATACTGCATCAGCTAATCTCTGACCAATATATGGGATTGTTCTTTATTTAAACTCGTTAATGAAACAGAGGATACAATTACGGGTTGGCATAAACATTTAATGCTACGAAAAATTAATGCCAGAGTCAGTCTCTCAGTTCACTACCCGGCATTTGAGTCTAACTTCTCCATTTTCAATAATCCCAACATTTCCAAACCTAACCATTGAGGCTGCAAATTCTTTAAAGAACAAACTTTGATCCTTGGCAAATGATTCAACAATCCATCTTGTCCTGTAATCATCAAACAGTGTTTGATCAGACCCGAATACTCCTCTTCTTGCCGTCAGTTGCTTGTAATAGACATTGTCAAAGGTTGAGGAGGACGGGTCTAGGAACTGTCCTGCATGACGGTCTTTGTTTGGTTTCGGGCACTTACTCTTCAGCTGCTCAGCGAACAATCGATCCATGCTCGGATCAATGTCATGCTGTGAACTGAAGTTTCGCAGCCGACCATCAAAAGATGAACAGTGAGAGAAGCCAAGAGTGTGTCCACCTGACAAAGCCACCAAATCCCGAACTCCTAAACCTCTCTTACCAAAGCTTTGAATAAGCTGCGATGCGTTAAACGTTGGACCTGGTAAGTTAATGGTTTCATTAGCTCTAGACACTCGTCCATCTTTCCTTCCTTTCAATACATTCCAGTACGGTCCTCCAGACTGAAAGAAGCACGATAATAAGAACAAACAAGACAAGACTTAGAAAGTTCTCTGAAGAAAAGATCGGCTAGTGATTGTTCAATACCATGTACACTACGTCCCTTGCTGCTATGGCTATTATGTCAGAGCAAGAAACTGTGCGAGGGCAAGCCATTTCAAGCTTAGCTTTGGCATTGTCGATTACATAGAATGACCGCACCGAGTTGTTAGGAGGTCCATCTTTCTCTGCTTGGTTACTGGGAGTAGAATCCAACAAAATCGATGCATCGCATCCCTGTAACAACAGATAACCAAACATGATCACATACAATTATATATATATATATCTTTGAGCAAGCTTCTGTTCATAAATGGAGTGAGGTAAGGAACATGATGAGATGATATATACCCTTATGAAACAGTCATGGAAGAACATTCTCAGGATACGAGCGGGGACTTTAGGGTCGTGCATGGAAGCAGCACGAACTGTATCAAGGATGAGTTTCTCAGCTTGTGGACACGTTTGATGATAATAATGAACATCAAGTGCAGCTTCTGATTCTGAAAGCAGGATAATATTGGCTATAAGCAGAACTCTTGATACAAAATCAGCCATTAGTTTATGCTTCAGATTAATAACTATTGAAAGAAAGAAACCTGATACGAACTTTCACATAAATGGAGCTATATAATATATATGAGAAACCAACTTCTAGAAATTGTTCACACGTGAATTGTTATATGCTTCGAAGTTACTCAATGGAAGGGACGAAGTACAAGGGATCAAGGGAACCAAGTACTTGTACCCTACCAAAGTGCTGGTGCACTTGAACCAATCGAAAGCTACTTTGATGTGTAGAAACTAAATGGTTGGTGTTGGTGTAATTTTCAGACATGGTTCTGCAGCTTGAAGACTCCTAACACATGCATGGGAAAGTTTGACTATTCGTGAAAAAAGGTCAGACGAGCAATTTGCTTCTCAATGTGAAATGAGTTGAAAGATATTGATAATGACTTTATCCCATAACAATATTAAGAGTACAAGTTAGATTTTTTATAAAATATTGAAGTGTTTGGTAAACCAAAACACTTTGGGTTTGATTTGAAGTTGACGAATAAAATAAGTTTTATCCCCGATTCATGTCGAGTTTAAGTTGAAATTTTTATTTTTCTGAATTTTGAAGACATGTTCGAATGTTATAGGTCATCATGGTTCGAAGTGGTCCAACGACTAGGACTAAAGTCTGATTAAGCTTCAATATGCTTGTAAACCAAAAATTGAGTCACATCATCATTTGATACGTTTAGATTCTTTAGAGCAAGGGTTCGTTTGTTTTTATTTTTATTTTTATTTTTGTTTTTAAACTTAGATAAAGGTTTTGTTTGTTTGAGCTTTTAGTTTTGATTTTTTTTCAGTTTTTAAAAATTATGAAAATCATAAAAAATAGTCTTTGTGTTTTATTTTTGCTTTTTATAATTTGATTTATCATCAACTAAATATATATTAGCCTTGTTTGGCAAACAGTAGATTGTATTAGCTATTAGTTGATTCTATTAGCGGTTAGCTGATAACTGACTATATAAGCTGATTTGACTAGCAGATAACATCAACTATTTATTAAAGGTGTTTGGTAAAATTAATTATTTAGTATTAGATATTGATGTGTAAAATATCTTATGAGAGAATGATTTAAAAAAATTATAAGGACATAAATATTATATTTCTTAGTATTTCGTTGAATATTCTTATAAGAATTTAGATTCAGATATTTAATTTTACAAAAATTAAGTTTATAAATTTAATAAAAAAACGTAATAATAATAATCTAATGTTAAATCCTCTATTAATATGAATCATACAGCGAGCTACATTATATTAGTATTTTTCGTATAATATGTATGAATTTTGTTATTTAATAAATTAAAATATCTATAATTATAGTATGATGCAGATACAATACATATTAGTTATATATTAAAAATATTAATTTGATGTGACTTTTTATATTCAAAAACTTAATATTATAGTATTTTTAAATGTAAACTAATATTATAAAATTAAATAAAGATTAAAATATTTAATTAACCCCTTTATTATTTCTTTCAAACTTCACGACATAATTGTACGATAAAAAAAGCCAACTTTGAAAATACACCGAGCAAAAGTAGAGAGTAAAGTGGAGGGCAATGCTGTCATTAAGTAAACAGCTAACTTGAAAAGCTTAAAAAATCAGCTTATTGGAGTTAAATAAGCTAAACAATAAATCATTCACCAAACACATCGATAGCTTTTTAAAATGGTCAAAAAGCTAATTTTTAATCGATAAGCTAAAAAACAGTTCATAAGCTATTTGCCAAACACCTCCATTATTTAATTATTTAATATACTAAGTTTTAATAATAATTATTAATAGTTTAATCTAATATTATATATTTAATTAATTAAAATAATTATTAATAAGAATTACAAATAATTTAATTTTACTTAATAATTTGTAATTAAATTAAATTAAATCAATTTAATAGTTATTAATAAATATAATTAAAATTAAAATTTATTCATAAATATAAATTTGAAACAAAATTTGATTTAATAATTAAAATACACTCAAAATAAATATTAATTTATAAATAAAAATAAAAATTTTAATTATTTATTAAACTAAATAAAATAAATTTATTAATAAATATTATATAAGAGATTGAATAAATTTATTTAATTAAAAATAATATATAAATTTATTTAATTAAAAATAATTTATATTTAAGTTTTATCTAATATGTAATTATTACCAGTGATAAAAATATAACTACGATATTTACAATTAAACAAAAATTTATTTTTATTTAAAATAAAAATGAAAACTAAAAATAGTAAAGAAAAACTGAAATCTAAAACAGAAAAAAATAAAAGTAGAATCAAACAATTCCTAAATTAACAATTCAATTTGTTAAAAATTAAATCCAATTAAAGACTTATTTAAACCTTTAAAAAAGGTTAAGATGTAATTAACATTTGGCCACTAGAAACTCAAGCCATCCCTTATCAGCAAAGTTGGGAACAAGCATTAATGTTTGTTCTAAAGTTTAATGTTTGGTCGATTGTTGGCTTATGTCTGTCATGTTGGTCAATGCAAAGGTTGGTGATAACTCTGAGTACAGAAATCCTGTTGTACTGCCCAAAATTTAGCTACAAACAGAAGCAAAAAGCCCTTATTCTTACGAAGGCTTTCTAATTTAATATTTACAGATTTGAATAAGACAAATCAATTCCTAAAACGTAAAGTTGAAATTCCAACTCTTTTGATTAAATTCGACTCAATTTTTACCGATGTTTCGAAAATTGAACTAGAATTTAAGTTCGTAAGATGAGAGATTTAAGGTTTAAAAGGTTTAACTGATATTAAATTATCATAAAATTAGTTAAAAGATTGAATAGATTTGAAATATGACTGAAAGAGATTATCCAAATTTATCAAAGAATTTGATGTTTAATTAAAAAATTGTTAAATGAAAATTTATTTATTTATTTTAGTTTAAAAAAACTTATTAATTAACAAAAATCGATCAATAATTAATAAAATAATCAAATTTAATGATAAAAGTTATTAAAGTAAATCAAATCAAAAATTAAAAACCCAACAAAAAATTAATTAATTTAAGATTTTTGCAATTGAACCCAAATTTTTAATTATTATTTTACTAAAAAGCAATTATTATTAATATAAATCGACTGAGCTTACTTATATTGTATATTTAATGAGAATTTTAAACCAACTTTTCAAAAAGAAAAAATTCACAAGTTCATGAAAATAAAAATTTTAAAAACCTCAAAAAAATGCGCAAGCCCGATAAAGTTAAATGATTAAATTTGAAAATTTTTAAAGTATTTTTATCAAAAATTTTGAAGTTTAATTAAAAAATTGGTTAAATCAAATTTAAATAATTTATTTTAATTTAGAAGATGTTATTAATTAAAAATTTAATTAATTAATAAACTAATCAATTTTAATAACAAGATAGATCAAATAGAAAAGTTAAAAATTGAATTGAAAAACTAATTAATTTAAAATTTTTACTATTAAGCCGATCAAACCAATTAGATTTTTTAATTATTACTTTTTACTAAAACGTAATTATTATTAATATAAAACGATTGAACTTATTTATATTGCATATTTAAATGGTTAATAAATCATATCACATTTAGCGCACTAATAAATATTGTATAGTCCTCTGGTCGTGTTATAATTTTTTGTTATCAAAAGTTAAATATCTCATATAATCCTTTAATTTTCCAATTAATCCTAAAACATCTCATACAATCAATTCAAAATTTTCACGAACTGTTAAGTATTTAAAATATTGATTTTTTCAACTACAGAAAAAATCTTAACAGAATTGTTACATATAAAATTGAATAAATAAATAACAAAAAATGAGAAAAAAAAATTCGGATCGGATTTGCTTTGGGCTTTGCCCAAAACTGCCCCATCGACCCAATAGGATTATCTAAGGAGAAAAGGCAACAGTCCTCCGTCCTAATCTTCTTGATAATAACGCAACAAGCCAAGGCAGAGACAGCCACGAGCGAGCGAGCCACCATCCCCGACCCTAACCCTAAAAAGCTGGCTGCTGGACCACCACCACCGTCACCATCATGAGCCAAACCCCACAATTGAAGTCAAGCAAACGTGTGGACCCGCACTACTAGGTACACGTGCCTTACTCTCTTCTAACCATTTGTTGCTTCTTCTGACTACACCACTCACTTGGTCAGCCCACTTTTCTTGCTCATAACCTCACGTAACCCCA
>JAOQMS010000006.1:38291679-38307552 GCA_027563885.1 Erythroxylum longipes
ATTTTATAACATTTATTTGATTTGATCAATCTTAAAAAATAATTAAACTTGAGAAATATCCAATTAAAATTAACAAATTAAATCAAATTTGTTTAGACTTAGATATAAAATTTAAAGAATCTAAACTTAACCTAGATTATTATCAATCTTAGACCTGAAAAAAAAGATGAATGGATTTTATAATTAGGATTAACTTATGCATTTTTTTGATAATTTTACTCATTCAAAAATATTTTATTATTTTAAATTAATTTTGAAAATTTAAAATTTCAACAAGTTAATTTAATATAAAAAGGTTATTAAATTAGGTCAAAATAATTATATATCAACCATCTAACAATCAATCACAATATCAAAAAAATATTTGTAGTAAATTAAATAATAAAATATTCTTTAAAGTAAGCAAAACTATACAAAAAAAAGATAGAAATCACTATTTTTTATACAATCTCTTCCTTCTCGTTGATAGAATTTCTATATTAGTAGGGGTATTAATTTTGGCCTAGCTTAGATTGCCACAGGCAGTCCACGAGTTAAAAGTGATCGCCCAATTGTAACTTAAAAAATGACATTATTTTTGGCCTATGCAAATGGTCCATTAGCTCCGATTCGAATCATTGACATCTTTATATTTAGGTCGTAGATAACAAAATCTATACAAAAGAGTTTTAACATTTTGAAGAAAGAAAAAGAATCAGTCCAACGTGGGTCATCTTCTTCTTCTGATTTCATCAGCAACCACAAAAGAAATTGCTTGTCTTATCCTTTTGTCCATATTACCCAAGCATTGTACTGACGCTGACAGAGTCTGATACTTTGATCGGCACTTAGATTAGCTTTCAAAATCAGAAAACTAAAGGGGCTGCTTACCAATTCAAAGATCCAACCGATAGAGATATTAAATGTTAGCTTGATCAAGTTTTTCACTTAATTACGAGTCGATAATTCGTCAAGTGATTTACTCAAAACACGTAATTTGGGTCGGAATTGGCATAAGGACACCATGATTTCCTGAAAGTTGACGGAAGAGGAATAGTTGTATTAATTAGAACATCATCCTGAGACTTAGTAATAGACGATGGCTTGAGATAAACTAAGCTTAAATGATTGAAATCAAACTTGTTGCCCCTGGAAGATGAATCCACCATTGATGTTGCTAATTGCATCTCATTATTTTAAGCTGAAACAGTCACAGAGAATGAAACTATTAGAGTAGTGGCATATGCTTGAGGATACTGCCGTGGATGTCTACTTCTCTCTTCAAGCGATAGATGGTGAAGTTATTTGTCATTGACGTAGCGTTCAAATTCTTCAAAAGTATATACAAAGTTAGATTGCAACACCTCCTATATGGAACTTCCAGCCACCGATATACATAACCAAATTTTTGTACAAACAGTTATGACATACGTTTTTATTCATTTATAGGGGCGTCATAACACATTTTTTTATTCAATGCTACACATATACATATTAAAGAATTTCATATCAATTACCATTATTATTGAAAAGTAGTTACATCTTTATATTTACATGTTAATCCAAAAGGAGAACATGCAATTTCCTTTATTACATATACAACCATTTTTTAATCAAAAGCTACATCCAAAGGTGCTTTTACTCTTAACTGTCAACCTTAGTCCTTGGTTACATTTCTCATGTGCCTCATTCATATGACCTGGACCTACATGGATTAACACTCTTGCTAAGCTTGAAAGCTTAGTAGAGAAAACACTTAGTAGAGATGACAACCTTGGCCCGACCCACCTAGCTTGGCCCGACTTTGGCCTAGGTTGGTCGAGCCACGGGTCGTGCTTTGTCAAGGGCTGTTTCTGCTCGACTTGGCCCGTAGGTCGAAAGAAATGTGCAAAACGACGTCGTTTTGTAAAAATAACACCGGTTTGCAAATTGTTTTTAAAAAGTGTAGACGGGCTGGTCTGGATCACGGGCCAGTCAGGCCGCGATCGGACCGACCATGAGCCTACAGCTACCGACCTGTTGGGCCATGGGTCAAGTTGTTATCCCTAACACCTAGTTTGGATGACCACTCACAACAGTCACCCACTATGCACACATATTCAGAAATATCACAACTCGCATACCATGAATTCACATTCACGAACCAAATATTGATATTCAATGCTCATGTAAACAATAACGACATACTTAAGCAAAGCACATGCAAATATGCTTCAACATATTATTCATATACCGAAAATACACATTTATAAGCCAAATATAGATATTCAATGCTCATTAATACAAATTATCAATACAAATGCAAATGCTTATTAATACCAATTATTATGTTGTCATACCGTATTTCTTATTTATAATCATTTACTTTACTTTCTGCGTTAATCCTACGCAATCTCGTGGGTATGAATAATGGAAGTTGTGGATATCTAAAGACATCAAAACTGTAGATACTCGAAAGCATCAAATTATGGATACCCGAAGGCATCAAACTGTGGAGACATTATAATCTCTAAATGAAGACACCATTAGTGTCAAACTGTAACAACTGCGTTGTATTCCTATAGGCAAGCCTATCTATCCACCACCAAGATAATGAAGCAAACACTGTAACATTTTCCTTTAATCATTTGTCAATTTCACAATTCATATATTGACAAATCATATGATACACATTTCAAGTCATAAAATTCGTATCTGTATTCATACATGTAAGCTATAATTTACCACCATTAGAAAGGTGTCAAAATCACACTTGTATAATCATACTATACACATATGAGCAATAAATTTACATACAAATCATTTATGTGCATGTAAGTTTTCTTTAAAATGCATTATGCTCAATCTTAAATTCTAATGTTCAATTACCCAATTCACATAAGGTAAATCCTATTTCATTTATTTCTAGTGTTTGAAAACTTTCATATACATTTAAAAAGGTTCAGATAAGATTCGGTAAAAATTAGAAATGAAAACAAACTCAAAATAGTGCAATTTGAGCTAAGCCCACGATGGGTCTAAAAATAGGCAAACAATCAGTCCAGAAGCAAATCACATCAAGGACTCCAATTGTTCCTTAATATGCATATAGAAAATGATAGAATTAGGTTTTGAGTTCTTGTAGAAATTTATTACCCTATGTCTTTAGTTTCCATAGCACTAACAATCAGAGCATTTGGACTTCACAATTATTAGATATAAGCCAAATATCACAAGCTACGCCAAAACAGGAACAACATCAGGTCACCATTTTTGATCTCAATTTCCAATATCATAAAGCTAGAATTAGGTCAGAGTCTCTTCTATAGATTTCTATTTCTATGTCTTGGTTTTTATATGCAACTGAAATCACCCAATTTAGAGGTCTGTAGGTTGAGTTAACCCAAACAATATGACTGTTTCAACAAACCCTAGACAAAATTCCACCACACGATACTCTCTTGTCATATTCAACCAATTCTATGAAGGATAACACCAAAATAACACCAAAGCATCATCCCAGCAACCATTCCACATCTAAACTAATCTTTGCATCCATTTAAACATACACACAAAGAGAAATTAGACTAAGTGTAGTCCCAAATCTTAAAATTGGCAAAGTAGTTCTTCTAATGCATTTCCTTTCCTTCCCTTCCTCTTTGGTTCTACTTGACTCACCAAATGAAAAATGATGAGATGAAGAAGGTGAAATGGAGAGGAAAAAAAATATAAAGTTAAAACCCCAAGTATCGTCCATCTCCTATCTCCATATGCCTTTAATGAATTTTCTAGTCTTAGACACATGTTTTAATCCCATTAGACCATATGTTACAATTCTATTGGACTATGTGTTACAACCCTATTGGACCATATGTTACAATTCTATTGGATCATGTGTTACAATTTTATTCGATACATACAAACTTTAATTTTATTGGTCGCACATGCTTTACTCCAATTGGTCCATGTGTTAAATTTAGAAAAAAATCGCATATTGGTCCTTCTTCTTTCTTTAATTCCCACATTGGCCAATAATCTTATCAATTAATTTCATTTCCCTATGTCTTAAGTTTCTAATGGAATAAATTTCATGCAATTTGGTTAATTATATCGGGAGTTATATAAAAAAAACTACAGGATATTTGAAAACAAAGATAGCAGGCCCAACTCAACTTCAACGCAAAATTCAAAAATCTTAGAGGTAGAACCAAATTTCAATTCCTTAATCAAATTTTTAGAGCTATGTCTCTACTTTAGTTTTCAATTAGAACTATCTAATTTGGAAGTCTACAGGCCAAGATATAGCCAAATTATTGAAGTATGCTAAGTGGAACCTATCCATCCATCGAGGTACACATCTCAAATCAACTAACTTCAGTCTTATCATGCAAGAGCAATGCAAAAATACATCCATTTAACCAACAACATTCCATAAGCAAATGAGATAATTCTTCTACCAATTCCCTTCACATCACGTTAATAAATCCAAGAAAACATCTAAAAAATTCCCATCCATATTTCACGTCTAAATATGCATGTTCATGCCGAAATGAACAAATTACCCATTTATTAATGTCTTTTACATTAAGTACCATTATGTCTCTTTACTATACTTAAATGTACTTAATTCGTTATGTTCACTTCTTAATACACCCTAGACATGCTATAATACTTCTAGGGTATATGTTTATTCCTTACATAGATTCTTCTTACCCTCTTGTCCTAACATAAAATGCAATCAGAAGAATGAAAAAGCAGCTAAAAATGATTAGATACTCCACCTTAACGAATTGGAGGCTGAGACTACTAAGTTTGTACTACTGCATGGCTTTCAAGATTGGAGCTAGATGGCATTTTAATCTTGGGCCAGTCTATTTTGGGTCGAAGTCAACAAATTAAGTATGGGTTGGTCTGTAACACCCCACTCCCATCAGACACATGCATGTGCACCCTTCGGTCACACGTGCACATGCCTGATAAAAATGACGTGTTACCTATCTCACTTTCACGTTATCACATGGTATCGTTATTAAAATCACAAATCACACATTTGCTAAAATAAAAAATTTCCTCATTTTATATCATAACCATAATGTACATTATAGCTTTAAGTTCAACATCATCCATATATATACAACATTATCCTATAAGTATAAACAGCTCAGTCTACACAGTATGTTACAATCATGAGGAATGCACAAAAGTTATTAACAAACTATGTCTTCAATACCCAATTGACCGACTTTTAAGTCATATCAGATCGTTCAAGTTGCACAAAATATGCTTCTATAGAGTTTTAGAAGCTAGGTCGTCTCACTCTCGAACATGAAATTGTTAACGTGCAATTTTGGTGAGTTTTGCGAACTCAATATAGTAATCATCCTCGGTGGTTCACTCATGTTATAACACACAATCAATCATAAACATATTGTCACACAGTTTATATCAACTTTATTAACATCAAGATCTATCACCAATAAATTGTATTTCAGTCAAACAATTGAATCAAACGATTACTTCCTAACACTTAAATAAAAAACAATCATTGGTTTAATACCATGTATTCAATCATCTAACATTCTTACAGCTTTACAAAATTCAAATTATATATATGCATGCTATATGTATGAGACTCACATTCATTTTTACATTATTGTGACTGTGTGCTTTTCCAATATCCCATATTATCGGGCTTATTGATCACAGTGAGCCTTAGAGTCTAATCACATATATGTTTAAGCTTTAAGCTCTTTTCAGTCATAGTCTCAGTCAATAACATCACCAGTTACAACTGTCTGTATATTACATGTATTGAAATGAAATGCATGCCACAATTTATTCAATACAATCAATCATTTTCATTCATGCATATTTTCTCAGTCGATACAGTCAATCATAACATTCAGTCACTTTCAGTTGAGAAGCATTTAGGTAGTCTCATTCACATACAAGTAGCACTTCCAATAAGATTTACATGCATCAAACGGCTTAAAAAATTTATATCCAGAATTCAGAACACAATCATATCAAATTCAGTTAGTCATTCTTGTTCACATACAAAAGCACTTCCAAAGATGTTTACATGCATCGAACTCCTCAGACAATTATTGTCCGAAAATTCAGTACACAATCAGTACAATTCATCATATTTCAAATTCGATTCAGTAACATCAGATAAAATTAAAGTGAGACCATCTTAGGTTACTCACAATTGCTCCCTTAAGCCTATTACCTTAATGTTCCGGCAATATTAAGATGTGATCACACTACTTGCTCTCCTATATACATTAACACAATTTCATATTACTGTACTGCTTATATAACTAGGTAAACACATATATATCAAAAGGCATCATGTATCATGCACGTGCAATGACAAATTCTTGGATATATTTTGGTAACAAATTGATGTACATATCAATTTTAATCCAATTATGCCAAAATTCACACACTAAATCACTATTCCAACTTTTGTTAAAAGCACCTCATTTGTGTCAACTTTGCATAAGCAATATGATCAAGAAAATGATTTATTTCTATAACATTTTTTTCTAGACAATTGTTCCTTTGTGTCTTAAGTTTCTAATGATACCAAGATCATACAATTTGGTTTATTATTCTATGAGATATGCTCAAAAATACCACAAACTGTGTACATTTGGAAGTTTGGCTAGAGCATGATCATGCAGTCAGGGTATACAACCCATATCTCTCAATTAAAATATCCAAAAATTACAAAATTTATACCAATTTAAAGATAAGAGAATAATATACAACTTTGGTGAAGACATCTTTGTTTGATTCAGATTATATCAATACAGTTTATTCAGTAACTACAGGACATGATTTCTGTCACTGGTAGTGCTACAGTTTAAGCCTAGACTCACTTTCAAGTTAAATTTCAAGACCCTTAAAGACAAAATTTAAATTCAATTTAGTCCTAACATTTGTATAAAAATGTTTCTAGTTTATGTTTAATTAAGAATAATCTCATTTGGAGCTCTAAGGATCAAGTTTTAATCAAAATACCGAAGTATGTTCAATGAAAATTCTCCAGTTCATAACATTCTAACACATTTCCTCACTTTCATCCAATCAATCTTTTTCAAACCAATTCAGATGGCTCTAATTTTTTATGGAGAGAAAAAACAATGTCTTAGGAGTCTATTGGTTTAAGTTGCAAGTCATTTGGAGATCGGATGACAAAGTTGTGGCTAAAAGAAGCAACACAGTTTGGTTTTGGAAAAAACCATCGGGTGCAACTCCTCCTCTCTTTTCTCTCAAAAACGCAGTCTTCATCTTCTTCCATTGTTTTTCTCTTTTCTCTCGAAAATACAGTCTTCATCTTCTTCCATTTTTTTTCTAGATGTTCTCACTTATATCTCATTTTATTAACAAATATGACACTTAAACCAACTCTTTTACTTCCATTTCAACTCATAACAACTCAAACAAATCAAAAATTCAAGATTCAATATAATCTTCCAAAAACACATATTAATGTTCACGTAAATTCCATACCCTCTGCATGTTTTCATTTTTTTTTAATCTTACATTCTTCAGATGCATTTTTTTTCACCTTCTTCTACACCATTTCTAACTTATATTCTCTACATTTCCACTCTCATTCCAACTCACCTTACTCAAAAACAACTCAAAATACAATATTAATTACAAGTACCAAAACCATTCATGTAAACTATCACCTTCTTCCTCCCTCCTCTCTACTGCAAATTTTGTTTTCATGAACAGTAACAACCCACAAACCAAAGCAGAACCTATAGTCACTTACGCATGCATGAAAACATCATCTCTTTGTCATTTATCATTATTATAACCATCAAAATGAAAAGCACAACTTACTTGTTTTCACTTCAACTCTTCAAAATCACATGCAACCTAGTCAACAAGCTATTCGATGATGAAGAACATGGAAAAAAGTTTTCGGTGTTAAATGTTTCAGTAAAGAACAATAACTTCAGTATTCTCTCCCTAACCAAAACATGATTTACGTAGATTGCTATTTCACTGCCACATGTCACCAATGCATGTAGGCCATTTGTCACTTATTTGTACTGCCACACGTCACAATGCTATTGGCCTATTTGTCTCTTATTTTTCCTAATTCAAAAATATCTTAAATTTTCAGAAATTTTGTAAATTTCACCAAAAATTTCGAAATAATAATAATAGTCTCCAAATCAATTTTCAACACATAAAAATCACAATTCGCATTTTAATCGCATTATAACTCAATTATACCTAGAAAATATCAATGAATGCATGTACAATTATTTTAATGTATCAAAAATAAATATTCACATGTTTGTGAATATACAATGGTGCATGAGCATGCAATATATTTCTAATTTATCACCGTACTCTCAATTCACTATTTTGAGGTCTAGCCCCAAACATGGGATGTTACATGGTCGGTCGAAAATTCGATTCAAATGATTCAAACGATCTAAACACTCTCATTAAAATAACATCGTTTTACTTGATTGGACTAAGTTTAGGCAATATTCTATGAAATTTAGACAAGACCGACAATTCTTAATTAATAAAGAGTTAACAAGAATTTAAAATATCATTTGAAAGACAACAAAACCAAAGGTATATTATTTATACATAGTTATGGGATAATATGGTATGACTTTTGATATGGTATAATTTTGGTGGTCTGAACCACTTGGATTAAGATGAGGTTCTAAGTGTGGATGTAGGACTAATATGATGAGCCAAAGTTATGAGCTGAGCTTAGGTTGTGAATTCAAATGTTGAAATATTTTTTGATATTTTAAGATTTAATAATCAAATTAATAATAAAGTTAGAAAGAAGAACTGTGAAAATGCAAGATGATGACAACTTTATTTCAATTGTTGAAAAATTCTTCAAGTATTTAGACTTTCATGTTCTAAACATAGGTCAAATAAATTAAATTCATGTATATTAAGCTTTACCCAATTTTTAAAAATCAAACTAGTTTGGTCGATTTAATAATGAAAATCTTGAATCGGCTTACTTTCGTTTCAGTTTTCAATTTTCTGGTTTAATTTAGTTTAATAATTTTTGTTGTTAAAAATTGATAAATTTATTAATTAATCGACCAATTTTTATAAACCAAATTAAACTAATTAAACTTTATTTAACAATCTTTTTAATTAAACTTTAATTTTTAATAAGTAAAGAAAATATTTTTCAATATTTTTCATATTCTTCAATTTTTAACATATTTTATGACAGTTTAATGAACCTTTTAAATTTTAAACTTTTATGTTTTACCGGTTTAACTTTCGATATGATTCTTAAAACATTAGGTTTACCTTAATCATTGATAGCTACATATCAAACATTGGTTTTACATTAATCATTGATAGGTACATAAAACATTGGATGTTTGATAACTTTGATCGAAAGATTCACAAATAAATTTCAATTTTACTTTTGCAAAATACACTTAAATAGAATTACAATTCGTACTTATTGTTGATTGAATTATAAAGACATGAAATTGTGTATGAATTATTGGTTTGTCAAATGAATCATTCATATTACATAGTTTGGATGTTATTGTTTTGAGCCAAGAGATTTATCTTGTCAATTACATAATTTGGATGTTGTTGTTTGCTTATCTTTTATTTAGGTTGCTTCATGTATTATTCTTTTTGTTTAAAAGTATAACTATTACTTAATTACATATAGAATATGACATTTCACATGTTGCATTTTTTATTATTATTTAGGTAGATGGGATACTTTTACAATTTTGCTTAAATGCTTTATCATTAACTATTTTAATTTTTGCCTATTTTGATAATTTTAAGTCATTTAACATACTTCAATTTTAAAAATTCATTAAACAAGTTGCTCTTCTTTTTGAATTTTTATGACTATTTCTCTTTTTCAATAAAATCAAGTTATCATCTATTCAATAAAACTACACCACTTTCAATTACACATTATTTAAAGTTTGAATATTCTTATTAAAGTATGTATCCTTCTTAATAACACATTTTAAATGAAGTATGAAATACTTTTATCAAAATAATTCATACACAATTAACAACTAATTCAATTTTAAAATGATACAAATGTTATAATCAATTCATAAAATTGATAATATCTCTATATAATAATTAAAAAATGGACTTCTAGTTTTGATAACAGTACATTTTTTTATTAGATAATTTTATCCTAATATCAATTTATCTTACTTTAGATAACATGAATACAATACTCTACTTCTAATTTCTCAACTTTTATTTTCTTTCATGATATCAGAGAGCTTAAGTGAACTACGTCTCAACTTTTTTTTTTCTTATTTTTCACCTTTGCTACACCTAACAACCATAAATGAAAGCCTACTACACTACCATACCAAAAAAAAAACACACAAACGAACATTATCAACACTTCTTTACCAATTACCAACATCACCTATTACTGCAACTCTCGGCAACAACAACTACCTCAAAAATGAAGACTATCAACACTTCACTACCGATTACCAGCATCACCAATTTTATTATTACAACTCTGAACAACAACTACCATATCTGGTGAAATCAAGTCAAAGTCATACTACTTACCTATGTATTAACTAGATATATTGACGGAGCTATCACTCCACCATCCAAGCACCATGAATTAACCGATGATACTTCTAATCTCTTTTTAAAGTTACGTCACCAGCTCAATGTTCTTTGAAGATTAGCTTGCAAGGCTGAGAACAACACATCTTCTATAAATCTTTTCAGTTGTAATTACATTAGAAATCTCTTCCTGTATCAATTTATGTTAGTTTATATAACACCAGAAAATTAATATAATACTCTAATTCCAATTTCTCAATTTTATTTTCTTTCAAGTTTGGATATATAACAAATCCATTACAACCTCATTTTTCTTGGCACCATCAATCAAATGCTTTACCTTATTTCCTATATATCTAAAGAAAAAGAATAAAATAAAATAAAACCGACAAGAGTTTGTAAACATACCCATCTTGTCCCAACAATACACGATCGAAGCTGATATTTGAGGCTTGAGCAGATTATTTTAAGCTAAAGCAGTGTCAGGGCAACTCTCCTTTGGCAAGCTAAACCATATCGGAAAAAGATACATCGCCGGTGTCCCGTGATTGATACGTGACCGATGATTAATGACCATCCGTAGTCTGCAATACTATAAACAGTAAAAAATATAATTTCAAGTATCTGTCCGATGGGCATTGCCTGCCAAAAAAGAGGTGCCCCGAGACTGATTTGCTCAATTATCCATGAAGGTACGTAGTTGCTCTTACTAGCTGCTTCTGGTTTTTTGGTTATTGCATGCATTGTACAGGTTTATAAACACATGAAAATGGACTTGAAAGCAGAATAAACCCTAGAAGGAAATGGCATATGCCCTGAATAATGCGTTCGGTGTCCTTTTTTTTACACCGTAAGAGGGCTTAAAGGCATTATCTTTCCACATCCAAGTCTTTGAAAAGTGTCTCTATATATATACCACTCTAAGCATATAGATTCTCTTGGGAGGCCATAATGATAGCTACACTAAAGTAGGAGATGCTCTATGATGGATATGAAGATGATGACATGATAATCACAGCCTTAGAAGAACATATGCTCATAGTACTACCATGTCTTTTATATTCTTTACTTTGCTTTTGCTTGGCTTTTCATGACTCAAAGGAGTATTTGGTATGAGTTATTACCCTATCCCTGTCTCTCTCTTTCACAGCCGGAGTTAGTAATAGATCCGATTTGAACCATTTTTTTAATCAAAATTTTGATTGAGTCAAGCTATTCGATATAGACCCGATGCCTTGTAATTAAGAATTGAAAAGCTAATCTAGTGCATATTTTCAACTTGTTAATTAAGAAGTTTAGAGACATTGATTAAAATGAATTGAAGAATAAAATAATTAGAATTGATCACAAATTTAGCAAAATTAAGTATAAATAACAATAACAACAACATTTCAACAGAAGTCTCGCTCATACTCAAAGTGTAAGAAAGTTCAAAAGCATTCAACTTTATCCTTAACTAATTGAGAGACTATTTCCTACTAACTCAATAAAAAAGGATACATAAAGTTGCAAAAATAAAAATAAAGATAAAGATAAAGATAAAGATAATAATAAGAATAAAATAAATAAATAAATAAATAAAAATAATTATTTACAAATAAAAATATAAAAAAGTAATAAATCAATAATATAAAAAGTAAGACAAAAAATAATGATAAATAAATATACATAAATATACATAAATTTTCTAATTTCCTTAAGATAACAAGTCTATGTAAATACATTAGTCATTATAATTTGTCATTTTAGGTCAAAATTATCAACCTTAACCTTATTTCACTAGTTTATGTGGAATAATGAAAGGGACATCCAATCTCTTAGAAGGATGTTTTATTTTGTATGATGAATTTACTCAACAAAAATATTTCTTTGGTTCTTCTAACCAAATATTAAGAAAAGAATTGGTAAGCATTATGGGTTTTGATCTGCCTTATAAAAATGACCAAAACTTTATAGGACCATCTTGACACAGCTTGTTATCCAAAGTATGTTAAATGAAGCTCCAAACGATAGAAGTGGAACTATCCTAATAGGTGACTTCAATCTTTATTTATTTATTTATTAACAAAAACTTCCGTTTATTATTTTACAATATATAGTCAATAAAAGTTTTAATATAAAAAATTGTAAAATATATATTAACAAAATTAATATAAATAATATTAATAGGTTCGTATGAATGTTCTAATTAGTCCAATTCTAATTAGAAAATTAATGTTTGAGTATGAAATAACTAGAAGTCCTATCATATCCAAGTCATGCAATCTGAGCCTTAAACTGATTGGACTGGATTGATTCGACTATTTTTTAATTTAAAAATTTAAAACATAAAATTTTGAAGCTTCTAATTGAGTAGAGTCGGATAGCTTGAGGTTGAATCTAGCCGAGCCTAAAATTTTCAAAAAGTTCTAAACCTACTTAAAGTATGATCAATTTGGGCCGATCTTATTAAAACCAGGTCTGATTGGATTGGATTGGGTCGAACTTGGACCTATATCTCATCTCTAATTACCGTACCATCTCAGATTTTTCCCATTAATAAACTCAAATATATAAAGCAAAATTTTAAAGAGTTTGCTCAATTCATGTTTTAAGTTCCTAAGTCCTCTAGACGGTGGTTGAGTTGGTGGAGTTGAGGGCATGAGACTAAAAGGTTTTGTGTTTAAATCATCCTATTTACACATTTTCGATCGAGTCTATCATACAGTGTTTGTCTAATACGAAGCACCTAATTAGGATGATTTGCAAATTATTGTGTCAATTTAAAAATTTACCCAATGACTGTACTTCTTTCGTTTCAAAAATAAAAAAGAAGTTCCTACGTTAAGATTCCAAAGGGTTTTTTAAAAGTCTCGTATCACCGTCTTAAGCACCCACTTGAAAGCAACCATCCTAAGTCACACTCACATTATTACTATTTATTTTGGTTCTCTCTTTTGGTTATTTTGGGTGATGTTTCTTAAAATATTCTCTCAAAATCAAATCAATTTTGGATGGTTTTCTGATTTCTATATCATTAATATTTTAGGTCAAGTATGGTGGGTGGGTTAGGACTCGTTTTGTCTATTAAGTTGACTTTTTTAGGATTGAGGTGTATGACCTGGCATAGCCAAAACACGTCAATTATCTAGGCATGCGACACGTGGGAATATTCAAATATTCAATATTCAATTTTATTATTAACATTGATTTCGCCTATCCTTTTAAAATTATTCAAACCTTCAAACGTATCGTTTAATTTTTTAAATTGATTCATTTAATAAAATATTATTTATATAAAACTGATCATTTTCTCATAAAAATTAATTTATATAAATTCAATACATTTGAGAAGATGTGACGTGTAAATGCCCAGTAAGGAATAGTCTAGTTAGTAAAGTAAGGGACATAGGACTAAAATGTTTTGTGTTTAAATCTCTCTATTTACAGTCTTTTGATCGAACCTGTCGTATAGAATTTACTTAATGCGAAATACTCGATTGATATAATTTACAGCCTTTTATGTCAATCCTAAAATTTATCCAGTATATATTTAAAAAATAACAACTACAGATCCTTTCGTTTTGAAAAAAAAAAGTATACATAATATTTTAAAAAAGTTTCAGAAATTTCTTCTTATCTTTAGCCTATAAATTCCACCCACATACTTTGGTAATATTCTTAGTTTACTAATTTCACTTTTATTCAACCATGTTATATAAATATTTTCTAATATATAGTGTTGTAGTTTCGTGATTGGATAAGAAAAGGTTAAATATCAGCCGACCCATCACACCACTTCCCACCGATTAAAGCAATAAACGACTAAACGTGATTCATACGGATTCTTCTTCCTTAGCCTCAAACTATCACCTAATGCTAACATTTGACATCTAAATTGGTGCGAACTCGAATGGGTTTTATTTAAATTTGTTAATCAATCATCAAAGCTCAAGTTGGCTAATAGATTATCACACACCTTAAATTTTGTAGACACAACGTATCGTTAAAAGAAAGTTATTATTAATATATTAGCCACATAAATAAAAATATTTTTTGAATACTAATTTTAAAAAATTAATCACTAATTTGAAATTTTTAAAAAATTTAATACTAAATTAAAAAAATTAAAAGTTAAACACTCTTGTTATCTCTTTTATAAATTAATAACTTCAATTAGAAATAACATACTAAATTTGTTTAAGGATGATAACGGGCAACTCATGAACCTAGATTCAGGTTTTTTCAATGAACCAATTCATAAGTCAGGCTCAGATCCATTTTGACTCGAAATCCAATCTTTTTAAGAATGGTTGGGCCTCGAATAAGCCTAGACTTAGGCAATTTAGGTCTAAATTCAATTTAAAAAGAGAAGTTATTTTACACTTTTGATTTTAAGAAAATTATTTCCAAAAAAATTGACAGAATCGGCCATTGTCATCCCTAAATTTGTTATTAATCAATTAATATTTTTAATTAGTAAATTTTGTGTGATTAAGATATTATTATTTTATAAAAATTTACTATAATCGGATGAATATATAGCCGAACCATTTGAATAAGCACCAATTTTTAGATAAGAATAAGATCCTCGTTTCAGTTTTCTTGAAAACACACAATATTAATTGCGGACGAGAATATTAAGATTGGTTAGGGTCAATCACTATGATTAAAACTACTATCAATTTATTATTAATTCAGAAGCTGTTGAGAGAATATGTCAAGACATGCCTGGAATAGTTTAATCCGATTGTCTCTAATCATCAATCCAATTTGTTCGTCTTCTTTCATGAAATAAATACCATAATTCGTACAACATAAGTCGAATTCTTACAAGACAGGAAGACAAAACTGGAGAAGAAAAAGACTATAATCAAAACAACTGACTTCTTATTAGCACTCAATTCCTGAGGAGAAGGTGAAGCCAAAACTATACATGTACAAAAGGGTGAAAATTTCTGTGTTGAAGCTCGGAAAACGCTCTAATGATTCATCTTGGGTCATCGATATTCATCTATCTCAATAACTTCCTAGGTTTAGGAGTGATTTTGATGACAAGTCCAGGGAAGACATCGTCGGGATCATGTATATGCGGGTTCTGTTCCACGATGTATGGGTCTCCACACTTGTCGCTGATGGTGTGCAAGGTCTCTCCTTCTCGGACAACATATATCTCTTCGCATGGCGTGTCCAAAAGCTGACTTCCTTTCACGGAGTATTCATCTGCAAAAGAAGAAGAAGAAGAAGAAGAAGAAGAAGAAGAAGTGCTCTCTCTGATCGACCCGAATAGGATTAGACCTAACAGGACGATGGCACAGTACCATGAGGCAGCATCTGCTA
>JAOQMS010000006.1:38313901-38325313 GCA_027563885.1 Erythroxylum longipes
CAGCATCCGTAAGAGGTACCAAACAAAGGGAGACAAATTTAGTAAGTTCCGCAACTTGCAAACTTACCCTAACTTTACCGAAAGATCATTCACCTTGAAGTGGTGAACATCACTTCCGCAGATTCCAAGAGCCTTAATGCGAACTTTAACATCATTCTCACCTATTAAAGAAAATGTTAAAAGAGATAACAGAAAGTGTGTCCTTCTAGTTTTCTGGGCACTATCTCGAAAAGAAACCAAACTTGATTGGATTGATCTTCAGTTACTACCAGGTAGATGATAACAAACAGAAACAAGTACTAAAAGATCAAATACTTCCCACAATTTCTACATAAAGAACTGAACTTTAAGGAATTCACAGTCAATAAGCTTCCACAGAAAGCAGATCATTAGTCAAAGGTTGCGTCTTGGACGAAATTGGCTTTGAAAGAAGAACAGCAAGGCCTTGTAAAGGAAATAAAACAACTGGGGACAAATTTACCAAGAGGAGGAAGATGGTACGGCTGGATTTTAAGGGTCTTGACTCCAAGTAGCCAAGCTGCTTTGTTCTCTTCATCTGCCATGTGAGTGCCTGATCTCCAGATGAGGTTTGACTTTTCCAAAGAACTGAACTTATACTGTTATACATACTCGTTTCTTTCTTATTATCGTTATTATGATAAATCATATTAATAAATTAAATTTCTATAAATTATATTAATTAATTAAATTGTAATTTTACTTAAAACCAAACATTATCCATGAATAGGAAAATACATCTCCTTTGTATAGAATAAAGAGAATCCAAAGGGATACAATCCTCCAACAGTAGCTCAAAATCCTCGTAATTAAACAAATATAACTCAACTAAACTAACCCACTTTTAACAGTCCTTAAAAAGACTCAACTTGGAAAGCGACTTTTCTTGCTTTAAATTTGTAAAGTTTCAGTATTGCTAACAGAATCTGATTCTTCTTGTCTTATCCTTCTGATGGTAAATATTCCTCAGCTTCCAATATCTTCCCTCTGTTCTTGAACCTTATCTGCTGGTTAACTAGAGTAGCCTGAAGGAGTGTATCAACATCTGACGAGTATAGTAGAACCTTTGGAAGAATGGGTAAAGGAGGGATGTCTCATGAAGAGAGCAAAGTTGGAGGAGAGGAGAACATGGCTGCTTGGCTTCTTGGTGTGGACACCCTCAAGATTCAACCTTTCGAACTCCCTCCTCTTGGTACCTGTGTCTTGTCTTGTCTATATGATCTAACTTCTAATAGGGAACTGGGAACTCATGCTTTCTGGTTATATGATCTCTGTTCTGTTGTTTTGAACAATCCCCTTCTGTTGTTATTGTTTATCGCTTATTAGTGTTCTTATATCCTTCTTTTTTCTATAGGACCTCATGATGTTAGAGTTAGAATGAAAGCTGTTGGAATCTGCGGAAGCGATGTTCACTACCTCAAGGTTTTGCAACTCTTTTTATGAATAGTTGTCTGTATAATGGTCTATTAACCCGTTTGATATCTATTTGGTTGCCAAAGTATATCTAACTGCAATCCTTAAAAATGGTGATGAGAAAGAGAAACAGAAGTAGCTTGGACCTGGGTTCATAGATTTAGCCTCTGGGATGATTAAGAAATTGGGATTTCTCATGTTCTTCGGTTTCATGTGTTCTTCTTGACTGATGAGGGATGAGTTAGGACTCATAGATAGTTTCTGTACCTATAATTGTTAATATCTGTTTCCTTATTTCAATGTCTGATCGTTAAAAGTAATGCAACTTTTGTTTTCAGACCTTGAGATGTGCACATTTTGTGGTGAAAGAGCCTATGGTCATTGGGCATGAGTGTGCTGGTATCATAGAAGAAGTTGGAACTGAGGTTAAAAGTCTTGTGCCTGGAGACCGCGTAGCACTAGAACCAGGAATCAGTTGTTGGCTTTGCAATCTTTGTAAAGAAGGTCGATACAATCTATGCCCAGACATGAAGTTCTTCGCTACACCACCAGTAAACGGTTCACTTGCCAATCAGGTAAGAAAACATTTACAGCTTGAAACTTGAATTTAATAAGGAATACCGTTAAGTGATATTATCAGGAAGTAGAAGATCTGCAGATGTAGTTTATGCATCATGGAGTTGGATTTTGAAGGTGAATCCTTATGTTCTAACAGGTAGTGCATCCTGCTGACCTATGTTTCAAACTACCAGACAATGTGAGCTTGGAGGAAGGGGCAATGTGTGAGCCATTGAGTGTTGGTGTACATGCTTGTCGTCGAGCTAATGTTGGTCCAGAAACAAATGTGTTGGTCATGGGAGCTGGACCGATCGGACTCGTTGCGTTGCTGTCAGCTCGTGCTTTTGGAGCACCTAGAATCGTTATTGTGGATGTTGATGACTATCGCTTATCTGTTGCCAAGGATCTTGGTGCTGATGAGATTGTTAAAGTTTCAACAAACAGTCAGGTTTGTACTGTATGTTTAATCAAACTCAAAAGTTATACAAACTCATTTCATGATTGTGTTCTTGCTGTTAAATGCTATGAATCCAATCTGGAGTTTTACAGGATGTAGCTGATGAAGTTCTGCAGATACATAAAGCTATGGTCTCTGGAGTGGATGTTACCTTTGATTGTGCAGGCTTTACCAAAACCATGTCCACTGCTCTCAGTGCCACTAGACCAGGTGGTAAAGTTTGTCTTGTTGGGATGGGACATAATGAGATGACCATCCCACTTACTCCAGCTGCTGCAAGGTAGTTGAGAATGAATCTTCTGATACTATTCACAGGCTTTTCAAATCATAACCTGTGACAATGTTCACTTGTTACTTTCACCATCTCCACTAACTCCTGCAAGTCTTTAACTACTTCTACTCTGCAGGGAGGTGGATGTTATAGGTGTTTTCCGGTATAAGAACACATGGCCACTATGCCTAGAGTTCTTGCGGAGTGGTAAGATTGATGTGAAGCCCCTGATAACTCACAGGTACGGATTCTCTCAGAAGGAGGTTGAAGAAGCCTTCGAAACTAGTGCTCGTGGAGGCAATGCCATTAAGGTGATGTTCAATCTGTGAAATTTATCTGCAGACTCGCAAGCTCAGGACTGCTTCTTAAAGGGTCTTTTGGATCAGAATAAAATCCATAAACAGATGATATACTTTCATATTTCACATTATAGCCTTTGGATGTATTTGAAACTCTATAACTTGATTCTATATGGTTTATATATTCAAAGGTGCTATCTTTATAACCGCTGAATTGATTCGTTAAGTCGTTTTTTGGACATACGTAATTTTCATTACAAGTGAAAAATCTTAATATAAGAGGTTTCACGATGTCAGGTATGAGTAATACTTTTAAAACCGAACGACAAATTAAACCGATAAGACAAATTATAAACTCGTTAAATATTGAATAAAATTAAAATTTTAAAATATGATTAAAAAATATTATCCTTATTCACGATTTTTAACAATAAGAATTATTAAAATAAATCAAATCGAAAAATTAAAAACTAAAAAATTAATCGGTTCAAAATTTTTACAATTAAATCGATCAAAGTTTTTTAATCATTCATTAAAAACAAAAGCCGGCCTAGTTTAGAAAAATCTTATCTTTTAAATCAATTGAAAAGTTATTAAAATTACTCATAATTAAATAATTTATTCAATAATTCATATATTTTATTTAAATTGCGAAGTCAAATCTTTAAACCTTTTAAATTGAATCCAATAATAGGATTTATTGGAATCTAAAAAAAGGGGGAAAAAAAGGTTGCATGATAACAAGTACGAGTGTCCCAATGAGTTTCAACTATTCACTTAAGTCTCTCTTTTATAGGAGATCTTGAATTCGAGTCACCAAAAGGGAGGAGAGACGGAATTTTTTCTGTTGATGATCCTCTAACTCCTTAGAATGCTCCTTAGTTAAATCAGTTATGGACGTCTCACTTCTAGTGGCAGTGTGAGAATTTGAAACTATTGGAAACCTAAGATTGATGAGAACTTGATGTTAATTGGGGCAGCAGTCGATTAATCAATATGTAAAGACTCCTTATATATAAAAGCGTAGATTAATCAATATATAAAGATTCCTTGTATACATAAGTGTATAACTAAGTGAGAACCAGATTAATTTCAGATTTACGACTTTGAGGTGGGGACTGAGAAAGTTAAGTTGAGATATCTAATGTATATATATATATATATATAAAAGGGGCTGCATGATTATCCGTCGCTAGTGTTGCCCCGTGCTGTATTGTCTTATTCCTTATAAAGGACCCTCGTCTGCGTTAAAAAAAGGTTGCATGATTATCCACCGCTAGTGTTGAGCTGTGCCGCATTGTCTTATCCCTTAAGGACCCTCGGCTGCGTTCATCTTCATGTACTCTACTGCTTTGCAACTTACCAAGAGAAAGTGATCGCATAAGTTTACAGTTTCTACGTTTAGTGATATGGGCAAAGGAGGGATGTCAGTTGATGAAGAAGAAAACATGGCCGCTTGGCTTGTTGGCGTCAACACCATCAAGGTTCAAGCTTTCAGGCTCCCTCCTCTTGGTACATCTCCTCTTGCTGAAAACCCATTTCACTAGTACATATGTGAATCTGCTTTTTGATTCTTAGAACCCTTTTTCCTGACTTATTGGAACTGCTGTTTTAATAACTTGTATCAGGACCTAATGATGTTAGAGTCAGGATGAAAGCTGTAGGTATCTGTGGAAGTGATGTTCACTTCCTCAAGGTAAGCTTCAAACCCGACTTCTGTTATTCTGCAGCTAAAGTTTCTTACAGTAGTATTTGAATGGTGATCTGTGTTCTTCAGACGTTGAAGCTTGCAGATTACGTCGTGAAAGAGCCAATGGTACTGGGACATGAATGTGCTGGTATTATAGAAGAGGTTGGGGCTCAGGTTAAGAACCTTGTCCCCGGAGATAGAGTAGCTCTGGAACCAGGGATCAGTTGCAACCACTGTTATCTCTGCAAGACCGGTCGTTACAATTTGTGCCCGGAGATGAGATTCTTCGCTACTCCACCTGTTCATGGTTCACTGGCCAATCAGGTCAACGTCTAGGAAACTTGAAAATCATACGAAACTTAGTGTTGGTATTACTGGCACAATCGAATCAGATGAGAATAGATTTCTTGTTGGCTGACAGGTAGTACATCCTGCAGAACTCTGCTTTAAACTTCCAGACAATCTGAGCTTGGAGGAAGGAGCTATGTGTGAACCTTTAAGTGTCGGTGTTCATGCTTGTCGCAGAGCTAACGTTGGTATAGATACTAACGTGTTAGTGTTGGGATCTGGACCTATCGGTCTTGTTACACTACTAGCAGCTCGTGCTTTTGGAGTACCTAGAATTGTAGTTGTGGATGTAGACGACTACCGTTTATCTGTTTCCAAGAGTTTTGGAGCTAATGAGATTGTCAAAGTGTCAACCAATATTCAGGTTTGTTCAATCAAATCTATTACGCCTGAAACGAGCTAAACTCTTTATTTGTTTGCTTCAAGATAGCAATTTTTGCAGGATATAGATGAAGAAGTGAATCTTATACATAAAGCTATGGGAGGCCGAGTAGATGTGACTATTGATTGTGCAGGCTTGAACAAAACCATGTCCACCGCCCTCAGAGCCACCGCAGCAGGCGGTAGAGTTTGCCTTGTGGGGATGGGCCACAATGAGATGACTTTACCGCTTACTCCAGCTGCTACCAGGTACTTACTTTGATTACTAGCCTGAAATATGAGATCAAAGAAGAATTCTGAAATTTGCTTCCTTTGGTTGTTTGATAGGGAGGTCGAAGTGGTGGGTATATTCAGGTACAGAAATACATGGCCTCTGTGCCTGGAGCTTTTGAGCAGTGGTAAGATTGATGTGAAGCCTCTCATAACGCATAGGTTTGGTTTCAATCAAAATGAGGTTGAAGAGGCCTTCGAAACCAGTGCTCGTGGAGGTAATGCCATTAAAGTTATGTTCAACCTGTAAAATGGCAAACCTGCTGCCAAAGGGATGGAGAACATGATTTTGCAAATGCGAACAAAAGATGCAAGAATTAAAGCACCAGGAATAATGTTGTTTCTGTAATGTAAATATCCAGAAACAGGTTGGAAATACCATCAATATGTATAGGTGATGCAGCAACGAAAGCAATAATAAATACAGAATCGAACCATCCAATGTAAATATTCTTCAGGATAATTTCAATTCAGTGCTTTTTCTCTCTGCTAAAATTTCATCATAGTTTACTTAGCATGTTCTTGCATGGTATGTATGAACCTGAACTCGTATGGTTCTCTAGCATTCACACCTTCACATTCTATCGCTTCCTCCACATGGAGAGCATCAACCCTAAGGAACAGAATACCAATTTTCCAGAAAGCACCTGGTGAAGAAGAAGCATATCACAAAGCAAACAACTTTGAAAGATGTTATCATCTTCGTATTGGATCAACCGAATGAATGTTCTTATTACTGGAGTAAAGGCAAATAATGAACAAACTTCTACCGTAATGACGAGTCCTTTGAACCATTACAACTTTGATTAGGGCCACGGAACCCTTCCTTTTATGACTCTAGCACATGCTAACACTAGAAAATCAAAACTGGAATTTTGTACTTGTAACTTATCCAGCGAACTTACATCAGTAATGGACTAAAATAAATGGAATATGATCTAATAACTGAACATTGAAATACATTATAATACATTAAGCCGTTGTCATGTGGAAGTAGCTGTTGATTCAGATATGCAATTCCATACTCTTACTTGACCAGTTCCATCCCCAGTGAAAAAAAGACCACTAGGACCCGCATGAATGGCCCGAATCTCCTGCTTCGCAAAAATTTTACCTCTTTCTGAAAAACTGGTCAAGAACATACAAATATCAAAATGAAGAATGGTATGCATTGAATCAAATTACAGGGTTAAAGTAAAAAGGAGACGATTGAAACTCCAAATCTATAAAGAAACCAAGGAAACAGAAGAAAACAGTAAGCAAATCTGAATATACTCACGAAGGCAAATTATAGAGGCGGACTGAATTATCATTACAAGAACACAGCAACAAAGGTTTCCCTTCTAAATCATGCATCCCACAAAGTGTAAGCAGTCCCTGCAGCAGGCAAGCAATGGTATCATTAGCATGCACCGCAAGTGATTTTGTAAAATCAATTGCATGAAGAATGTGAAGAAAATGACAAGCTTATTTACACAACCAAAAGATGCAAATTTCCTGATTAAACTTCCTAAATCCTATTTGTCATCATAATTAAGCATCCGCTCTAGTCTGATAGAAAAGAAATTTGAATTATATTTGAAACCCTTTTTCATGGATCAACATCCTACCATTATTTTTCTGGATCAAAATGAAACATCAGTTTCATCAGAAACAGTGAGACCGAAAAACCTTGCTAGAAAAACACACCGGAAAGCTATAAAACATCATGCCTAGTTCAACTGGTGTATGAATGCTCACAGTTATGAAGTCATGAAATAATGCATCGCATTTGAAAAGGTCTCAGCATCTGAAAGCAGAAACAGGATACATCATCGACACACTAAAATTCAATTGATAATTTGATTTTGCATAATAAAGGGAAGTTGAAATTGCATAACTTACATGTTCCTCATTATGGGTGTATGTTACCTCCAAGGTTCCACTTTCAGTGGCAGCCCACACCTGAATAAATAAACCAAAATAAAAGCAACTAAATCAAACAGGAACCTTCAGAAACTGCTTCTTAGATTAAAAAACATGTTCCACAAACCTTTATTGTTTGATCCAACGAACATGATAAAAGAAACTGTTCCCAGCATAAAACAGACATTACGACTGAAGTGTGTTCAGAGAGGGTCTGTATACATTGCAAAGTATCAAGACTCCAAACCTGAAAGGAGATACAAGAATATAATTATATTATACAAAGCATGTGGGAAATCCCAAAATTAGCACAAAAATGTAATAAACAATTTACTCTTATAGACTGGTCCACTGAACCAGAGAAAAGCCTGTTGGCACCAACGACCAGGGAAACAACTGCCATAGTGTGACCCTTAAGTGATAAAGCTGGCTCAAAATTGTTAGTGCCTGCATTAAACTTCCACACCAATATTGCCCCATCCTGTACAGGAAGACAAATCTTTACACATTCATTGAACAAAAACAAATAGTAGAGAAGAGGAAGAGTAGCAATTGAATGAAGTATGGGAAACAGATTTATCAACTTCTTTGTATTAAAAATAAAACATTCCTGCAATTCGAAAAACAAAATCAAATTCTAAGTTTCCAAAGAGTAGGAAATTAGCGTACCAAAAGTAAAAAATTTCTAAAGACCATAATCATGCAGTTGCATCAGTGAGACATGGCCACAATTTTTAGTAAATGGAAAACAAATATGATTTGTAGGCTTGTAGCTTGGCCAGATAGTTCAGTAGGTCACCTGCGTACCAGCAAACAGCAAATCGTTACCCGCAACCATAGCATAAACTTGTCCAACTGGTCCATTAAGACTCAGCTCAGTCTTAGTTTGTGTATTCAATGCCTGCAAAATAGTTATCTTTTGAAGAGCCGCCACTGAGGTAATAACATTCTACAAACTGCTACAGGATTACACATCTACAGCCAAATTCTTGAAGAGCCAAAAACAATCAAAGCAACATAAAACTCGTGCCTAACCTTGACAAAATTCGGTATACCCACGAAAACCCATGGACCTTCAGCGATCAAGCAACCAACCTCACCTCCAAGATTAAATACACTTGCACACTGCAAAGGAACAAAAAATAAAATAGGAATGATCGTTATTTCATCACAAATCAAATTTAAAAACTGGTTAGGTGAATAAAAGTTCAGTAATGCAACCTGACCAGACTGGCAATCCCAAACTCTGACAGTCTCATCTTGACTTCCAGTGTAAAGCATGTTTGACCCAGACGGCAAAGCAATCCCACTAACAAGCTGCAGAGGATCAATATCAACCCAACCCATGTTAAAGAAACAACGTTGAATCCGAAAATCCTTAAAAAAATTTAAAAAAAGCATAAAACTTTCCCTATACTACCTTTTGATGACCGTCAAGCTGAGTTAACAAAGAGAAACCATCACCCAAGCTCCAAGAATGAAGAAACCTACACGTATCCCCATAACTACAATTCCCTTGAACCCAATAATTACACAATTTCTCCGTCTTTCTCACTATCCTATTATTCCCAGGACGTCCCCATCTGGAGCCATTATTAAAATTTGGACTTCTCCTCACCGAGGGAGGCCCCGAGAACCCGGCATCATTAGCAAGCCCACGCTTCGATGGCCCGCCGCTGTTGACTGTGGTCAGCGGTGGTGTAGATAATTCACGGTGGAGAAACTGACAGGGAAATCGATTACACTTTCCCGCTCTCCAAAAAGAGCAAACTTTTTGTTGCTTCGACTCGTTACCTGATTGGTTGCCCGGTCTATGAAACACACGACTATTGCCTCCGCGTGCGTCAAAATCCATCGAATCAATGGATCAAGAGAAAAACAAACACTACCCAATCTGAAACTAAGTGAAGTTCGCTTCTTTAAGGTAAAGAAATCAACGATCGCGTAGTCGAGCTAATCATGAAAACAAAAGAAACCCTTTATTACAATCGTGTATCTACAGTGTTCCTATCAATCTACGGATCAAATTCGTGTACTTGTGGATGAATAAGAAATTTGTCAATTTGAAACCCTAATTTACAGCAGAACGTGAGTTTCCGGTCCTTCTCTGTGCTGAAGTAGAAGTAAGAGGGCGGTAACACTGTAGAGGGAATGAACGCGTCAGCTATACGGCAATGAATAAAATTACGATAATGCCCTTGATCAATTTCTAATTATTCCTCATATATTTATTAACTTAAAGGTCTTTTATTATTTTAAAAATTTTAAAATCGTGATTAAATATAACTTCGAGGCATATTAATTCAGGCCCAATTGCCAAGCCTACGCCCAATACACTTCTCCACTCAAAACCATAATTGGAAGTCATTGAAGAATGAAAAGTAATGAACATGAATCATTTGGTCAGGACTTTGTAATGAACATTGAATGGAAGAGCAATACACTGCAGAAAGTAACTAACTTGCAAGCTTAAAAGCATCAATGAAGAGGCCATAAGTGAATCCCATCTTGAAGTTGTTGAGAAGAGCGACTGGGAATGTTACCTTTGGTCTGCTGTAATAGAACTTCGTGACATACTCAGTCAACAGAACACACACAACTGCTGCAATAACATCGTTCACTCCTAAAGCTCCAAAAGACAAGGAGATTGTCTGTGCCACATAAAACCCACCCAACAAGGAGATCCCACCAAAAAGTGCCCTCCTTGAAGGACTTCGAAAGTACCTTCTTGATCGCTCTGGTACAGTTCTGATGATATCAACTAGTCTTCTACGTCCTTCATTGTCCTGAGCAGCTCGAATACTTATACGCCCACTTGAGGGTTTGAACACGAATCCGCCATGTTTTCCAACTCTTCTATAGGATATTAAGCTTAATCCGAAGAAGGGTACAGTAGTAATCGAACTCAGAGACTGTGCCATTAAAGATTGGAACTTTGCTCAACCAAAACACCAAACCGCGAGACAAAAGAGTATGAACAACACAGCCTCATGAGATTCACATAAAGACAAACACCTTACCTTCATAATCAGAGTTCTCCCAGAGATAGCTAAATTGGGGGATTTCAAGGAAAGTGTGATTTAGGACTGAAGAAGTCCAAGAACGGTGACTTTGCCTACCTACGGATACAAAACCAGAAGCTTTACAACGTCCATCCACCATTCAGTATCAGCAACGACGACGCTTGTAAACCACAGGGAAGGAGCGTCTAGTGACCCATCAAAAGGAAAGGCTTGGGCTTTCACAACCAGAAATAGAGACGCCTGAATTGTAGAAGAAGGCTTACTTTGAATTGGACCAGACCAAACGTTTGATATATGCTCAAAACTGTTGTCACTTTTTTGTTTAACTTAAGGTTTTTTTTATTGAGACTTTTAATTTTTTATATTTTATAAAAAAACTATTTGAATTTTTATTTTGATCTTTTGTTGTTAGTTTCTTTCATTTTTTATAACTCTTTTAAATTTTATAACCTTTGAGATCTATAAAAGTTAGTTTTTGTTTTTTTTATCTTTAAAATAATATTATTAATTAACCATATATTATTTAATTATTTAATACTAATTCATAATAATTAATATAATATCTAATTAGTTTAAATTTTTAAAAATTAAAAATTAAAATTTTAAAGATATATTAATTTCAAGTAGAATTGGTTTACGTAATTAAGACATACATTAACAAATAGGTATTAGTTTATAAATAGAATTTTAATTATTTAATTATTTATTTTAATAAATATATATATATATCCATGAAAGATTAAAAATAATATTATTTACTTAATTAATTTATAAAATTA
>JAOQMS010000006.1:38325413-38335535 GCA_027563885.1 Erythroxylum longipes
CACAACATCCCCTATTCATAGATCTGCGCCTGCCTTTATACAGTTAGATACAAAATTATCTATTTTTGAAACAGGAATTAAAGTAGTCGATCTTTTAGCCCCTTACCGCCGTGGAGGAAAAATCGGACTGTTCGGAGGAGCTGGAGTGGGTATTTAATGTTTAATTATTATCAATAATAAAAGTATAACTAGATCAAAGTTAACAATTAAACATATTTTTGTTTAAAATCAGAAAATAAAAACTGAAAATTTAAAACAAAAATATAAAAGTGAAATCAAACTTTAAGAATTTTATTTCATTTTATTAATAATTTTTATTTTCATTTCTTTATTTGATTTCTATTTTGCAAATAAAAATTAGAGAGAGAAAGAGAGTCAACCCACATTTGCATCAATATCTCCTCATGCTTGTAAATGGTTTCTTTTGTTCTTCTTAAGGAGACTTGAACTCAAAATCTTACAAATTGAATAAGAGAAATGTCAAGTTACATGCTTGTTGGCCCCCTTCGTATAATTTGTTGTTGTCCCCCTCAAAACTTGCCTCATTTGAGGTGTTCATGTGATATGCAAGCTCTTCTATTTTGTCGTATCACCTATGTAATGTAATGAGATCCTTTCGGCTTAATGGATAGGGACAGAATCCCCCAAAAAAACATAACACAGGGCAAGCATTGATTGATAAGCCTATTTATAGCCCTCGTATCTGTCCATTTATTGGTCTTTCTCTGTTTAGATTAGATGCCTTTCATTGGTTGTAGTGTTGTTCTATTCTTTATCTTCAACCTACCCACTTGCACGTAACTAAATTGCCTGGCTCATGCTATATGCTTATCCTATACACACAACAAGCACTTTGCTTTTGCCACCGAACTCTTTTGTCGGACTAAAATCTGAAGAACACAAGTTTAGATTGACAATATTCTTTGTTTCTTACCGTCAAAACATAGTTCCTACCCAAAAAATCTTAAACTTGGATAACATATCTACTCCTGTCTTCAATCCTGAAGCTACTAAACAGACACTAAAACACACAAAACAGAGGAAACAGTTAAAAGGGCTCTGTTTTTTGGACATAAGAACAGATTCTAAACAGTCATAGAGCTCCAAGTAGATTAGGCTTATCTAATCCCCTCCTTTTATATTATGTCAAATTCTCTTATTCAGTTACTACGTTTTAATTTTGTGTTATTAAATTTTATCTATATATTTATATAAATTTATGTAAATATATAAATAAAATTTCAAAACAGAAAATCTAGTTATCTTTTATATCTATGTTTATTATAAGCCATTGGCGAGTGATATTTGTAGGTGAGAAAAACAGAGATTTTTGACCTATTAGCTTCGCGTAAGGAACTTTTAACTCTGAAATAACTAAAGACAGCTTAGGACACGGACAAATAGTGAAATACAGCTTACTTTCTCGTTACAAACACAACATTAAACGTCCAAGTCACTGCTACGATGTGTAATCTCACTTTCATCGAAGATAAAAATCATCGTTTGAGGTAAACAGAACTTTAAATTCAAGGGGAAAAAAACAAAAGAGAAAAACAAGGGACATCGAGGGGGGGTTGGAGTTTGCTTCAAATATTTGAAAAGAGGAGACCAAAGAGAGCCCACAAAGGACCTGGAGGGGCTCAAAATTTCTGCTCCAACGGCCTCTCCTTGTGGTCCTCTCTGTCTCTCTTTCTCGACTAACCAGGTTATTGTCTCTGTCTTCCTCTCTGTTACTGCGTATCTGTACTTGCTTGTTTAGTTTGGTTGCGGGATTTGGAGATGTGGGTTCAGTCGCTGGTGCTGATATTCATGGTTTTTGGGAGATTTTGGGATCTGGGTTGTTTGAGTCGTGGGATGAGTTTGGTGGGTTAGGGTTAAAGTTGATATCTTTGTGTATGGGGATGTAGTACGTGATGCTGATGGAACCTGTTTGTGGGTTTCTTTTCTACTATAACTGGAACCTCCTGTGAGCATCGAAAATTGGATAAAATCAAAACTTTTGGTGAAAAAAGTGGGATATTTGGGTTTGGTTTGATACCCTTATGTCATTTGAACTTGTTGATCAAAGACTCAGCTTTGTGACGATTTAATGTTTCTTTAGATCCAGGTGATCCAGCCATTGATTCGAAGATTTTAAGGCTATAGTGGAGGCGACGTATTGCCTAGATACATAGTACCGTATTCGTCACCATAAGCGAGCATCGCTTTCCTTCTGTGTCTTTGGAATGCGGCCAGAAGAAGCTTCCTCGAGGGTTTGACATCTAGTGATGTTTTGGTCAACGGTTATTTCAGCTAAATTCTAGATTTTTGACCTACTCTTCTTCTCTGTTAACTTACTTTTCTCTTCCCATTTTTCTCAGAAGTTGTTCACACACATAACCCTAAAACTAGAGAATTATCTGTGTGAACTCTGATTTGAGACCTTTGGCTGATTTGGGGAGTTAGATTTTGGTATGGCTGTTGCTAAGAGTAACAGCCATAATGAATTGCTTAAGCAGCCATCCAATTCTTACATAATTTCAAGCTTAAGTGGATCCATTCTGGACACCAACCAAACCTCAAGCTTGAACGATAGGTATGTTCTTGGAGAGCAGCTTGGTTGGGGACAGTTTGGTGTTATTAGAGGATGCACGGATAAGTTAACAGCGGTGGTATTGGCCTGCAAATCTATTTCAAAGGATAGATTGGTAACCTCTGATGATGCTAGAAGTGTTAAACTTGAGATTGAAATAATGACTAGGTTATCTGGGCACCCGAATGTCGTAGATCTGAAGGCGGTTTATGAGGATGAAGATTATGTTCATTTGGTAATGGAACTTTGTGCAGGAGGTGAGCTTTTTCATCAACTGGAAAGGCACGGACGGTATCACGAGGCTGATGCTAGGGTTCTATTCAGGCATCTGATGCAAGTGATTCTATATTGTCATGAACTTGGGGTTGTTCATAGGGATTTGAAGCCAGAGAATATCCTCTTGGCTACAAAATCCTCCTTTTCTCCAATTAAATTGGCAGATTTTGGCCTTGCGACGTACATCACACCTGGTATATTATTTCATACTATTTGTAGCTTTGTGTATTCTGTTTCTGGAGATCAAGCTTTGAGTTTTAATTGTTTCTATAATTGCTTCTGTTCAAACAGGGCAGAGTTTGCATGGGACAGTTGGGAGCCCTTTCTACATAGCTCCTGAGGTATTGGTAGGAGGCTATAACCAGGCTGCTGATGTTTGGAGTGCTGGCGTTATTCTTTACATACTCCTCAGTGGGACGCCACCATTTTGGGGTAAGACTAAATCACGTATTTTTGATGCGGTGAGGGCAGCTGATCTCCGGTTCCCATCTAATCCGTGGGATCACATAACGGAATCTGCTAAGGAGTTAATCAGGGGGATGCTTTGTATTGATCCCTTGAAAAGGCTTACTGCTCAGCAGGTTTTAGGTAGGCATTTTCTTTTCTTTAGTTCCACTACCAGACATCGGACCCGATTATGTTGGATTGCTTACTTTGGTTTCATGTTGATTCAACCTGGTCCACAGATCATTCCTGGATGGCGAGCAATAGTTCATGCGCTGGGGAACTTAGTCAATATGACAGAGAAATTTCTGAAGAATGGAATATGGGTGGCAACTCATTCTCTTCGTTGGTGGCTAGAAATCAGGACATCAGCTTTGGGAATGGAGCATCATCAGTAATTTGTGATGATCAATCACCTACTTTTACACGTAGAGCATCCTTATCTCCGTTCTTAGTGGAACCATCTACTCCTTGCTTTATATCTGGTGGGTTTTCTTTCCGTAGCAGTGATGATTCCAAGGCCTTAGAATCATCTCCACCTGTATCTTCAATGCCTAGCTTTGCATTCTTCAGTCCCAGTTCTGACGTTGACCAAGGCATGTTAAACTTCTCAAGCAACAATGTCAGCATATTAGATGCAATTCACAGAGGTACTACACTTAACTTCTGATGCTGTGTTATATAGTCCTCAGAGATTGTACATCAATTGATTTGGACTTTTAACAACCTGTATGCAGAGACAAGCTGGGAGAATCTCATATTGTCTGAGTCTTCTCTATGCTGCGGCTGTGAAGCCAGAGAAATGGAACAGAAGCCAGCCGAGATTAAGAGAGCAGGAGCACTAGGTTCCAGGATGTTGGGCATAAACAGCAGGAGGAACCGCACAATCGGCTTTGGAGAGAGTGAACAAATAGATTTCTTGGTGACGGAATCAGTAATCCGTTGGGCATCTTGCACAAATCTCCCAACTGCACCTTCTCTAAGGTCTTCCCTTGTCTGCTGATAAAAGAGAAACAACTGACCGGCTGACTCTAAGGGGGGATTGATTATGAAGTATGACAGTAGCTTGAAGTGCACAAAATAGTGTTCCCTCATGGTATTACGATTGTTAATTTACTCATGATGTCATGCTGCTTAAATCTGTTGTTTAGAGTTCATGTTTAGGCTAGTTCAAAATGGTTGGTGTGATGTTTATTTTGGTTCTGCTGGCTACTAGGTTAGTGAGTTCTGGTGTAACCCATCGATCTAAGCTTTAGTCTTGTCACTCTTGTGTATAAAAGTTGGGAACTTATTATGAAGTTTTCCAAGTTTCATGTAAATAACTGCTGTACAAAAACAAGTTCATCCTTTTGCATTCCATGAATCTGAAGTTCATCTGCAGATAAGCTAGGATGATGCTTATCCTATAGTTTTAGCAATGGAGAACTAGTGATGCATCAGATTCTAAGATGTTAACATCTCCATTGAAGGAAAAGCTTAGCCAGTGGTGGGATCTTTCATTTCAGAGACATTCAGTAGTTGTTTGATGCCATCAAACAGAATCTTTTAAGAGTTCTTGGTTGGCAAGTGGAAGCCAACTGGGAAGTGGGGTAGGGCAAAGTTGGTGGCTCGTGGTTGTGGTTGTGGATGCTCCTTGTTGCTAGGTCACGAAGATCCAATTAGTGGTTGAGCACTGGCATTGACTTTAGTTTGGTTTGGCAATAATCCATAAAATTTTTAATTAAAAAAAACTTCATATAATTTAGTAATTTAAATACTATTTTTATAATTAAATTTAGTAGTCTATATATATATATATATATATAATTAAATAAAAAGATCTAAAAAAGCAAAACAATAAATGAAGTATTAACGTTCAATAACAAAAATATGAAATGATCATCGATTCTTCCAAGTTCTTTTTTTATTATATTCTAAACGTAGAAATTAAAAATAGTTTTCCTTTAATCCTTAAATAATATAGACATTTAATCTAGTTCAAGACAAAATAAAGTTTCCATTATTTAAATTGTAGTTTATTGATTTTATAGGAATAAAAAAATTTAAAGAGAAAATTCTCAAATTTTATTATGACAATAACTTATTAAAATAGTTGTAAGAATTGATAATCATTAAAAGTGTTTTTTTATTGAGACTAAACAGTTTATGAAATAAGTATAATTAATAATCTTTTGATAGTTGTTTATATTTTTAATTAATATTTCTTTGTATTCACAAGCAATTCATGAATCTTTTGTTATAGTTTGTTAATAGATGTATATGAATTATAACATTTTTATCATTTTTATTTTAACTAGTAAAGTTAAATTTAGCAGGCTATTTTTTACATTTAACTCATAAAATTTATTAATTATTTAAGGATTAAATAATAAAAAATGATTATCTTACTTTATATTAATAACATAAATAAAAATTAAAAACTAAAAATGAACAACTTGTTTATTTAAAAAAATTCATAAGAATTAAAATATCATCTAATCAGGCTTTGAAAGCTTAAGATTCAAAATTGAGTCTGATTAAATGTAATTTAATTTATTAATTTTGCATTAGACTAATTTATTTTTGTAATTAATTAGATTTAAAAAATATACTAATCTTGAATTTAAAATCAAACATCTAAATTTAGTTAAGTATAATTTAAATTGTTAACTTTAGATTAAGCTAGTTGATTTTTCATGAGTAGTTGAGTATAACAATTATGATTAAATATAATTTGACCCGTTTGTTCTATTTCAAGTCAATTTAATTTCTCATAATTAATTTCATTAAAAAGATTTATCAAATTCTAGCTTGAGTCGATTAAATATTAATATTTAAATTAAGTAAACTCGAATTCAATTAAATCAAGGATCCAAATATTTCATTTTTGCCATCTCTTAACTAATATTTTTTGTTTTAATTAGTACCTTTTTGTGCTTACTTAAACTTAAGTCTAGATCCCAAACTCTACTGTCGAGACGCAAGTCGAATGTGTCGTTCCGTGACCCTGGTTTCATGGAAAGCACCATACCTGTGTTCCTTGAAGATCCAGAGTGAGTGTATCACCTCATGTCCAATCATGGCGTCAATATATATTATCTCTTCCTGTTCTTCAGGGTTCTCACGGTCACGGGCCTACCAGGAATCAAACCTGTCACCAAATGGCAATGGGTTGTGTTATCAGGATCCCAAACCCTGGAATTCCATGCAATATATGTATAAACAAACCAGCTTTTAGTATCAAGCCCATTACTTTCGCAGCTGTTCGATTTCCAGGCACAGTACCTCTTCGACCTCTAATGAGAAGACGTCTTCCTCTTCCAATGGTAAAGCCTCCTCGCATTCCAAGGGTAAAGCCTCCTCGCATTCCAAAAAGAAAACCTGGGAAAGGACTTGTTCCCCTTCCGAAAAGAAAACCTGGAAAGAAACTTCCTGGCCTTCCGAAACGAAAACCTGGAAAGAAACCTATTGTTAGAAGGCCTGGAAAGAAACCTCTTGGCCTTCCAAAAAGAAATCCTGGAAAGAAACCTCCAGGCCTTTCGAAAAGAAAACCTGGAAAAAATCTTCTTCGCCTTCCAAATAGGAAACCTGGAAAGAAACCTCCTGGCCTTCTGAAAAGAAAACCTGGAAAAAATCTTCTTGGCCTTCCAAAAAGAAAACCTGGGAAGAAACCAGCCAGCCTGCCAAAAACAAAACCTGGCAAAAAACCTCCTGGCCCTCCAGCCAAAAAGCCTTCTACTCCAAGCAAAAAACCAAGCAAAAAACCTCCTGCTCCTATTAAAAAATCAACCAAAAAAGCTGCTCCTCCAAGTAAAAAACCAACCAAAAAAACTCCTCCTTCTCCAGCTGAAGAAGATCCAACCCCTTCAACCGAAGAACCTCTAGCAGAAGAAGCTCCAGCCCCAAGTGAAGAAGAAGCGAAACCAGAAGAAGAAAAAGAAGAAGCAGCAGCAGCAGAAGAAGAAGAAGCAGAAACGGAAGAGGCAGAAGCAGAAACGGAAAAAGCAGAAGAAGAAGAAGCCGAAACGGAAAAAGCAGAAGAAGATGTAGAAGAAGAAGCAGAAGAAGATGTAAAAGAAGAAGCACAAGAAGTAGAAGAAGTAGAAGAAGCAGAAACAGAAGAAGCAGAAGAAGATGTAAAAGAAGAAGCAGAAGAAGAAGTAGAAGAAGCAGAAGAACAGGAAAAATGAGAAGGAGAAGCGAAGTAAGAGAAAATAGGCTCTCTATATCTAATAAAAATTACGTAACAAGAATAAAAATATACACCATGAGGTTATATACACTTCGCACTTGAAAGTATTACAATTAACATCAGAATCCTATAAAATAGGCTTAGGACTTGAACCATTATCATGCCTGTCGGTGCTGTTCATACTATCCTTATATAGTTACAGATAACTATATTATACAATTGAAGCCTTAAAAAACAAACATTTCCAAGCCAGTACAGCAATTGAACAAAACTACATAGAATAAAGAAGAAGTAAACGAATACAGTAAATGATGATTTCGATAGTAGCTAAGAGGGAACCTGTAAGAGAGTGCTCTGTGTTCCTGTACCGAGTAAATCACATATCTAAGAACAAAGGTCATGACAAAAAATAAGACAGTCCAAAAACTCGCATAAATAATTAAAAATACGATGCGTAATCTTAAGTATCAGGCGAAAGCCAGGACAGTCAAATAATGAATATGACGTTGTTCTTTTCCTACGATTTCTTCCCTTGCTAATTTGATCCCTACTCATCAGTTATGTTAATTGTTAGTATCACGGGATGTAAGCTTAACTTCTAAGAATGGAGTTTCCTAACTAAGCTTAACTTCCTTCGTAAGCCGACCTATTTACGTGTACATATTGGCTGATGAACTGATACATTTAGGTACTTGATTTTCTCCGTAACTCTTTCTTATCATGGTAGAGTAGGTCGTGATACTTTTGACCTATGACAGATGACAAGAAAAAGACCACCGGCACAACCGATCTTTCTATTAATCCACCAAGGACTGATTCCTCTTTCTCATATTATCTTAATCATTCTGATCATCCAGGTGCTACCCTGGTCAATTGTCTCCTTAATGGAGAAAGCTACAGAACGTGGAGACAGGCTATGAAGGTGGCGCTTCGAGCCAAAAGCAAGCTTGGTTTCATAAATGGAACCATCGCCAAACCGATCAATGATCCAGCCATTTTGCAAGCTTGGCACAAATGCAACTCCATGGTTATATTATGGATTTTTAATTCACTTGCTATTGATCTCATCTTTAGTGTTGCATGTGCATATTCTGCCAAAGAGATTTGGGATGATCTCTAGGTGAGAATTGTGATTGGTAATGCTCCTTGGATTCATAAGTTAAGACATGAATTGGCCTTTAAGTAACAACGAGATCTTTCTGTAACTGCCTATTACATTAAGTTGAAAGCTTTGTGGGACGAACTTGCTAACTATTCGTGTATCCCAGAATGTGATAACCAACATATCAGTTCCAAATATTTGGATTCAAACTCACCAACAACCTGATTAGATTCGATTCTGTATCATCTCCTCATATCTTGCTTCTGTTGTATTTTAAATTTCAAATTTAAATGTAACATATCATTATCTTCTCAGCTGTATAAATACATACTGATAGCAACGAGTCTGAATGTAGAGAAAACCAGAACTCTTCCTCCAATATTACTTTTTCATGGTATCAGAGCACCTCTGCTCACGCAATATCTTTTGATCCTACTGTCTCTGCATTTTTTTTATGGCTTCCTTGCCTGTTAACTTTGTTGTTCCCAACCTCAGTCAACTTGTTTCTGCTAGGTTGGATGAGACCAACTATCTCATGTGGTTGTCTCAAATAGTTCCTATTCTTAAGAGTTATGACTTGCTGGGCTTCGTGGATGGTTCTCAACCATGCCCCTCACAGTTTCTCGTCGATGATACTGGGAAACAAACTACGACTCTTACTCCTGAATATATTCAGTGGACTCGTAAAGATCAATTTGTTCTTGGTTGGCTTAACGCCACTCTCTCTGAGAAAGTGTCTCCAACTGTCTACGGCTTGCACTCAGCCAGAGCTGCATGGCTTGCATTGGCAAACAAATTTGCCTCTCCTTCTCGTTCACGCATTAGTCATTTAAAACGACTTCTTCAAACTTTGAATCAAGGATCTATGAAATGTGCCCCCTATCTTGACTCAGCCAAGCAATTAGCAGCACAACTTGGAGCTGTTGGTAAGCCTATTGATGATGATGATTTAATTTATTATATTATCAGTGGTTTAAACCATTGCTATCATCCTTTTATTACCTCACTTTCTCTTGCTACCCGAGAGAAGGCTTTATCTTTTGAAGATTTTCAGGCTGAATTATTATCCTGTGAACTGCTCCTAGAAACTCATCATAACTCCATCCCACCAGAAACCAACAATTTTGCTTTGTTTACACCAAAACCAAACCGTCAACAGTCCTATCCTCCCAACAAGAAAAACAGATATCCTCCCAAGTCTCACCACCAAAGCAAACAGCCATCTTCTCACCCTCAATCATCTCCACAGCACTTCAGTACTCCCAGATCACCTTGCCAAATTTGTGGCAAAACCAATCACAAAGCATTGGATTGCTATCACCGTATGGACTATGCTTATCAAGGTCGCCATCCACCAGCTCAATTGGCAGCTATGGTTGCTCACACTAATGCCACTCACCCTATTGATGAACCTTGGTATGCTGACAGTGGTGCCAATCAGCATATTACTCCCAATATTGAGCATTTAACTCTACAACAACCTTACATTGGTCAGGATCAGGTTGCTGTCGGTAATGGACAAGGCTTGCCTATCCATAACACTGGTACAATGATTCT
>JAOQMS010000006.1:38349317-38362072 GCA_027563885.1 Erythroxylum longipes
GCAGTGGAAGATCTGGTTTCTACACTGTCCTCTCCAAAACCAGGAAGAAAAGAAACCAGAAGAAGAATAAGGGAAATCAGAGAAAATACGCTCAAATATGTAATAAAAGATTAGTGAGTATGGACTAGTCTAATAAAATCAAACAGGAATTTTGCTGCTGTGGAACATCTTAAAGATGCAAAAGAATTGAAGTATCAGAAGTTGATGTTTTTGAGTGATGAATTTCTACTTAATGCATTACTAAACTCAACAATCGATTCGATCATGCAGATGCAGATCGAATTCAGTTTCTTGAAGAGGTCCACAATTCAGTTTCACTTTCCTATGAAATATAATGTCGAGTTGAAAAAAAGAATATGCGTAATCATCAAGTTTCAGTCATGTCAAGTAGGTTTGGGATGTGCTATCATATATCAGAGAAACATGCAAAACTCTCAAATTAATGATTGGATATAAATAGAAGTACAATTAAAAATATGTACATGAATTTAATCCAATCTAATATTCTTTTTTTATTAATACATTTTTTAGTTTAACCAAAAACAAAAAAATCTAAACACACTAAAAAATAACTTTTTAATGTATAATTCAATATTATGAATACCGTACCGGACCTAGTACTGGATTGGATTTTGGTACGATACTATACCAGTATCGGTTAATATCAGGTACCGTTTCAGGTAATTTTTTAATTTATAAAATAGTCCCTAAACTTTTTTAAAAATTGCAAAAAATAATCATTCAATATTGCATTATATAATTTAAACCTACCTTGTCTCAAAAAATTATAACAATAAAAAATAAAAATAACAACTATTTATTTATTTATTTAATATTATTTTCACATATTCCACATATAAATAATAACTATAATTAATATGAAAAAGATTATTTTATCTCATAGAAATATAAAATTAAGGACAATACAAAGTATTTAAAATATTACAATTATATCATATAATAAATAATAATTACATCAAAATGTCAAATAAAAAGAATAATTATTATCAATAATAAAATACAATTTCTATCTTAATATTTAATTTTCAATAATAAAAATATATATTTATCTTAATATGTAATTGTTATTAATAATAAATTATAGTTATATATATATTAACAATTTTAAAAATAAATACAAAAATTTGAGGCATCTTAATTTTCATTTAAACATATTTTTAAGTATTTTTTGTGAAAATATAACTATTATTTATTATATGCATTTAAATATTATATTATTAATAATAAAAAAAAGATGATGACGATGGTGAAGAAGAGAGACAGTAGCGAGTTGGGTGGGGTGGGATGAGTTTTTAAAAAAAATTTATTTTTTGCAAAATGTTCCTAGCTTTTTTTTTTAATTTTCAGTGATGGTAAATATATAGCCGGTATTTCAAATACTTATAATAACAATTGATACAACACAAAATAGATTGATATAGGCCCATATTTAGACTTGATAATAAACATCCTATTTTGTACGATTTTTTGGCCAGTACGATATAAAATTTATCACACTGGTATAATCACGATTTTAAATTATGAGTCCATCGATTTTTATATGATCGAATCCAAAAATATTGTAAATTTTAAATATTTAAATACTTAAATTTAAGTTGAGTTTGCAAATTTTTAAAACCTATATACAATAAAGAAAAGGTTAATATCATACACTTTTTGATGAGAACCACTCGTAATATGACTGTATGTTTCCTCTTGGAAAGGATAAGGTCCAAATCCTAAACTCCACCCCGGATGTCTCGTTCCTTAACCATTGGTTCATGGAAACACCATACTTGTATTGCTTCTAATTCCAGATTTTATCATCTCAGGTCCAAACCTGACACCTTTCAGTGTTCTTTAAGAACTCGAAAACCAAACTTGGTCAAATTTTTTGCCCTTCCAAGCAAAGAAGAACTCAGATCTTCCTCCCCAACTTCAGACACAAAGATTCGGTTGAAGACTAAGGGAGGTTCCAAGCTTGGCATTTCTCGATTCCCTGACTTCGAGTACAACGCTGACGGAGGAATCGCAACTGGGATCGGTACAACGACCCAACAAGACGGTGAGATGAAAGTAACCTTCGACACTTCCAATTTCTACGTTCCACCATTGACAAGTGAAACAACCAAGTTCCTGGGTTTGCCAATGCCGCCATTCTTGAAGATTGAGGTAGTCCCGAAACAGCTTGGTGGAACTATTGAACAGTCTGGTCAGGTACAAGTGAAGATAACCTGAAGTCAGCTGTCTTCGTTCCATTCATCAAATACTTCTACAAACTACAATTTCTTCTCCGAATGTTATTGCAGGTTGACCTTGAATTTGAGGGGAAGTTCTTCTTCTCTGTTGGGGAACTGTACAAAGCACCTCCACTCACAGTGAAGACGGTACTGACATCGGAGCAGTCGAGAGGGAGTGTACGTTGTGGAGAAGGGAAGAGGATGAGTAAGGACGGGACGTGCCAGTTGGTGGGAGTATCAGAAGTTGATCCTGTAAACGATGTGTTCCTCAACAACTTCCTTGGTCTTCCTACAGAGTGCATCGCCAACCTCAACATTGAAATCACCTTTGAAGATGGAGATGCAGATACAGATGGTACTTGCAGAGTTTCATATGCTGTTTAGGTTTCTAACCAACAAGAGTGAAAAGAAAATTACAGAACAGTAGTTGTATTAGTGGGTATTGGTAAACGTATAAAACTTGAGTTTGGTTCAAATCATTGATATTTCTAATTGAAAATTTAAATTCAAAATTTCGGATTTTGCAAATTTTGCATAAATAGTAAAACATTGGACAATATGTTAAACCGATAAGATAAGAGATTTAAGATTTTAAAGGTTCAATTGATATTAAATTATAATAAAATCGACTAAAGATTAAATACAATTAAAATTTTTAAAATATGACTAGAAAAGATTATCTTTACTTATTGAAAATTTTAAATTTACAAAAATTGACTAATTAATTAATAAATTGATCAATTTTTAATAATAAGAGTTATTAAAGTAAATCGAACCAAAAAGTTAAAAATAGAACCAAAAAATTAAAAAATTTAAAATTTTCATAATTAAATCATCTGAACCGGTTGAATTTTTTAATTATTGTTAAACAACACGCATTATTTGCGTAATAATATTTTTAATTATTAACTTGTGCGTATTAACAATTTTAACCTAACCCAGCCGGACTTTAGCCCACGGACTGAATCAATGTCGTTTTACTCAAATTTTTTTTTTAAAAAAATTGTAGATGGATCGACAGCCCTCAGCCCATGCCTAGTCAAATGCTGCCCGAGCTCAACGCAGCCCATTGTCGTACTTACGTATCAGTGCAAGTTATTGGGGTTTTGTCATTAAATAAGAATGAATAGAAACAAGCCTTGACTCCATAGTATTCCAATCCAACGGCAGTTATATGAAGAAGGTGACAGCTAAACGGTGACGAAGTGCCACCGTGGCACGACGTAGAAACCGAAACGGAAACGGATCTGATCGCTGTAAGGGACAAAATGGTAAAAATAGTGAAAGAATCCACACGTGTCGCGAGTCTGAAGGTGGACTCAGAGATCAGCTCTTGACCCAGATTCTGTTGTTTTTTGGCCTCTGCCTCGTCGAAACCTGGAATTTGATTGAATCCCATAACTGTCTCTCGAACAAGACGGAGTTTTTTGATGTGTCAGTGATTCCATGGAGCCCTACCGATCAAATCAAGGTACAGTAGTCAATCACCTTCCGTTGATTTTGTAGAAATCTCGGGGGCTACTGTGGTCTTGGTCATTTTTTCTGATTCTTGTGTGAATCGTTATGGGTTGTCATTGGATTCTGCTTTTCGTTTCACTTCTGGGTTTGTTACGTGGCCTTGAGGCGAGTGCTGGTGATGCGGATCCGATTTACAAGTGAGCTTTCTTTTTTCTTTTCTTTTAGGGTTTTTGTTACGATTTTTGTGTCGTTTTCAGTTTTCGTTGAAATTGTTGAACCTGATTAGTTGGTCAAGGGATTGTACTTTCTGATTGTGGGTTCTTTTTCAGTACGACCTTTAGCTGATTATATCATAATTAAGGGTTCACGAACATGGAAATCAAGGAGGGTTTTGTGGTGGGATTAGTGGTGCGGAAGTATTTGAGACATGAGTTCAGATTTCGTAGTCGGAGGAGTAATCAGAATTTTCATCGGGATGGGCAGTTCTCAGTTGTCGATTGAAGTTTCTGTTTGAAGTAAATCTGCTTTCTTTAGGCCATCTTGATCTCTTTTATGAAGTTACTTGTATACTTACACGTACGTGGTTCCTTTTCTAATCTTGTAAAGTTGACCGTGTGTTCTTGGAGAAAGCATAACATGATGGTCACTGAACTTCCATTAATTCTAGTATTGAAATTTGATTTCCATTCTACAATCTGTGGCAACGGATTTTCACCAATCTTCAAGCTGTTCTTCTAGCCTAATGCAAGGTCCAGGAAGATCATTTGGGCAAAAGTTCTTTTGTTCTATGTCACTAATGTAGAATTGGTTTGGTCCAATAAGTTTGTTGACATAAAAAGTGGGAAAAGGCTTTAGAGTAGTTGAAGTTCAGAAGGCGAAAAATATGTTCATGTTAGAACGATAATAGGTCTGTTGAGTCCTGTAGGATTCGAAGACTTGAAGTGACATTAGTGTGTGCACAAGCCAATTATTTACATGCTCTGTTAGGAAGTAGAATATCTATTGCTTTTGTCTTTCCCGTGCTGTGTGATGTAACTACTGATGATAATTTACTAGTAAAATCTCTATAGTTGAACTTGTTACTCGTTTACAGGGCTTGCTTGGAGCAGTGTGAGAAAAGTGGATGTGTTGGGGAAAAATGCTTCCAACACTGTAAATTCTCATCTGATGGTAAGCCAATTGATGGTCCATGGTACCTGCAAGAGCCACTGTATTTGAAGTGGAAACAATGGGACTGTCGTGGTGACTGTCGATACCACTGCATGCTTGTCAGGGAGGAAGAAAGAATGAAACTTGGTGACAAGCCTGTCAAGTATCATGGGAAATGGCCATTTCAGCGTGTTTATGGGATCCAGGTTTGTCATTATTTGCTGACATATGCACGATTTTATCTTCATAGACTGTTAGTTTTTTCCACTAATTCTAAATGTGTATTACATCATTTATGTTGTCAGGAACCTGTTTCTGTGGCACTTTCTGCACTTAATCTAGCTATTCAGTTTCATGGTTGGATATCTTTTTTCATCCTTGTATACTACAAGCTTCCACTGAGGCCAAATAAGAAGACTTACTATGAGTATACGGGCTTGTGGCACATTTATGCCATGCTGTCAATGAACTCCTGGTTCTGGAGTGCTGTTTTCCACAGTCGGTAAGTATCATAGCTGTTAAGAATATGCTTTACAAAGGTGCTCAGATATTGTTCCCAATTGATTCACAGAACGAGTTTGTGCTAAAAAATTGAGAGAGGAATAGAATTATGTTCATAATTTATTGATTGATTTTGAAGTTTTTAGCCACTGCAAGCCCTTTTGATCCCTTGTTGCAAAGTCAAGATTTTCAAAGAACAAACAGTTTCAGGAGGGAAAATAAAAGTCTTTCATCTGTAATATCACTGAAATCACTGAGATGGTAGCGCGCCTTTGATACCTGAAGGTTGTGTTTCTCTGTAATTTGCTCTATCACAAGAAAATGTATTTTAATGTTTCAAGTATCAGCATAATGTTTTATCATGTATTATACTCTAGTTTATGGATTCATGCTCTATTAAATAATACACACACAAGAACTGTGGAAAGATTTCTGGTTTAATGCATTGCTACGTTTCTTCCTAACGGTGTCCCATTTTTCTTAATTGATTGCAGAGATGTTGAGTTGACAGAGAAACTAGATTATTCATCTGCTGTGGCATTAATTGGGTTTTCCCTTATTCTAGCAATATTGCGGGCTTTCAGTGTCAGAGATGAGGCTGCTACTGTCATGGTTGCTGCTCCATTGCTTGCATTTGTTACAACACACATCATGTATCTGAATTTTTATAAACTTGATTATGGTAATTATTTGTCCAGTATTTTCCTAATGTTGATACCAAGTGACAAAAGCACACTCAAACTGACTTGCATGGCTAAATTGCATCTTCATTGATTTACCTATTTTTTTTAATTTTAAAGCAGCATAATAATGAAATTTTAGGCCCATATTTTCTTCTTTCTTGGTCCATCTGAAGCATTGTCGATTCTGATTTTAGATGGGAATTGTAGCAAATCCCCTTGTCTTATGTTTTAAGCTTCTTCTACAAGGTTGAACCTACCTACCAAAGAGAAAACAAATTTGTCAAGTTATTTTGGGGTTGATAGTTGTATGGACTTGTAGAAAAAATTAAGTTGACTAATAGGATCGAACATTTGTGCATTTGAAGATTTACATGTCAATATTTCTCTGCAGGTCTAAACATGAAAGTTTGCTTAGCCATGGGAGTGGCTCAGCTTCTTATTTGGGCAGTTTGGGCCAGGGCAAGTAATCATCCATCCAGATGGAAGCTGTGGGTGGTGGTTGTGGGAGGAGCTCTTGCTTTGCTTCTGGAAATATACGACTTCCCACCATACAAGGGTTTTGTGGATGCTCACGCTCTGTGGCATGCAACTACCATCCCACTTGCTTATCTTTGGTGGAGCTTTGTAAGGGATGATGCAGAGTTTAGAACATCGAGTCTGCTAAAGAAAACAAAGTAGAACTTCTGTTAAAATGGCTTAGGTTGATGTCAAGCGCATTTAAGTATCACCTCTCTTCTGCACAACTGAAAACAAGTTTGTTTTCCGCATATATGCACTTTCCTGGAGATAAGCCAGACTCTACTAAAATTGTGGGATACATGTTGAACCTCTATTTGTGCAGCAAATTTTTTGTGTAAAATTAGAAATTTTTGTTCATGAATATGTTTAATTTTTCCTGGTGTGTAGTGTACTAATTTGGCTGAACACTAGGCATTATGTGGTAGAGCTTCAGAATCATCATCTTTCAATTTAATTGGGTTGAGGTTTTGAGCTTGTAAAACTGCATATCTTCTCGAAACTGAGCATTATGAGTTGTATGGCATTACAATCTGTTAATAGTCTGTATCAGTAGTAGTTGAAAGGTTTACCTATCCGGGAATTTCTGGATCTCATTAGTGGGCTCGGCAAAAAAACCCAAGCCAGGGGACCTTCTTACTGAAGCGGAGTCGACCGGCCCTAGCCAAGGTAAAAGTCAAACTTAACCAGAGCAAGGAGAATTCAGCAGAGGCCAGTTGAGCGAGAGGGATGGCAAAAACTGACCTTGTACTGCCGGAGGAGGAGGATCGAAACTGACTTGATCAAGCTAGCCGGAATCTTAGTAAGTTGGTTCTTAATTGACGGTGTAGGGCCAGTAGTGTTAAAGCCGTGTATGCGGCTGCTTGTGGTCCCTGTTACTATGCTTTCTTCACCTTTTCACCATTTATTCACCTGGACACTTACTGATGTCCTTTCGGATCTCTTCCTGATGTTGGTTCACAGTTCACACCCAATAATGATGGTCTCTAAGAAGTACGGACTCCATTTGACGATGCGTAGTCAGTCATTTTCTTCTAGATAATTTGACCATTACTAATTTTAGAATTGGAATCTTCTCTGAATGTAGATCACTAGAAGCACTAATCAGTATTCACTTCAACGTAATAGGAGGATTTGTGACCGTACAAGTAAAAATAGTAAGTACGGATTAAGAGTCCCACCTAAACCTTCTAGATTTACAAGATCAGTAACAAAAAGGGTTTTTCGAAGTTGCAACTTTCATTGCTCAAACTCATGCTAAAACGTAAAAAATCAAATGGAATAGCTCCATAATGATATGTCAGCAGTTTCCATATCATCATCACATTCACAGCCGTAGTGAGGCGGCGGTATCAACATTGCTTTAGCCATATCTGCCAACAGTCCGGGCATACCAAAAACTGCATCCTCATCCATGAAAAACATCTCCTCCTCCTCCTCCTCCTGTGCTACTGCTGCCACCTTGGCCTTTGTCATTGTACTACTCTCTTCTCTCGGTTCATTCCCCGAAACACCCTCCAACCCCGGTGGTCTAAACGCCTCAGCAGCCTCAGCAGCCGCCTTCTGAATGTCCTTAGCCGCAGAGGACGCCGGCATAGGCAGCCGGCACGCAGATTCAGGAAAATTCAAGCACGCCGACCGACCCCGCAAAGCCAAGGCGGCCACGTCATGAGCTCGGGCTGCCATCTCCGCCGTTGGAAACGTCCCCAGCCAAATCCTCGACTTCTTCTTAGGCTCCCTAACCTCACAAACCCACTTTCCAGAATTCCTGCTACGAACTCCACGGTACACAGGGTGACGAGTCTCCCTGAACTTTTTCCTCCCCGCCCTTTTTTTCGGATAACTGGACGCCAACATGACCTCCTCGTCGGAAAAGTTTCTATGTTAGACAGTAGAAGAAGACGCAGAACAAAGCTCCGGGTAATGAGAGAAAACATCCATAGTTAAAGTATCAAACTACGTCGAGTTTTTGTGGTGCAGTAGTGAGCAGTAGCAGTGAGTAGTTAGTAGTTTAAAGTGAGCAGTAGTAGATTAAGGTCGGACATGGAGGGGTTATACATACTCCTATACACGTGTAAGGTCAGTGAAGTGGAGCAGTGAATGAACACGGAGTAGTGACAGTGACAAGTATAAGAAACGCTCAATAAACGAAATGAACACGGAGTCGGTGAAGGAGCCAGGCTGGGCGGTGTTTTGAGGTCGTACGGATTGAAATGAAAGGAGGGTCCCCAGCTCCAGCTGTCTCATTTTAGGATAAGTTAGGTTTTGAGGTTTAAGATTTGGTTTGATCGACACGTGTTGATTTGACCCGTTCTTCATAGATTTTGCTATCTCAAGAGAATGCATCTGTCACTGTCAGAGTCAGATATCAGTTTCAATCGCCTGGAGGGAGATTTTGTTGTTTTTTTGTAATTTTTTATCTCCTCCGCGGAAATGCGTGGACCACGTGCTCAATATTAAGACAACCTTGTTTGGACCGCACTAGGAACCTAGTATTATCCAAACTTCTTTACTTGGGTCCACTTAAACTGTGGAAGCAGTATGACACTTGGTGCCAATCGAAACTTCGCTGGACTATGAAGAAACTTCCAATTCCGTGTATTGCGAAATGAAAGGAATGCAACTTTTTTCTCTTCTCAAATTTGCTCGGCTTCCGAGTATAGTTTGCAATCCCCTAATTTCGGTCTAAAATTTTGTATATGAGAGTTATTTTGGTTTGAAATTTTGATTGAGGAAGAAATTTTAAATTTGAGTTTAAATCGAAATGAATTTTAAATTATTCAATCATAATTAAGACATTAAATTTATTTTTAAATATTAGAAATGATATTATTTTATTTAAAAAACCTTCATTTTCTCTTAGACTTTTGAGCTTTAAATCAAACAGCTCGAGCTCGACTTCAATCACTTTTTTTAAATATTTCAAGCTTCAAATCGAATAGTTCCAATCTGAGCCCAAGACCAACTTAAAGCCCAAAAATTAAAAAAGAAGTTTAAACTTGGTATAAATTCAATTAAATCAAACTGAATTTGTTGACTTTAAATTAGAACTTAATTACCAAGCCTACTTTCAAACATCGTGGATAAGTGCAGGGAAGTTTTATTATAATAAGTACAAGTTCTTTCTAAACATGGAAAACGCAAAGATACAACTCGGCAGGGGTGACAATGTCACAATGGGTTGGACCTGACTCAAGCCTCGATCAGGTCCAAGGTGGCCAAGCATGAGCTTAGGTCCGATTCAGCCCAGGCAACCCAAAGTTCGATTCAGCCCAAGCCATTCTGAAGTTCGACTTGGCCTACCTAATACTATTTTATTTTTATTTTTAAAATAAAAAAGAATAACAACATTTTTTTGCAAAATAATATCATTTTTTTTATAAGTATCGAACTTCAAACAAGACCTGATTTTAAAAAAAAATTAGAACCAACACACGATATGACCCGTTGACTTCGGGACGGATCGAATCCGAGCCTAATCCTAATTGCTAAGCCTACAAGTGGATGTGAAAATGCTTGCAACTTTTGTGCGCTTAAAAGGTCCAATTTTATTGCATGCAAAGAATCATAATACATTTAGAAAATATGTGGTATGAATAACTATTCATCTTAATTTTGATTAATATATGATGTAAACTAAATTTGAGACTGGGTTTATTGAATTGTTTTTTTCAGGTCTATTAACTTATATAAATAAATAGTTAAAGTGTGATTTAAATTAGTTAGAGTTGACATTATTAGGTATATATGAAGAAATATTTTAATTAAATATAATATTTCTAAAACATATTTAGAAATATATATTTTTAAAAATTAAATCTTGGGCTTTTTTTTTTAAATTTTGGGCATCAATGGAACTCAACTTGTTGAAAAAATTTGGACTTTATAACTTGAAAATTTCATCTAAAACAACATTATTTTAAGTAAAATATTTTTTATTTTTAAAATTTAAAATTTAAAAATTATTTAATTAGACCTGAACAAATCTAATCAAACTTCAGAATGCCCAAACCTAATTGGATTCAATCAGACCTAAACACAAAATTTTTAGACTCAAACTCAACCAAACCTAATGCCATCCTTACTAATATATAATATCACTCCCTAACAACTTAGACAAAGCTTTTATGTACAAGTCTATCTCATAATATAGCCTTTTTTTTAACGGAGAAACCCGCAATTTTTATATAGCCAAAATCCTCTAATTTTACCAAATAGCGAAATGTTAATTTTAAATTGAATTGATCCAATTTATTATTATTAATCAGACCTAAAAAAATTATAACACCTAAGCGTAAATTTGAATTTAATCAAATGGAAATTGATTCAATGGTTTTGAATTTACTCGGATTCAAATTTTTTTATCATCTCTATTAAATACCTCATACCATCTCTATTATCCATAACTTCTTCGTACAACTCGCATTAAGTACATTTTGGTGGAGTTTCTAGTTAATTAACGACAATAGATTAATCTTGATTGTTACTTGCATCTTTTGAACTAATTAATAAATATTATAATGAGTAAGTCCTATGCTAATCACATAATAAGTTCCATATTATAACTAGATTAGTTAAGGATCGTGTCTTTGCACTATTCCTTTCAAATCATACATTCTTCTATCATTTCTTAGAAGTGTTAAAACTTAAAACTATTGCCAATGACCCATTTCAAAAAAAGAAAACAAAACTTGAGTGGTAAAAAAGTTTAATTTCATTGCAATGTTGAAGCACTCCTACGTATTCAACATCCATGAGATCATATTCATTAAAAGTAAATGATGCTTATCAACTTGTTCTTAGATTGAATTTCTATCGAGGCTATATTTTACAGTGTTTTAAAAATCAAAATGAAAGTTAAACTAATAGAACAAAATATTTAAGGTTTAAAAGGTTTAACCGAAATTAGACCATCATAAAATCGATTAAAAATTGAAAAAAATTAAAAATTGAAATATGATTGAAATAAATTGTCCTTACTTATCGATGAATTTGAAGTCTAATTGAAAAAAGAGATTGTTAAATAAAAATTAATTAAATAATTTTGTTTTATAAAAACTTATTAATTTACAAAAATTGATCGATTAATTAATAAAATGATTAATTTTAATAATAAGAGCTAATTAAAGTAAATCGAACCAAAATGTTAAAAATTAAATTGAAAAGTTAGACAATTTAAGACTTTTACAGTAGAACTGGTCGAATCAGTTGAGTTTTTTAATAATTGATATTTTAGATGATAATAATGTAAATGATTACTTTAAAATTATAAAATAACATAAGAGGATGTAATAATAACAACAACAACATCAACAATAACATCATCACCTAATAAAAATCTTACTGAAAAGTCTAAAGAAAGTCATGTTCCTAATTATTAGGATTTAAATTAGTTTCAAATATAAAAGATACACGTGACCTACTACAAGGTATGATCTGACGTAGGATAATAAATTACTCTTGGTTCTTTAACCAATTACTAAGAATGAGGGGAGAGGTGCAACAATACATCGCTTGTCAATTAGGGACAGGAGAAAGAATTTCCCTATGGTATGATAATTAGATAGGCCAAGGAGCTTTAATTCATAACCAGCTAATGAGATCTCTATTGGAGAGGTTCCCAAAGAAAACCAAGCTCTATGAAATAGTTAGAAATGGAAGTTGGTTATTAACTTCAAATGAGATTAGACTCTTGTCCATTCCACATTTTAGAAACTGCGGAGAGACAGATATCTACTTATGGAATGGGGTTCCAGTTTTAGAAATTACTATGAAGGAAGCAAAAAAGTTGAGGGATGGGTCAGCTAATAGACTGGAATGGTTTCCACTGGTTTGGAACAAGGTTCTTAGACCTAATGTCAGTTTCCTTCTCTAGCTAACTATGTTGAATAGACTCAGCACATTGGACGGACTAAAGTTCTTATTCTCTCCTAAGACATGTATTATATGTAATCTGGGGGATGAAACTAGAGAACATCTCTTTTTTTAGTGTGATTACTCTAAAGGAATTTGGGCTAAAATCTCTAGACTATCTATTACTGAGACTAACCACTGCAGACTCCCTATGATTCTACAGGAATTATCCCATCTGAAAACGATCTAGAATGGGGGGTTGAATAGATCTTTAAACTTTTTTCGTAAAGTGCTACAAAAAACAAAGAATTAGAACACACAAAATAAATAATCAAAATTGAAATGTAACAGAGTA